>JBBBDQ010001492.1:5127500-5625000 GCA_037127315.1 Ascarosepion bandense
TAAAAAAATCACAGGAATTTTTAATAAAATCTGTAATAGGGGCAAAATCTCGGAAGAACTAAGCAAATCGATTTTCATAGCAATACCTAAGAAGCCAAGTGAAAATGAATGTGAACTCGACGAAACAATCAGCTATATGAGTGACGTACCAAAACACATAGTCCGAATTTTTGGGAAATTAGGTTTTTGAATTTGTCCAGCGTCTGTAATATTTAAAAAAAAATTCTTCTTTCTTTTTCCCTCCCTTCCTTCTTTTATCTCTCTTACCACCTTTTTTCCGTGTTGCTTAAACTTACGTCGATTTAACACGGCTGTCTGTTAATTTTTAATTACAATTCTCTTTCTTTTTTTTGCGAACCCAGACGATGTCAATTTTTTTTTCTTATTTATTTTATTTTATTTTATCTTTTTCTTTTTCTTTTCCTTTATTTTTCCTTTTTATTTTTATTTTTATTTTTATTTTTATTTTTATTTCTTTTTTAATTTCTTTGCAAATCTATTTAAAAAAGAAAAGCAGACTAATTTTTCTCCAGTTTCTGAAAGGATTTTTCTGTTGCTGAGGTGATGTGTTATCCCCCGTGGGGATCTTCAAATCGAAATGGCCATTCAACATCTTTGAATTAATCCTTTTTTAATATATATATATATATATATATATATATATATATATATATATATAACAAAATAATGGAAATCTTAAAGAAAACTAAAATAATGTCATCAACTGGTTTAATAACATCAAATTTAAATTTGCGATTATCTTTTAGCTTTTTAAGTAATTTATGTTCAGGAATGTGTATGTGCGTATATAAGTGTATGTTTGTATTTGTGTAGGCTTTTGTATGTGTGTGTGTGTGTGTGTGTGTGTGTGTGTGTGTGTGTGTGTGTGTGTGTGTGTGTGTGTGTGTGTGTGTACATTGTTGAATTGATATATTCCTTAATTTAATTTTTTTTTATATTATATTTTATGTTTTCCAGAGGTTTTGGTTCAAAGTAGATTTTAACTTCTCAATTAAGTTTTTTAAATTTCTCTAGAAATTAAGTCTAATTCGTTTTAGTCAAATTTTTTAGCCAAAAATAAATCCAAATCCACCTTTCTTAAATTTGATATTGTAGATTTCTACTCTTTAATATCTAAGGACCGTCTTGAATGTTGTATTAATTTTGCTAGAAATTATGTTGAAATCTCCGATAGGGATAGGAAGATTATTTTTACTGGTAGGAAATCGATTATTACTTTTGAACATTCTACATGGACGAAGGGCCAAATGATAGTTTTGATGTTTCTATGAGAGCTTATGATTCAGCCTAGGCGGCGGATCTGGTAGGAATCTATATTTTAGATATATGAAGTAGATTTTTGGACCACAAACAGATAGTTTTATATCGGGATGATGGGTTAATGTTTATCCCGAATTCAAATGGACCCTATACGAATAGAATTCATAAGAAATCATTAGAGCCCTAAATTTTCTCGGTTTTAAGGTTGAAGTTTCTTCTAATCTTAAGAATGTAAACTACCTAGATATTACCTTTAACTTAAATGATGGGTCCCACCAGACTTATCTCAAAGAAAATAGTTTACACTCTTACATTAATATAGTATCTAATCACCCAAAAACTATTTTAAATCAGATACCCAACATCGGAAATAATAGGATTAACCGTTTATTATCGAACGTCAAAACTTTCAATGAAAGTAAAGAAATTTACAACAAGGTTCTTCTAAAAAGCGGATTTAAAAATAAATTAACGTATATAAAAATAAACTATTAACCACGAACCATCTAATACCCCCATCCAAAAAATAGCTGTAGGAAAAGAAAGGTAATATGGTTTAACCCTCCATACTGCAAACTAACCAATATTAATATAGGAAAATATTTTCTCAGGTTAATAGATAAACATTTCAATAAAAACAACCCCCTACGGAAAATCTCTAATATTAACACATTCAAATTTAGCTATTCCTGTACCCCAAATATGGTCGACATCATTAATTCTCACAATAAGCAGATTCTAAAAGATAAAATTTGTGATTATCCTTTAGATTTTGAAGTAATTTATGTTCAGGAATGTGTATGTGCGTATATAAATGTATGTGTGCATGTGTGTAGGCTTTTGTACGCGTGTGGTTGTGTGTGTGTGTAGTGTTTTTTTTGTATATATATATATATATGTATATATATATATATATATATGTGTGTATGTGTATGTGTGTGTGTGAGTGTGTATGTCTGTGTGTGTGTGTGTGTGTGTACACACTTGTTGAATTGATATACTCCTAAAGTTTAAATATATTTATTTTTTTATATTATATTTTATGTTTTATTTAATTTTATATTTTATTAATTTTTATTAATTTTCTATTAATTTTTTATTTTTTTAATTTAAATCTAGTTTTATATTTAAATTTAAATTTTATGTCAAGGTTTCCAAAAAAAAACGATTTTTTCTATAACCTTCATCTCATTTATTTAAACCAAAAACCGCAATGATTTATTTTTCAACACGATTGTTAACAGTTTCTATGAAGATGAAGTTTTTTCTTTTCTTTTCCTTTCTTAGCTTACTTCCCTGTCAACCACCCTTTCCCCGTCTTTACACTTTCTCTCTTTACTTCTTTTCTTTCCTTTTATTCTTCCCCCTACTATTTCTTTCAGCCAGACAAGACTAAATTTCAACTTTCATCTCTCGACTCACTTTAGTTGTAGGGGTTTTCAAAAAAGATATAAATATACATAGATTTCTGTCTGCTTTCTTATTAATCCCACCCCTTTAATTTTACCGGCGGAAGTTCAAAAGAAAATATTATTTTCTTTTGAACTTCCGCCGGTAAAATATCTTTGTTCATTTTGTAATTTGGCTTTTTGTAATAAAGACTTGTTGCTGATGATACGCGAAATTTCTCGTAGAAATTTCTCGTAGAAATGGCTATACAACGAATTTGAACATCGGAATGTGTATTATATATATATATATATATATATATATATATATATATATATAATGTTTTTAATAATACCTTTGTCCTTCGAAATTAAGGTTAAAGTTAATCCCATATTTTTACAAATGTTGACTTTATGGGTCAAATTAGTAGGGTAAGTGTTGTAATTGAATGTATATATTAAATTAGTATAAGTACGAATAACACCTTTTTATCTAAGAGAGGAATAGCATATTCATATACAGAAACGGCCAGGAAAAACACTTTCAGATAAGGGATTGAATTCCTCCGATTGAAATGTAAGACAGGCACTTTTAAACAAGAATCCACTATCGACATATACGTATGTATGGACGAGAAGAGAAAATAAATGAATAAATACAATATTTCTAGCGCCAAAACGGTTGAGTTTTACGAAGAATGGGTGGCAAGGCATCAAAGCCGGACCTCAGTTGAGGATAAAAAATGCTTCTCCACACGTTAGTGCAATGCTATTTGTAAAAAGAAGTTTTAATACTAATATTACTTCGAATATTCTAGAAAAAAATTTAAAAAATTATCTTTTTATTTTCTTGACAGTTCCAGTCGGCAAATCACAGGGAAGAGAAAAAAAAGTTTTTCCTAACACATCAAGCAGACGAGAAAAGTGTGCCAGCAGGTTAGACGCACCAAAAAGTTTGGGGAAGTGACTGGGAGCGAAACAAGCCGAAATATTGAAATGAATTTAGAAAACTAAAAATGCAAGATACGTCCATTGAAACAAAAATCTATATACGATTAAGCCTTCAGCATAAACATGGAACTTTATTTCTTTGTTCATTGAAAATTATTATTAAAATATTATTTAAATCGGTAAACAATAATTTTTAAGACAAGGTTGGATTTTAGTTTGTTTTTTTTATTATTAGATTTTTTACTACCTCATGTGTAAAGGAATTGTAATTTTTGTAAGAATCAGAATTATAAACAAATATGGTATACTTTAGTTAGGAAAACAAATAAGTATAAGCCGCCTGTTTTGTTATCTCTTATTCTTTGGTTTACATGTGGCTGAAATCCAAAATACACACTTTGTTTGCAAAGTTGATGCTCGTGTGATGTCTATCGTCTTCGGTGTCTATTCAGCATACGGGAACCAGCAAGACCAGTGGTGTTTTCTTGTCGATTAAAAGTACTCTGGGTGCAAGGGTAGGTCTTGTCCATGTCGGATCTGAGGAGGAGTTGTTTTTCAAGGCAATATTGCCCTGAAAAGTAGTTAGTTTTGGCTCGTTGCGGTTTTTTCCGTAACTTGGATCCGTTCCTGGTGAAGTTTTCGCACCTAGTCGTAGTGATAGTCTGGAATGCTATCCTGGACCCCAAGCTAGATAGTGGGTGGATAGAAAGATCGTCACCAGATTGATCTGATCACCAGTTCGGTCTCGTCGATAGAGAGGAGTCGATCACCCTGGTCGGAAGATGTGAACATGGACACTTAATTGGCCATCTACACAAGTAGCTAGCTACATGGATAAAATGTTATTGAGAAGGGTTGATCTAGATTTGCTACATTGTCCAACGTTCCACTGGTTAGGCTATTTGGACCACAAACTTGTTTGTGCCTGGTTGGTTGAAAACTGGAAGTTCAACGTGTCTTTACTGGACAAGCTGTACTTCCAACAACAGCTAACTAAACTATTACACAGGGAAATAGTGGGGGCGTTTTGGGAAAAATTTAGCTAAATCTAACAAGCTGAATATTCTTAGAGATATTATATCCCGGGCGGAGGCAGGCCCTGGACCGTTTGGCTAGCAAGCGTTACTGGAGTAAGGTAATTAGACATAGGATAAAAAAGATGTTTAACGAAGCTATGAGCATGGGTGCAGAAATGCGCAAGAAAGTAATCCGTCGACGTGTCTATCGATATTTTCAAGAGATCAAAACCACGGAGAGGTGTACTCTGAGATCGACCAACGATATGTATGAGGCGTTTCGGCGCCATTTTGAGAGCCGCTTTACCAAGAAGCCTTGTCTCAGTGAAAACAAGTTTCGCAGCTATCTCACTGATTTACATTTGTTTAATTTTAGTTTGAATATTTTTTATATTTTAGTTTGTTTTAAGGCTATTCAACTCCTCTCCCTCTCATTTTCATATCAATAAATTTTTGAATATATTTTTGTAATATATATATATATATTTATATTTATATTTATATAAATAAAATTATGTCATGGGTTTTGTTCCCGTTTTTCAGGTCATGCTGCGTATTTGCGATATTATGGCAGATACAGAATTGTAAGATGATGAACGAGTCCTTGTGGAGAATGAAGAAATTGTAATGAGATATTATGTCGTGAATATGATTAAGTCGGTATAGGATAGTCAGGTTCGACCAGCCTCAAACCACCCTTCTTCGGCTATGCGCCACGTTTCTTTTATAAAACTGCAATAATAAATATTTTTTCTAACTAGCAGTGTATCTGCTTCACCTAGCGTACGAGTTTTGTATTTGAGATAATTTAATTCCCAACCTCCGATTTGGTGATTAATGACACACACACACACACACACACACACACATATATATATATATATATATATATATATATACACTACCGGCTATAATTATTAGACCACCCCAGTTTTTTAAGAGAAATAATTTTATCTTTCAAATTTATTATTATTTCTCAACAGTTTCTATAAAGAAAAGAAAAGAAACAACCCTCAGGAGGGGGGAAATTTATCTTTCTCTGTAGGACTAGTCAAATGTACTTAAAGTATATACTTAATAGTTTTTTTTCTCGGTATGTTAGCAACCCTGGAGAGAAAAATGAAACCTACAAAGGGCGGACGAACTCTCAGGGAGCCATCGGCCAGCTACCTAGAGGTGGTGTCTCAATAAATCACCGTTGAGAAGCCAACGGGATACCACTCCACTATCTACCCCCGCTCAATCATGGTTTATCACGACAAATATATGAAACCCAACATCGTGAAGAATGTTGCTTCCAAAGGAAGCAACTCCTCGCTCGGTAAGGATCGGCATGTGCAACAGGTGTCACCTGACTGTCATCCAGCGACTGTTAGCACCAACGGCGTAAAGGGGACATTTTACTTCAAAACTTATCCCTCGGCCGAGAGAGGAACGAAATGAGCAACAGGTGTCTCTGGACCGTTACCCTCCAACTGTGCACAACAAAGAAAGAATTACCTTTGCTACATATAATGTCATGACGCTTAACAACTGTGGACATATAGAGAATGTCAAGCAAGAGATGGACTGACTGAAAATCAATATTCTGGGTATATGCGAAACCAGATGGCCTAACAATGAACACCTCAGCAGTTACGCCCACAGGATAATTTATGCAGGAGGCAAAAACAACGAAAAAGTGCTCGGCTTAATATTAGACAAAGAAACAAAGAAATGCGTTCTGGGATACTGTCAGTTTTCAGAGAGAGTCAGTCAGTTAAATGCCATACGTGATACACGTTTGGGCAATCATGTCTCGAAAGAGACATGACTGACTGGGCAGAAGATTACCCAGCAGTAGGTTGCCATTGCTTTGTGCGGTAGACTGGTTGCCGACCAAGGCTATAGAACACAATCTATCCTGTTATTTAACACATAACTGAAAGAAAGAGACGGATTAATACCTTTCCCAAGGGTATTTGCGCGTAAGTGAATGCAATGAATTCGGCTGGAATTCTATCCGATACAACATTGTTTCTTGGCCGTAGTTTCTTCAGTTTGTTTTTTGTTTTTTTATTTTTTATTTTGTTATTATCGGCGTATCATTTTGACATTGTGATATATTAAATATCTTCAAAGTAATTATGTTTTATTTGGGTTGCCTTTATTCTTTAGATATCTATAGATGCATTTTGTTTAGTGTAATGGTGCTTAGGTGCTTATATAGAACTGATCGCAGGAATCAGAGCGAATCCCAAACGAACTGTCTATATGCTAATGATTACCCAAGAATAATCCAGCAACTACATTGCGGCACGCACTGCTGCTTCGGTTTAATTTAATTTGTCTTATGAAAAGAAAGTGGCCTTAAAAATCCCAGTTCAGCGACTAAAAACACACACCTTTTAATTTCAACATATTTTGGTTAAATAACTTTAAAAAAGACGTTATTGTAATAAAAAAACAATTCTTTTTAGGCCATTTGACAATTGTATAATATCACAGATTATATAAAACATTGTAACCAGTGGGCGTTCTGATCATGATGAATTATCGGTTAAAAAGTTAATTGTATTTTCGGAAAAACTAATTGCACTTCATGAATCTTATCTGAAAAACTAATGACATGTGGATGATGAATGAATACAAATATATTCTTTATCTATATGGGATACGGTTTTCTTAAATTGACACAAGGACGCATGATTAAATTTTTAATAGCTTGTGTAGGTAATTGGGGACTTGGAAAGTAAAAGTAAAATCAATAACCAGAGTCGAAATTACCGCCGACTCCATTACATTTCCTTTCACGAATAATCCTTGGTAAATGCATGAATACATATATTATCCTCCCATCTACAGGTTAAAATGTGCTGGATTTTTTACCTTTGGTTGTCAGCCAGTCTAGATAGGCATATCTGAATTCAAAACATGTTCGCAAGTGAGCCTGACAAGTGTTATACTATATAGCCATTGAGAAGATTATTGTGTTCACATTTAACTTTGATGCGGGTTTGGGAAGTATTTGATCTGGATAAATTTTAAATAAAAGTATCCTTTAATGTTACATATGAAAGAAAAACAAACCCAAAATCTTATGATATGAATCCAAGACAGTGAAATCCACTACTGAAACTGACATTTCTTTTTGCGACATAATGTTAAAGAACAATTTATATGATGAGATCGTAGAAAATTGCCAAAACTTTATTTTTTATAATGCTATGACTTCTCAATACACCGCAGTTCAAAACACTCTACATATTTTGTTTCATTATAATCTGTAAATTGAATGATATCTGGCGTGAGAGATATTGTGGTATCCAACTGTGCCCGTTATTTAAATTCAGAAACGTCGCTTCTAAAATCGCCGCAAAACATGAATAATAAGTCTAACCACCTGATATCTACTTGAAAGATCATATGATGTTGAATTTTTATTATAAATTAAGATAAACAACTGTTTTTCCTTGTCTTGTTTTTACTTAAATAAAAAAGACAGTAGTTCTAACAAAATGAGAAATATGTAGCTCCCCAGAATTCAGAATTCCATCCAAATATTGTTATGATGACTCACCCATATAACACATGAACTCTCCCAAACTATCTTTTTATCACTGTCTTTGTTATATTTGTTTAACACCATTTCTTCTTTGTGTCTTTATTTCTGGACCCAACCTGGCCACAATAACTTTGCGACGAGGATTCTTAAGGTCCCTTGAGGACCCCAAAAATGCTGCTTAGAAATTGTCAATATTTGTTCAACTATATACGCGTGGAATTCTATTTTTCGTCACAATTTGTTCTACTCAACAGTACTTGGTAATCCAGGAAAGGAAACCGAACGAAAAAAATTGTAACTAACTTGCACTGAACTTAAATGCGAGCCGATAATTCTATAAGTGAGTAAAAAATTAAAGTTATTCACTTTTAATTAACTGTTATTTCGTCAGTGAGTAAGTAAGAAACATTATTTTTATTGAAAGAAAAGAAAAATTTTCATTTGAATTTAATTTGTATTCGGATAACTCTAAATAAAAAGAGACGGATACGCATGCGCAAACTTAAATCCGCCATACTCGAAATTTTTAAGTTTCAACCTGAACGGCAAAACCCAAGGGAAATTAAATGGCAAGGAAAGTCACTTGAAATTCAAAAGCAAACGGCTAAAGAACGAATTGAATTTCAAAAGCAAGCTGTAAAAAACGAATTGAATTTCAAAAATAAATTCTAGTCAGACATCAGAAACTCAAAGAAATTCTACTTCAAACTCAACAAGGCAAAGAAATTTGCTTAAACTGGCAAACTGGGGACAAATTAGAGAAAGCAAAATGCATTCTCACAAAACAGATCTGGGGTGCAATAGACATTTTACATATTCTCCGGATGAGGATATAACTTCTGTCACTTATTTTAGAAGATTCAAGTATTTATACGCCACAGATTGCATAAATTGGCCGGACTCTAAGAATGTTCGCCTTCTTTGGGGCACTGCAGAAAACACCAGATTTGTGAATGATATTTTACCCCGTAAAACAAGCTAATTTGCATAATTGAAGTGGGTACACTTTTAGAGAAATGTTTAATCTTAAAACTTAAGTTTACTACGTTCATGTCGGTCGTAAATAAGCATTGCGACGATTTCAAACTCTCAGAATTAAGTGCCAATAATTTCAAGTGTTTGATATTTTTTGGTACTCGTTTCAGCTAAAGACACTGAAATTAGACTTAGAGTTCTAAATAAATTAAAAAATGAGTAAAACCTTACTCTTCAACAAATAGCGGAGGACTGTCAGAAATTCGTATGCGTACGCCGAAATTTGAAAAATACGGAGGAATCTGGCAAAATTCGCATAAGAAAAGTACGCCGATAAAAAATATTCTCTATCTAATCAAACCAATCAAAAAAGAAACATAACAATTTTTTTCTTAACCCGTGTTTCGGTTGTGGATTATTATATTGGTATGAAGTCTGCCCTTACTGGATAAAAATGCATAATTTTTTGCTGTATCGGACGCAAGAACTCACATTGTCAAGAGAGAAGAAAGTTTAATAGCTACGTAAAAACACAAAATAGATTAACAGGACCTGTTAAACAATAGAAAGTAGGTGCAAGTGCAAATCTTAAAGATAAAATATGAAACTGGAGTTGAATTCTGTTTCAGATTTGACAATCATAAATCTAAACACTTAAAAAGTTTGGAAAACCAATCTTGCTAAGAACTAATAAAATAGCCAGGTCCGAGAAAAGGGAGAAATCTAAGTTTAAGGAAGAACTTATCACGAATGTAACTTTTCATGGAAAGACGTTAAGAATAAAAACATGTATTAAGAATACAGAAAATTTCTCAAAAATATTATAAAATCATGTATATTCTTTGGTCAAAAACAGACCGACCATGGTCTCGGAATCATGGACATTGCAGATCCGCAAAACGGATTCTACTATCTTCCAGTAGTAGATAGTTTTCTAAGTAGTCGAAGTCCTTACATGTAGAAATCCCACTACTGAAGTAACAATCAATTCCCTACAGGAAGTGTTCGTCAGATTTTGGGTAGTTGATTGTTTACTGTCAGAAAATAGAACACAATTTACATCCGGGGAATTTAAGAATTTTTGTGAAACCTTCTCGATCAATCATATCAGGATTGCCCCATATCACCAGGGTCCAATCAAGAGACCTAGCATTTAATGGATATGCTAAAAAGATATCTGAAGACAGCTATGAACGCACCCACAGAAAAAGCACAACAGTTCCTTCAGGAGTAAAGAATCCCGGCAACACACCATCATCATTACCCCCCAGCCAGGTAATATTCACGCATAAAATCAGGTCTGTTTTCGACGATCTACTTCCTAAACAAACAAAACCTAGACGAACAAACACGGTATCTATGAAACCCTACCAACCCTGTGAGAACATCTTTCCGTAGGTTTGGGGATAATAAAAGTTTCTGACAGCGGTTCTTCTGAAGGAAAAGATGTGATGGATGTCATTTATGATATCTTTGACATGTCAATTCCGAAAGCGGTCCCGGAACAGCGAAGGAAAAAAAAAACTACGCACTTTCTCGCAGTGAATCCAAATAGAAAAATCATTAAGACTCATGCATAGTTAATACTTATGTGATGGGTATTATGGTAACTTACCCACGTGACCCATGAACTTTCTCAAACTATATATAAGCAGCAGTTCTGCTTTGTAGAGAGCATATAGAGTGTGAGGGGAATCTATTCAAGCAGGTAACTCTGACAGCTGGACTAACAGTCACGCTAATAATCTCTCATTGGTATATGTTTGTACGACTGTCTTTGTTAAACATATTTATTTGATTTCCTTCCTTTTTTGTATCTTTATTTCTGGCCCCAGCAAGGCCCTAACAAGCTCCCAACAATGATATCACTTTGTGTCTGTTGGAATTGTAAAGTTATCGTCAATTACGAATCACCGGATCGATAATACTCCGTCTTGGCGGATATTTATTGCTAATAATGTGTAAATGGAAATCCGTTTACCAATAGTATTTGTGCGTAAATGAATGCAACCCGTTGATATTCGTTGCATTCACTTACGTGCAAATATCCTTGGGAAAGGTATTTACCAACATCTTTCCTCCAGTTGAGCATTAAATAGCTGGACTTCTATAGACTTGGTTGACAACCAGACTGCCGCAGAAAGTAATGACAAACAACTGCGGGAATATTTCTGTCCAACCAGGCATGTCTTTTTTGAAATGTTGATCGCCTAAGCTTGTGTCATTAACAAAAAACAAAAGATTATCTCGAAAATGTCTTGCTTTGTTTATCAGAAAATATGTTATTCTAGTATGATCAAGGGAATATTCTGACAAGCATGAAAAAAGGGACAGAACGCAAAGAAGAATGTTTTTTCACATTCTCCATACTCACCAGAGTTAGTAACTTCGGATATTTATTTTGTTCTATAAATATGACCTTTCATAAGTTTTAGAACAAATTTCATCATAGGTTGAATAAATAGTTTGCCTTCGACTTCGTTTGCAGTTGTTGGAAAAGAATGTAATTTAATGTTAGTTAAATAATCTTAAAACAAATATAAATTAAGTTTATTTATTTTCTTGTCTTATCTAGAAATTAGTAAGTAATTTGTAATATATCATTAAATTAGTCCCGGGTCTGATATATAAATGACGCCATTTATAAATAAAATCCATACATACGATTTTTATGAAGTACAACCCTTCAATGTTACGTGACAAGATTTGCGCACAATCGGATTATTACAAATGACAGTTATTTAAGTAAAGCTACTGTTGCAAATTTTCAAATCAAGGGAAACGTCTGAATTTCGTATGTTGATAAAGCATTACTTTCTGTTGAGAAAAATAGCAGAGGAGTTGAACATATTAGAAGGCAATGTATTCACAATTTTGCATGAACTTTTGTCAATGAGAAAGCTGTATTCAAAGTGGGTGCCATGTTTGCTCAATCAAAAACAACAACGCGTCGACGATTCAGAGCGTTGTTTGAAACTCTTTCAATGCAACAACAACAACAAAAAAAAGATTTTGCATAAATATGTAACAATGGATGAAACAAGAATCCACCATTTAACTGCGGAGTTAAATCCGTCCAAAGCGACCAAAGACGCAAAGACAAAGTTTTGGCCTCCGTATTTGGAGATACACAAAGTATTTTGTTCATCGATTACCTTAAGAAGACATCGCCAAAAATCGGCTACTAATGGAAAAGAAAAAAAGGGATTTTTCACCAAAACAATGTACCGTGTCACAAGTCGATCGCGACGATGGCGAAATTACATGAATTGCCCTTCGAGTTGCTTCTGCATTACCCTATTCTCCAGCTCTGCCGCTATGTGGCTACTGGCTATTTGCAGACCTCAAAAGAATATTCCAAGAAAAAAGATTTGGCTCTAATGATGAAATGATATCAGAAACTGAGGCGTATTTTGAGACCAAAGACAATTCAGTCTACAAAAAAAATATCGAATTGTTAGAGAAGCGTTGGAATCAGTGTATCACCCTAGAAGGAGACTATGTTGATGAATAAAGTCGGATTTTGCCTAAAAGTTGTTGTCAGATTACAAGTCTTCAATAGGACAAAACCTATTAGATAATGAGTCATGCTTGTCTTGTTTTTCGACTGACTCATTTTTCTATTTTCCATTTTGCAAGCAAATCAACCCAGTGAGTAAGATTTTTATTAAAAAAAACATTAAAAATTAACTACTTTTGCACTAGCAACATTAATAATATCATTAACACAAATAATAATTAATATAATAGTAAAGTTTATAACGATCACCAAATAGATAGTAAACCGTCCTGTAACTGTAAAAACAAAGAAAACTGCCCAGTTGAAGTTACATGCAAATCCGAAAAAACTTATATACGAACCAAATACTTTCCCTAGTGAATACAAAAATATGAAAAAGTATACATAGGGATCTCTGCCGAACTCTGGAAACAGAGATTATGTAATCACAAGCACTTTTTCTCAAAAAACACACTTAAAATATCAAACTGCTCTTTCTAAATAATTCTCGGAAGAAAAGAAAGAAACTGCTCCCACAGATTTAATGAAAGATTTAAGTAAATGTCAAACCCCCAAAATGTAGAAGTAATTTATGCTTTGATGAGGAAATTAGAATAACCAAATTCAGAAATCAAGCTAATTATTAAACCAGGGAAATGAAATCATCTTTAAACGCCGCCATAAAAATACAACTATATTACTTTTTAAATAGGATTTGAAATTGCCGCACTTCATCATACTTGCGAGTTCACTCTCATTTTGTGTTGATTAATCTTTGGTAATTTGTGAGTAGTGGGGAAATTATGGTTGAAATTTGATATGTATTTGATATAGATGACTGTATATGTGTACAAATACGTTGTCTTATGTATCTAATTAAATGTAGGTCTTTTTGTGTGTACATCTGAATTTGGTTTGTATATTTCTGTATATTAGTACTGGAATTTAAATGACTCCACTCTATCGCACTTGAATGGTCGTTTTCTTTATGCGTTAATTGTTTGTTGATCACTCTTGCGTATTGAGGAAAATGTGGTAAAATTCTCCTATGTATATAAATGCCTGTATATCTGTATATAATTACTTTGTCTTATATATGTAATTTAATGTAGATTCTTTTTACGAGCATATGTAAAGTTAGTTTGTACACTCGTGCATGTTTTTGTATTAATTTTGTGTTTACGCTATGATTTTCAAAGGTGAATGTATGGATGTGTGAGTAGGAGAGTGGATATATCCTTAAAAAATTTGTATGTATATATGTGTGGATCTGTATACATACATACATACATATATATATATATATATATATATATATATATATATATATATATGTGTGTGTGGGGGGGGAAATGTGTATGTATACAAATATATATATATATATATATATATATGTGCAATTTTTATATATATTATATTATTTATGTATTATATAGGTGCGGTACTTATTTGAAAGCGCTCAATATCAGTTTTTTTTTATTTTATCAATATTAAAAATGACCCAGGTAGAGAGCTCGATGTGAATAGTATTATCTATTTACAGAACCAAATATAACAATAAATTCTGAAGTTTACATTTCGTTGGATAACTATTTCAGCGTAAAAACAAAAATGTATTAATTCGAATATGGTATAAAAATTCACATCCGGGAAAAATCCTCAAAACATATCCATACACAGGAAGTTAAATAAAATTGGGTAGGCATGATTAAGAAAGAAAAATACATTTAAAATTTGTCGTTCAGACATAAAAATTGGTGCAGAGACAGAGTTTTATTACTCGATATTAGAAGACTTTTAGATGACGTAATAAATTGACGTATTAAAGAATCAAAAATCAAAAGTTAACTGTGTCACAGGAATAAGAAGTGATGAGGAAAAAGCAAAACAGTTGTGGGGGCAAAGAAAAATAAAGAAAAAAATGAGGTAGACGGCGGAAAGATAATGAAGAAATAAGACATGAAAAAATATTCAGTAGACGAGACGACTGTTGCTTCAGATAAGGAAAGGAAAGGAAAAGTCATATATATTTAAAAAAATGGAAAGAGAACGAACAAATAAAGATAATATATGATATATCTCTATTAAAAACTTAACAAAAAGATTTTCAAAAAGAAAATGGTCTAAAATAATAATAATAATAATAATAATAATAATAACAATAATAATAATAATATGGTCTGGAATTACAGAAATTGATGTTAAATTTGCACTTAAAAAAGCACACAATTGGAAATTCCCAGGTATAGATAAAATTCCTAACTTTTGGCTATATTATTTAAATGCAGCACATAAAAAACTAGCCAAAGAACTTCAAGAAATGGTTGACGATCCTACTAAAATTCCTGCATGGATGACCAAAGGAATTACATTTCTTCTACCCAAGAATGGTGACACAAACAACCCGAAAAACTACAGACCAATTACATGTCTTTCGACAACATATAAACTATTAACATCTATTTTAACAAAACAGACATATTTATTCTTAGGAAGAAATGACATGATACCGCTTGAACAAAAAGGGTGCAAACGTGGCTGTTATGGTTGTAAAGACCAATTGCTAATTAATTAAAATGATCCTGGAAAACTGCTACAGTACAAAGAAAAATCTTAGTACTGCCTGGATAGATTATCGAAAGGCATTCGATAGTGTGCCACATTCCTGGATTTTAAAGACTTTAAATGTATACAAGATATCGCCCGTCATCATCAATTTCATCAAACAGTGCATGTCTATATGGAAAACAACCCTTTACCTCAATCATATAAATGGAACCTATAAGTCTGATGAAATAAACATCAAAAGAGGTATATTTCAAGGTGATTCTTTATCTCCCTTACTATTCTGCATATCATTAATAGCACTAACCAGTCAACTTAATAAGACAGAATGTGGTTATAAAATAGGCCAAAAGAAAATAAGCCATCTATTTTACATGGATGACTTAAAGTTATATGCTAAGAATGATAATGATCTGGAAGGTCTTCTGCAAACTGTAAAATGCTTCAGCGAAGACATTGGAATGAAATTTAATTTGAATAAATGTGCTAAAGCTACAGTTTTACGTGGATCAATACAAGAAACATCCTCAATTAGCTTGGACCCTGCTGTAACAATAAAAGAATTGAAACCAGAAGAAGCTTATAAATACCTAAGTGTAAATGAGAGCGAAAACATTCAGCATAAAAAATGAAAGAAATAGTGCGTAAAGAGTACTATAGAAGGCTACGAATGATATTAAAAACTGAATTAAATTCACAGAACAGAGTTATGGCCATTAATAGCCTTGCAATCCCAGTTGTCCAATATAGCTTTAACATCTTAAACTGGACTCTAAACGACATCAGGCGAATGGATGCTAAAACAAGAAAGCTTCTTTCTAGGCATAAGATGCATCATCCAAAGGCTGATGTAGACCGTCTATACATACCCCGTAAAGAAGGTGGAAGAGGTCTTATTCAGCTGGAATTGTCATACAAGACAACAACTATTGGCTTACTAACATACATAGAAACAACAAAGGATTGGATGATACAATTAGTAAGGCAACATGAAGAAAGAAAGAAAAAATATTCAATAATAAATGAAGGCAGTAAATACAAACAAGATTTACAGTTAGTAGATTCTGTAGAAAAGCAAAACAGAAGCCAAGAACCAACTATTTCGGCAAAAAATATGAAAATGAAAGCCAAAGATAAAGCTCTTGAACAGATGAAACAGCGCTGGCAAGACAAACCTCTGCATGGCCAATATCCAGTATGTGCCAATAAATCCAATGTTGACAAAGTTAATACTCATCGATGGTTACGTGCATCTGGATTAAAGTCTGAAACTGAAGGCTTTATTCTTGCAGCACAAGACCAAAGTCTTTTCACGAGAAACTTTCAGGCAAATATTATGCATAATAATATGGATCCAAAATGCAGGTTTTGTGATAAACACCAAGAAACAATAGACCACCTAATCTCAGGCTGTTCTGTGCTTGCCCCAAATGAATATAAAAATCGCCACGATAGAGTTGGGCAATATTTACATTCGGCAATGTGCAAACATTATGGAAAAGCTGTAAACAAACACTGGTATGAACATCACCCAGCACCGGTTACAGAAATAGAAGATGTAACCATTCTATGGGATTACACCATCTACACAGACAGAAAAATTGAAGCAAACAGGCCAGACATTATTGTTAAAAACCAGAAGGAGAAAACTTGTCTATTAATTGATATGGCTTGTCCAGCGGATAGAAATCAAGGAATTTGAAAAAATGTCAAAATATAAAGACCTGGAAATTGAAATAGAAAAAATGTGGAAATTGAAAACCAAGAGTTGTGCCAGTGATAGTAGGTGCACTTGGAATGATAAAAAATGGAACAAAACAACACATTGAAAGAATCCCTGGAAACCCCAGCTTAAGAGATATACAAAAAATTGTCTTATTAAGTACAGCCCACACACTAAGGAAAACTTTATGTATGTAATGCTGGGGATGATAGGGAAGATAGAAAAACATGAAATGGAGCCATAACAACACGCCACTACCTGCCTTAGGTCTCCCCGCAAACTTGGTTGGTAGTGAGACCAAAGCAGAAATCGAAATATGATGAAAAATGACATAATAATAATAACCCAGCTTAAGAGATATACAAAAAAAATGTCTTATTAAGTACAGCCCACACACTAAGGAAAACTTTATCTATGTAACGTTAGGGATGATAGGGAAGATAGAAAAACATGAAATGGGGCCATAACAACACGCCACGACCTGCCTTAGGTATCCCCGCAGACTTGGTTGGTAGTGAGACCAAAGCAGAAATCGAAATATGATGAAAAATGACATAATAATAATAATATATGAGTGTGTACTTGATTCATGGTGACTTGTTCAGTTTAAACACCGCATTTAATACATGAACTCTTTTTTATATTATGTCTCTAATAAGATTGATAACACGAAAGATTCCTTTTCACGGTCATATTACATTTTTTTATTTTCATTTCTCTGTTTTTCTATTTTTTTAAATATTTGGGTGGAATATTCTGTAGCAGAGATGACACGGTTTCAGGTGATGAAAGGAAAGGTAAAGTTATATATATATTTAAAAAAAGAAAAGGAAATAGAAGGAAATAATAAAGACAATTTATTACATATCTCTATTAAAAAATTTAACAAAAAGAAATTAGGAAAAATTTGGTTTATAATAATAATAATAATAATGATAATAATAATAATAATAATAATAATAATAATATGGCTGGACTATTGCAGAGGGTTAAAGTAGAAGTAAAATAAAATTCGGATAATTTTATAATAGGTCTAAAATGGGCAAATAATATGTAAATATAAATGTACATACACACACACACACACACACATATTCTTATCCACATAGAGACATATTCATATCCACATACACCTACATCTGTGTGTGTGTGTGTGTGTGTGTGTGTGTGTGTGTGTGTGTGTGTGTGAGAAAAATTAAGGCAGACACGTTATTTCATGGTAAATCGGAAGTATAGGCCTATACCTCCGATTGACCATGAAGTAACTTGTCTGCCTTAATTTTTCTTTTATTTGCTCTATATGTATTTTTATACATATATATTTAGAGGTTTCTTAGAGAGTTATCCTACCACTGTATGTACAGGATACATCATTTGATTCTTCTATACATACACTGCATGCTGATATATATATATATATATATATAGATAGATAGATAGATAGATAGATAGATAGATAGATAGGTGTGAGTTTGTAACCCTGGGTTTCACGCTTTTGCGACCGTCAGACAAACTGATTAATTTTTTTTTTAAATTGGTTATATTCGTGTATTTCTGTGGAGGTGGGGGAAAATTTCTCATCAGGACAGACGCAGACATATATATATATATATATATATATATATATATATATATATATATATATGTACACACACATTTGTACACCCATCAACGCGCGCAAGGACACACACGCACGCACGCGTGTTTGGTCACTGAGGCTTGCATAAACATACACATTCAAATCGAGAGGGGTTCGGTATATATATGTATATGTGTGCAACAGCACACATACATACTCATTCGGTTGGCGTAATCGAATGGTGTAGCGATTTCAACGTCAACGCACGAATTGTTGTAGATTTCTCGTACGTACATATGTACTTTTGATGGGTTCTGTTTGAAACTATGGTAGGTAAGAATTGCTATTATTTTATTTAAGGCTGTATTGCTATTTTTTGTTTTAAAGTCGATTATTGGCTTGTTTTTATTATTTTTTGTAGTTGCGTATATTTAAATGGTAGAAATTCTAATTTGTAATGCTTGTTAGTGTTTATTAATTATTACTTTTACTATGGCAGAGACCTGTGATTGTTTTTTTTATCCGTTTGGTATAAATTGTGATAATAGGTATTTATTTTCATGTCTGCATTTGGAAATTAGTTCTGATCTCGTGTTTAGTAAGTTCTTTTGTGGGGTATGATATATAATTGCTACTTTCTCATGTAGGCAAATTAGGCATTTTTTGTAATGCTGTTGTAAGCAGGTGCTTTTTTCAGTATTTCCCAGCTTATTGTTGGTGAAATATTTCTGTCTTTTATACGCCATACGTATGTTGATAGTGTAGCGCTTTTCAAGTATTTTCTGTTGGAGAAGGAAAGATTGTGGTTGTTATTTCTTTTCTTAAATTGTCCCTCAGTGGCACCGATGTAGTAAATTGTGTTGTTGTTTGCACCTACCTTAGCTTTATATACTATATTTTTTTTCTGGCAATTTCTCTGGAGTGGGCGTTTAGTTCCGTTTCTGCAGTTGCATTGAGCTTCTTCGATTGCATTATTGTAGTTTGTTAATTTTTTTGTGGCTTTTTATTATTTGTGTAATATCTTTTGTGCAGCTGTAACTAATTTTGACGTTGTGTTTGTTCAATATTTTTGCTAATCGGTTTGTCACCGGGAAGTGTTTTTCTAATAAATTCAGGAATGTCTTACCTATGTTTGTTTTGACTGCTTTGTTGTATGGTGGATTGAACCAGATGATATTTCTTTTTCTGTTTTTGCTTTTTTGTTGCGGAGGTGTGTATTGTAGTTGTTGTTTGTATCCTCATTTCTTTAGTGCTTCGTCGTATGGTGTTCTTTTGTTATTGAAAATCTGTATGTTAGATGAATTTTCAGATAGTCTGCGGCTGATTGATATGGGTATTTGTTTGATGATTGAAGGTGGGTGGTTGGAGGATGTGTGTACGTAAGTTGGATCGTCATTATCTTTTCTGTATGGTTCATATGTATTTTTGTCCAAGTTAAGGGTGACATCTAAGAAGTTTACTGTTTTTATACCAGCTTTTATTTCTATTTTGAATCCTATGGATTTTAGAGCGTTTACTATTTTTTTCCTAAATCTATCTAATTTGGGACCATTGAGTTCTCTTATCAGGATAATTCCGTCATCTCTGTATAGTCCCGTGTCCTTTTTATCCAGGATTCTGGCTAGGTGTGAAAGAATGAGTATGCCTACTAATTCTCATGTCCCTGCTCCATCGTAGCTACCCATTGTTACATCGAATAAGTCGTGGTTTTGTTTTTTGTCCATGGTTCATTATTGTAGAATAGTAGGGATTTGCGGCAGTGCATGATTATTTTCATGTCTTCGTCTGTAATTTTTATATGCCAGTTGTATAGCCTCATTTAATATGTTTTCTGTGATGGATGGGTAGAAGTCTACGATGTCGAATTGGATGAAAGTGGCTTTGTCCTTGTTTTTTATTGTTGTAAACCACTCTATGACAGCTTTGGTATTTTTCCATTGATTAAGGCCTAATTTATTCCTTAAGTTGTTGTTGATAGATCCTAATATTTTTTTGCTGATTTTTCCCATTTCGCTTTTTGCCGGGTTTATTGGTCGGAATGCAGGACTTTCAACGAAGTTAGTTTTGTGATCTCGAAACTTGGTTATAAGCAACCGACAATTTGAAATGAATTGTTTGAACATTATTTTTTATCGATACTCGTATTTAAGTAGATATTCTGTTTTTAATGAAACGGTATTATATATTTATATCTACCGGCCTGATTATTTACGATAAATTTTTATTACAAAAATGTGTGCCATTCGGCAGGATTCGAACCTGCGAACCCTATCTAGATATGGGAAGCTACCATTTGTTCTGGTAACGTCTTAGACTTCTCGACCACGAATAGCCTCCAGTCTAAACGAGGTTTTTATCAAGCCTATATAACGCAATTTTCGATCCATCGTAAACAAACATATCTGCTCTGAAATGTATCGTAATGTCAACAAATGTTACGGAAATCAACGAATTTTAACGAAATTTGTTTATAAGCAACCGACAATTTGAAATGAATTGTTTGAACATTATTTTTTTTATCGATACTCGCATTTAAGTAAAAAATAATGTTCAAACAATTCATTTCATATATATATAAGGAACTATCCGTGTGCATGTGTATGTGAGTGTGTACTTGATTTATGGTGACTCATCCAGTTTAATCATCACACTTAATACATGAACACTTTTTACACTAACCTCTATGACCCAAATAAGATAACATTAAAGATTTCTTTTCAGAGTCCTATTAATTTTTTTAATTTTTTTTTTTAGTTTTCTTTTTGTAATATTTTGGAAGAAATTAAGCCAAATGATATCCTGGTATGAAGTGTTGGGTGTATACACTGCAAAATAAATTAAAGTTAGAACCAATTTAGTTTATGTGTTCATATATATAATATACTGTTAAAAATTTATTGGTCAGGATTAAATTAAACTAGTATACAGTTGTATTAAAAAGTTGTTAGTATATATATAATGTAGAGCTTTTAAATATTTTTAAATATTTTCATTTTGAAGTTAGTGTATACATCAACTGATTTTCCAACATTTTTTTTTTCAAAAGTACAGTAGGGAGTTTTAAAACGCACGAGTGGAAGTTTAAAATAACAGAAATTTTAAAACGAGAGTCGAGTTTTTCAGGAATTGTAAACACTTTATCCAGGTTTGTACGATTCTATAATACCGAAGATACAGAAAGTTTGAAAGTTTGAAACCAAAGTTGCGTAATCAACTGCCTTCCAAATATATATATATAAATCCAGGTGAAGAGGACTCAGGGTTTTACTATTTTGAGTACCCCGACATTAATTTTATTATAAAAAATATTATAGAACTTGATATAATCATATAATTCCGTGTCGCTGGAAGAATGGTAGACTTTGAAAAACAGTAGCTACTCTGGCATGTACGCATCGCTCATTCCGTAATGAATTAGGTCACTAATAGAGCTATTGGGCGTGTATAATGATAATGTATACGCTCAAAAATCTGCTTTCTTCTAACGAATGCCAATAGACCAGAGGTAGAATCGCCGACAGACGCCAATTCTGTCGGGTTTCAATCCTGGATTAAAAAGCAGTCGGAGTCTAACCGTACTGATGAGCTGTTATACAGCGAAACAGATCTGTCTGCGGATGACTATATATATGTATTACGGAAAATTTCCAAGATTAATGAAATGGTTATAACTACCTACATATTTAATTTATTTGTTTGATATTTACATATTTATTTCTACAGGCGTGGTTATTTACGATACATTTTCTTACAAAACTGTGTGTCACTCGACAATATTCGAACCTGCGACTTTTAGCAGCATAGATCAAAAGAGGTCGCAGGTTCGTATCCAGCCGAGGGACACACATTTTCGTAACAAAATTTATCGTAAATAATCAAAATAAATATATAAATATACTGTTTGATTAGAAACAGTATATCTACTCAAATACCAGTATCGATTAAAAATAATGTTCGAGCATATATATATATATATATATATATATATATATATATATATATTGTAACTAAGTTGTAGAACTCGTAGGTTTTTTAACCTGTTGTTCAGGCATTTGCTTTTATAAAGAGTGCTCGATAATAAAAACGTAGAACCAACTTGATCACCTGAAGAAGCGGCGAAGACACATGGTCAGCTTCGAAACGCGAAATTTTTGTGTAGTGATATTATGAATTTAGAAACCAATGTAACAACTATTACACAATATATATATATATATATATATATATATATATATATATATATATAGTGTAATAGTTGTTACATTGGTTTATAAATTCATAATATCACTACACAAAGATTTTTGCGTTTCAAAGCTGACCATGTATCTTGGCCACTTCTTTATCTGTTAGAAGTGTTGGTTCAACCACTTAAAAACACCCTCTCCAAAAATTCCAACAGTCAGAGACTTATTCCCCTATCACTAACCCCCACCAACCAAAAAACTAAATAAATATATGGAAAGAGGATTTCCATTACTTTACACACCGCCTGATGAAGTTTCAATATCGAAACAAACGTACCTTTGTAGCGGATATATATAGAATAATTATATACATGTTCTAAAATATAATTTATAATATATATATATATATATATATATATATATATATAGGCATCAACATTTCTTTTCAAAATCTTTCATTGCATGCAGCGGATGTTTATCTGGAGTAAAAGAACACAAAAACAGCAAATGACGTTTATAGTTCCGCGCTCTTTCGGCCAGGTTTTAGCGATTCTCTTGGGTGTTATATTAGGCCTATTTATTCTACGTGCGTTGCATAACATAGCCGTTTTTACTGAGTGAAGATTCTTGTAGAAGTGTAACAAGTTATATATATGCTCTTTTGTTCTTATCCGCTTATATTATTTGTACATATATTTAAGTCATTGAAACACTTTTTTATTAGAAATTTGCAGTTTTATTTTCCATAAATTTATAATGAGTTTTACATCGTTTTTGTTAATAACATTTGAAATATCTCCGAATTTTATACTTTCCCATGAGGAATATCATAAAAATGATAGAAATAACAAAACATATCAATGTTTTTGAGATGCACACTTCTTGAACATTTGAATGCCAATCATTGTAAAATTTAAGTGATTTATTCCAATGTTTCTTTATAAGAAG
Source organism: Ascarosepion bandense (assembly GCA_037127315.1). Lineage (NCBI taxonomy): Eukaryota > Metazoa > Mollusca > Cephalopoda > Sepiida > Sepiidae > Ascarosepion > Ascarosepion bandense. The sequence goes on from JBBBDQ010001492.1 coordinate 5,151,154, forward strand.
CAATATATTCTGCTGAGTTCTGCCTTCATATCCTTTATATTTTTGAAAATCACAGACAGAAATCATTCCTGGTTGTAACTTATAATCTTCCGCTTTAAAATATTTTTCTATATTCTTCAACACATAGACATGACGATGGTTGGGTATTTTTAGTCGAAGTCTTTCGCCCATAATACCAATCCACATATCATCGGGCATAAAAAAATGATTTCTTTGAGATAATTTATACAATTTATTAATGACTGTTATATGAGCAGCATATCCAAAACCATGACAGTAACTTGGGATATATTTTCCTTGATACAAAAGTTTGTGATTTAACACATTAAACTGCTTCATATTTAAGAAACCCGTCTTCCTGTTTCCAATGGGATAACAGATAGCAAAATGGTCATCAACACGGCCCCTGATTAAATCATTAATCAAAAATAAAAGAACCTTTTCTATATCAAACAATAATTCATCATTCATGACTATAACATACTCAGCGTTCGAACAATAATCGACGCTCCATTTCCACGCCATGATTGATTTGTAAGTAAGGTTGCTATAAGACTCAACGTAATCTGCTTGGAGAATGTCTTTGTATTTGTTACTTTCTTCTCTTATCAGTTTTTCTACGGCTTCATTTCTGGTATCCCCGAAAAGGAATACGTGTTTCACAACAAGATCATCTTCTAAGCCCAAAGTAGGCTTATGACGAAAGGATTCTCGTAATATTTCCCGTCTTTCAATATGTGAATAGATTGTCCTTACAGCAATCAGAAGAAATACTTTTTTGTGCTGAGAACACAATGTTTCTTCGTTGATCAATAAAGTGCAGTTGTATGGACTTGGTCTGTTGTCGTAGTAATATCGCTTGTCCGTTCTGGATTTATTTAATTGTGGATACAACGTAATACTGGCGTTCTTCAGCATTTGTTTTCGAAAATTGAAATAGGTATTTGTCATGTCGAATGCAGCTGTTAAAAATATAACATGTATATATAAATTTTAAGGATATAATATGAGATTTATACATACATACATACATACATACATACATATATACATATCTGGCAAAGAATTGGATGTGAATAGGAAAAATGAAACCTCAATAAGCTTTTCTTGTATGAAAGGGGAAATTCGGGTTAATAAACAAGAAAAAAGTAAAACACTGAGGGCGAAACACAATATATATATATATATATATATATATATCAGACATGAGTGGTTATGCGAATGGAAAAAATTAAAATGTCAATGATTTTGTTGATGAAATTAATTCTATGTTTAAAATATATAAAATGCTGAAAACAAAATACAAAAAATGACGATCACAATTTACATTTAAACGTTGAAATTACATGAAAGCTCAGTTTTAAATTTAAATGTTGATATCCAATGAATTTACATTTTTAATAAAGCCTGACTCTTTTAACCATTTAACTGTTTATTATATTTGTTTCCTGATTTATAATTTATCGATTTCCTAGACGGTAATATATACCTTGTTATATCAAAGTTATTTGAGTTAATTCTACTTTTTACAGTATGTTTGTAAAATTTTCTCTTAATTTTGTATATGTTGTGAAGTACTTTTCGCACTGAAGGTTATAATCGTGCTATGTCGGTTGCTAATCGACTTAACTTACCCAAAATGTTAGGAACTTGGTAATCATCCACTGAAAGCTGACTCTTTAGTATTCGACTAACTGCCGACTATTATCAACTGCCTAGTAGCTCTACTGAACTCCAATAGAAGTCTAAAGAACTCCTATGAAGGTTCAAGAACTCCATGTTAACTCATATTAATACAGGAGGGAAAGTTCATTATCTGAGGAATAGGTGTGTTTCACCATAACAGTATATGAATAAATAGGATATTAGAGGAATTTAAATATATTTTCAGCATGTTTTCTTCATCGTATATATACTGAGTGCTATAAATTTTATGGCTTTAAATGCTATAACTCGCTATTAACGGTTACAATATTATGTCTCGACTGACTTCAAAGGACAAACTATCAGAATTCTGAGTATTAAGCAAAATGCACCCACTGAGACGGAATGTGACAGACGGTCCGGCCTTTTGTAGGGAACGCGAGCTTGAGCACTCGAGCCAGCTGTCAAGACTTTCCGAATCACTGCATTCGCGGAATCGGATATTAAGCTTGTTTATTCTTTTCAGCGGAGACCCTGTCCGTAGACCGAGTCCCGACGGAGTCGTTTTCTGTTCGAAGATAGAGTGCTTGTTTGAGAGCTTCATATTTCTTGTAGATGTCTGGTTACTTAATCGAGACTTACCCACAAATGTTGATGGGTCGTTTTTTTAATGTGTGGCGTTCCGAGCAAGTATTCTCGGGCAAAAACACTCTAGACCCCGAATAAGCGGGATAATGTCTTGTCTATATTTCCCAAGACGATACTCTGCGTCGGTATTGTCTCGCCTGTGTTTCTTTCATCTGGATGTCAGAGATTCTGACAATGTTGATTCGAGAGAAACTCGGTACTTATCGGTCTCCTCACTGACGCTGAATGTGGCACAAGGCCATTTTTATGAGATATTCAAGCCTATCAGCTAAAAATGTCTCATGAACTCAGTCACCTTTCTGTTTTTATCCAGAAGAAACTCTGCTCTTCGCCTGAATCTCATCTGTGTTCCTCTCCGCACTGTAGCAGGGGGTCTGATGAGGTGGATTTCAGAGGAACTCTATCTGTCTTCCCACTGAGGTGGAATGCAGAAGACCATTTTAATGTGGGAACTCCGAGCCCTTAATCCCAGTTAACAATTACGTAGAGCCTGCTTCAAAAAATTCCCTACAGACGCCGCGCGAACGAGGTGAACGCCGTCGCATGTTCCACCACCTACGCTACCGCCTATGCCGCCGCCGACTCCGCTCACGCACGCTGTAAGGGATCTTGCCGCCGCTCATTGAGGTAGAGAGAGTCAGTTAGTCAGTTAAGTGCCATACATGATACACGCTTGGGCGATCATGTCTCGAAAGAGACATAACTCACTGGGCAGAAGATTATCCCACAGTAGGTTGCCATTGCTTTCTGCGGTAGACTGGTTGCCGGCCAAGGCTATAGAACCCAATCTGTTCTGTTATTTAACCCATAACTGGAAGGAAGAGACGGATTAATACCTTTCCCAAGAGTATATGCGCGTAAGTGAATGCAATGAATTCAACTGGAATTCGAAATCGGCTCCCCGATTTCTCGTTCCGAGCCGATATCCACTGGGCCACAGAGGTGTCTTATTTTCCCTTCAATTTACCTATTGTGAGATTGTTTATATTTTATTATATATTTTTTTTCGTGGTATTCAGATCTTCTCTTTCTTGCGAGTTCGTCACATACTGAAATTTTCTTTAGTTTTGGGTCAAACACTAGCTTTTCCGTTGTTGCTTTTTTTCTAGGACTCATAATTCGCATGTTTAACATTGCCTCTCACAACTATTTACTGTTTACATACTATTAAGTATTATTGTTATATTCATTGTTGATAATTATCCCATATAAGTACCAGTAGTAATTCTTTGAGAAAACAAAATATAGCTTTTTAATCACTTGATGGAGCGGATTACATGAATTGTATTATAAAACGTAAATGGGTAAATTCTACTATTGAATTTTAATTTGCTTACTTTTATATTACTTATTGTTTATCTACTTATTGTTTATTTTCTTATTTTTTATTTTCATGTATTTTAATTACTTATATGTTAGTTATTATTTTATATTTATTTATTGTCATTTTCATATATTTTACTTTCATATTTATTATATTAACTTATATTATTATATTGTATTTCTTATTTTCCTTTTTTATATTTACTTATGTTGTAATTATTCATATTTTATTTATTATTTTTTATAATTTGTTATTTTTTATATTTACTCATTTTTATTTTTAATATTTTTATTATTTAATAAATGACATATTATTAAATCATATACAATTTAATTAATAATATGTCATTTATTTTTATCATATTTATAGTACCTATCATTTATATTTATTATTTTTATTTATTCATGTTTTTTTTATATTTACATATTTTTAGTTACTTAATATCATTTTTCATTTTTTTATTTTCTTATTTTCTACATTTAACTATTTTTGTATTTTCTTATTTTTATATTTTTTTATTTTTACAATTCGGGGATTTATTTCTTATTTTCTCGATTTATTTACTTTATTTTTATTTTCTTGTTTTTATTTTCTTATTTTTAATGCTTTCTTATTCTTTATTTTAACTTTTTTATACTTATTCATCTTTTATTTTCGTATTATTTATTATTAATTTATTTATTTATTAATAATTTATTTATTTCTTAATAATTTATTTATTTCTTAATAATTTATTTATTTCTTAATAATTTATTTATTTATTAATAATTTATTTATTTATTAATAATTTATTTATTTATTAATAATTTATTTATTTATTAATAATTTATTTATTTATTAATAATTTATTTATTTATTAATAATTTATTTAATATTTTTATAACTAATTATTTTTATATTTACTTACTTTTCATATTTACAAATTTTGTTTCCATACTTATTTTTATATAATTTATTTTCGTATTTTTATTTTTATTTATTGTTCGTTTCTTATTTTAATATCTAAATATTTATATTTACTTAATTTCTTATATTTTCTTACTTTTATTTTACTTTTAGTTTCATTTTTGCATATTCACCAACTTATTTTTTTGATTTACTTATTTTTGTATTTGATATTGTTTTTTATGTATTTTTTATTTTATCATTTTTAATTTTACATGGTATTTATTTTCCTGTTTTATTAATTTTATTTTTAAAATAACTTATTTTCCGTTTCTCATTTTTGTATTTAACTATTTTATGTTAAATTATTTTATCTCATTTTTCAGGATTTCAACTTACTCTATTTTATTTCTTTATTTTCATATTGATTTATTTTATGATACGATTTATAATTACTGTTTAGTTTTTGTTTTACGTTTATTAATACAAATTATATATATATATATATATACACTCCCGATCAAAAATTTAAGACCACTTAAAAATCTTTAAAAAGAATTTTTTGTTTTACAGATAGATTTTAAACTCCTCCAACTTAAGGTTACCAATACTACAATCTAAAAGGTTATGGAAACAAAAAGCTACATTCCAAATATTTTATTTAGAAATTTACATTTATATAAAATGAGGTGATTTACGCATGATCAAAATTATAAGACCAGGGGTATAAATTGTTAGATCTATGGTAATTCCAATGTTTTTAGTTCAGTTAGAGATTAGCAATCACTGCGTAAAGGTGTTACCATGCCTAAAGCAAGCAAACTTACCAAAGTTGAGTGTTCTCGAATTCTAGAATTCCATAAGCAAGGTTTGTCACAGCGGGCGATCGCAGCTAAGGTAAATTGCAGTAAAACTGTGATTTGCAACTTTCTAAAGAACAGTGAGAATTATGGAAAAGCAAAAACCCTCTGGTAGGCTCCAAATAATTTCTCCTGCATTGAGTAATAGAATAAGACGGGTTGTTATGAAAGACGGGGGACTTTCTTCTAGTCAAATTAAGGCAGTCACAGATGCTGATTGTAGTCCCGTAACCATCAGACGACATTTACAACAAAAAGGCATGATAAATAAATAATGTAAAAAAATTCCTCGGCTGCTTCCACGTCACAAGGTGGACCGCTTAAAGTTTGGTTGTGAATACCAAACATGGGACGTTGAGAAGTGGAAGAAAGTCCTGTTTTCTGATGAGAAAAAATTCAATCTAGATAGTCCTGATGGTTTCCAATGATATTGGCATAACAAAAACATGCCTCCTGAAATTTTCTTCACACTTCATAGTGGTGGAGGGTCCCTAATGGTATGGGGTGCCTTTTCTTACAGAGGGACGATGGAGCTTCAGGTGGTGCAGGGTTGTCAAACAGTGGCTGGTTATGTTAGCATGCTACAAAAAGCATCTTTGATGATGGAGGGCCATCGTTTGTGTGGGGATGGATGGTTATTCCAACAGAATAATGCTGCAATCCACACTGCAAGACAGACCTTGACCTTTCTACAAGAAAATGGGGTCCATCTCTTGGGACATCCTGCATGCTCACCAGACAAAAAACCCAATTAAAAATGTTCGAGGATGGATGACAAGAGATGTTTATCGAAATGGCAATCAATATTCAACAAAAAATGAGCTTCATGAAGCCATCTTCAGAAACTGGAGCAACATCCCCCACACCTTAATGGAAACGCTTATTTCTAGCATGCCCGACAGAATTTTTGAAGTCATCAAAAGCAGTGGAGGTAGAACTCATTATTAAATTTGGTTGTTGAATGTTTTCATCCACTTTTTGTTCAATTTCGTAGAATTTTTGTCTCTGGTCTTATAATTTTGATCATGTGTAAATCGCCTCATTTTCTAAAAATGTAAATTTCTAAATAAAATGTTTGGAATATGGCTTTTTGTTTCCATAACCTTTTAAATTGTAGTATTGGTAACCTTAAGTGGGAGGAGTTTAAAATCTATCCATAAAACAAATATTTCTTTTTAAAGATTTTTAAGTGGTCTTAAAATTTTGATCAGGAGTGTATGTTTATTATATTTTTCATGTTAATTTACTTATTTTATTTGTATTATATATATATATATGTATATATATATATATATATATATATATATATATATATATATTAGAAAAGGGTTAATTCAAAGATGTTGAATGGCCATTTCGATATGAAGATCCCCACGGGGGATAACACATCACCTCAGCAACAGAAAAATCCTTTCAGAAACTGGAGAAAAATTAGTCTACTTTTCCTTTTTAAATAGATTACAAAGAAATTAAAAAAGAAAATAAAAATAAAAATAAAATTAAAAGGAAAAATAAAGGAAAAGAAAAAGAAAAAGAAAAAGAAAAAGATAAAATAAAATCAAATAAATAAGAAAAGAAAAAATTGACATCGTCTGGGTTCGCAAAAAAAAGAAAGAGAATTGTAACTAAAAATTAACACACAGCCGTGTTAAATCGACGTAAGTTTAAGCAACATGGAAAAAAGGTGGTAAGAGAGATAAAAGAAGGAAGGGAGGGAAAAAGAAAAGAAAAGAAAGAAATTTTTTTTTAAAAATATTACAGACGCTGGACAAATTCAAAAACCTTAATTTCCCAAAAACGTTGAAGTATTAGAAAAAGGCCTTTACTTAAAAAGGCATAATTATTTATAAAAGGGAATAAAAAGATATAGGATTTAAAATAAAATTATTTTTTAAAAAATTAGGTCATTTGAATTAAACTAAATAAAGATAACTCCAGGTAAAAAAAAAAAATTCATTTACAATAATACATACCTATAGAAGTACACACATACATACATACATATACACACACAATTCTACGATTAAGAATACATATATACATACACATACACACACATACATTCAATTTCATACACGCTTATATACATATACATGCGCATACACACATATATATATGTGTGTACACACCTATATACAAAAAATTCATATACACACAATATACATGTGTACACATACATGCACACATGCACACACACACACACATATATACATATTCCATATGCACTCACACACATACATATAAAAATATAAAAAATTAATGAATATTATGAAAAGGAGCATTTAAATAGCTAAAAAACATTTTTTCAAAATTACATATAGCCCACATACATACAACTTCAACGTTTTTGGGAAATTAGGCTTTTGAATTTGTCCAGCGTCTGTAATATTTAAAAAAAAAATTTTCTTTCTTTTCTTTTCTTTTTCCCTCCCTTCCTTCTTTTATCTCTCTTACCACCTTTTTTCCGTGTTGCTTAAACTTACGTCGATTTAACACGGCTGTGTGTTAATTTTTAGTTACAATTCTCTTTCTTTTTTTTTTGCGAACCCAGACGATGTCAATTTTTTCTTTTCTTATTTATTTGATTTGATTTTATCTTTTTCTTTTTCTTTTTCTTTTTCTTTTCCTTTATTTTTCTTTTTAATTTTCTTTTTATTTTATTTTCTTTTTTAATTTCTTTGCAATCTATTTAAAAAGGAAAAGTAGACTAATTTTTCTCCAGTTTCTGAAAGGATTTTTCTGTTGCTGAGGTGATATGTTATCCCCCGTGGGTATCTTCACATCGAAATGGCCATTCAACATCTTTGAATGAATCCTTTTTTAATATATATTTGCTCTGTAATATTTTATTACATGGAGCTCTCTTCCTGTATCATTTTTTAATATTAAAATAAAATTTTTAATATTAATTAGGATCGGGTTTTTGGAATTTACCTTCCTGCTTTTTTCCCTTGGATTGAAGTATTTGAATTAAAATTATAATATATATATATATATATATATATATATATATATATATATATATATATATATATATCTTCCTTTTATTTTAATATTTTTATTTACGCATTTTTATATTTACTCATTTATTTTTTCAAATACTAGTTTATTTTCTTGTTTTGTGTATCTCATTTTCGTATTTGTATTATCTATGTTTTTACATAATTTTTCATTATTTCAAATTATGTCATTTTTCATTTTTATAATTACTCATCTTTTTTATTTCTTATTTTTTATATTTACATTTTTCTTTTATTATTTTTCTATTGTCTTTAAATTTTCTAATATTTACTTATTTTTATTTTCTTTTTATACTCTGTTTGGTTTTCGATTTTTGTCTACTTAATTTTAAGTTTTTGGATTTTCATATTTTCTTATTTAATAATATTTATATTTCTTACATTTTGTATTTACTTTTTCGTTTTGATATGTAATTAAGTTTTATTTTCATATTTGTCATAGTTATTTTTTATTTTCATTTTAATATCTTTATATTTCTAAATTTTTATATACACTTTTTATTCTCTTACTTTTTATATTTACTTTATTTTTTCTTATTTTTCTCTTTTTTCATAGTTACTCATTTTATATTTTTATATACTTATTTTTTATTTTTACTTATTTCTGTTTCACGTTTCTATTTATTATTTTATTTTTATTTCTTATTTCTACACATTTTTAATTTCTCCTTTTTTGCTAATTTGTATTTACTTATATATGTATTTAATTTTATTATAAAATACAAATTCCTGTTATTTTACATAATTTTTCTTTTGTCATTACTAATGTCATTTTTATAGTTTATGTCCGTTTATTTTATATATATATATATATGTGTGTGTGTGTGTGTGTGTGTGTGTGTGTGTGTGTGTGTGTGTGTGTGTGTGTGTGTGTGTGTGTGTGTGTGTGTGTGTGTGTGTGTGTGTGTGTGTGTGTGTGTGTGTGTGTGTGTGTGTGTGTGTGTGTGTGTGTGTGTGTGTGTTTGTGTGTGTGTGTGTGTGTTTGTGTGTGTGTGTGTGTGTGTGTGTGTGTGTGTTTGTGTGTGTGTGTGTGTGTGTGTGTGTGTGTGTGTGTGTGTGTGTGTGTGTGTGTGTTTGTGTGTGTGTGTGTTTGTTTGTGTGTGTGTGTGTGGTTGTGTGTGTGTGTGTATGTTTGTGTGTGTGTGTATGTTTGTGTGTGTATGTTTGTGTGTGTTTGTGTATGTGTGTGTGTGTGTTTGGGTGTGTGTGTGTGTGTGTTTGGGTGTGTGTGTATGTGTGTGTGTGTGTGTGTGTGTTTGTTTGTGTGTGTGTGTGTGTGTGTGTGTGTGTGTGTGTGTGTGTTTGTTTGTGTGTGTGTGTGTGTGTGTGTGTGTGTGTGTGTGTGTGTGTGTGTGTGTGTGTGTGTGTACAATGACGCTAAAAGATTTCTATACAAAAGAAGAAAGATCTAACCGAAAAAATATTAATATTTCGGAAAACTGAAATCGCATAAATAATGACCCCTATATATTTCCATGATAAATACAATGCATATGAATAACAATTACATCATTAGCTAATGTTATCGGCTAAACAAAAAAAACAAAAATATTTTAAAACATACTCACCACTCTAGATATACTTTTTTATAATCTATGCCACAATTCTAAACATCAAAACAAAAGATACCTATCGTCTCATCTATTTTTTGATCTTCATAAATATTCTGTTACACTGCTGAATTTCAAAAAGTGTAATTTTTTTCTGTTGGAGGCATTGTGCCTACTTTAGTCTCAAACGTAATTTTGTCTGTTTGCTTCTTATCTGTTATTTGTAATTAGGCATATCTGTTACAATAAACTAATTAGTCAACATCTACTCCATTGCTAACATCTACCTCGAACGCAACCGTAGGCATCATTTGTCAGGTAAAAATTCATAATTTTAAAAATGTGTTCTGCAAATCACAATAAAAAATGGAAGTAAATGTAACTGACATCTATTAAATCACTTTGTAGAGAAAAATATGTATGTATGTGTGTGTGTGTGTGTGTGTGTGATTGTACGATGAACGCCAAAATATTTCTATGCAAAAACAAAAACAAAAAACGATTCCCTCAAAAAATATTAATAGTTCGGGAAACTGGAATTGGACAAATAATGACCCCTAGGATGTACGTTGTGATGCATTGGATATCGAATATGGGATAATTATCAACAATGAATATAACAATAATACTTAATAGTATGTAAACAGTAAATAGTTGTGAGAGACAATGTTAAACATGCGAATTATGAGTCCAAGAAAAAAACAACAACAACGGAAAAGCTAGTGTTTGACCCAAAACTAAAGAAAATTTCAGTATGTGACGAACTCGCAAGAAAGAGAAGATCTGAATACCACGAAAAAAAAAAATAATAAAATATAAACAATCTCACAATAGGTAAGTTGAAGGGAAAATAAGACACCTCTGTGGCCCAGTGGATATCGGCTCGGAACGAGAAATCGGGGAGCCGATTTCGAATTCCAGTTGAATTCATTGCATTCACTTACGCGCATATACTCTTGGGAAAGGTATTTATCCGTCTCTTCCTTCCAGTTATGGGTTAAATAACAGGACAGACTGGGTTCTATAGCCTTGGTCGGCAAACAGTCTACGGCAGAAAGCAATGGCAACCTACTGCAGGATAATCTTCTGCCCAGTGAGTCATGTCTCTTTCGAAACCTGATCGCCCAAGCGTGTATCACGTATGGCACATAACTGACTGAATGACTCCTATATATTTCCATGATAAATACAATACTATGGATAACAATTACAGCATTAACTGATTATTTTAACACATACTCACCACACTTGATGTGCTTATTTTATATTCTATGAAAAAAATAATCCTAAACATCAAAATAAAAGATACCTAGCACCTCCTCTACATTTTGATTTTCATAAACATTCCGAAAGCTTTGCTGAATTTCAAAAAGCCTAATTCCTTCTGTTGGAGGCATTTAGTAATATACCGTTAATTTGTGCCTACTTTAATCTCAGACGTAATTTTGTCATTTTGCTTCTTATCTATTGTCTGTAATAAGGCATATCTGTGACAATGAACTAATTAGCTAATATCTACTCTATCGCTAACAACAACTATGTCGAACGCAACTCTATGTATCATTTGTCAGGCAAAAGTTCATAAATTTTTAAGTTGCGTGTTCTACAAATCACAATAGAAAAATAAACGTAAATGTAACTGACATCAATTAAATCACTTTGGAGAGAAATATATGCTATAAAATAAAAGAGAAAACATATTTCTACGTAAAATTTACATTTATAAAAATAAAATCTATCAGTTGTTATTTCTGTAAAATTTGACGTAAATGTTTAGAGAAATTGAAATATCAGAAATTCTTACCCTCTGCTTTTGGTTGCAGTAATAGCAAGAAAAACACTTGTAAATATCGCATATTTCTGAAAGCAAACACAATGAATTATTACTCTATTCACTAGAAATCAATATTCAAATCAAATATTAGTAATATTTTAAAACATTTTATCTCTTCTATCATTATAGCCACCAATTTAAACCATATACATGATTTTCACGTAATACAAGCCTTGGAAGCCACACGAAGTAGATTGGTATAGCAATTGTAAATGAGGTGTTGGATATAAATGAAATGGAATGTGTTAAAAAGTAAATACTATGAAAAGAAGATAAAAAGATTGAACTTTAACATGAATTTGGTAAGATTGGATCTTGTGGGGCGAGATTAAAGTCTCCAGCGAATTGTTAAGGTTGGAATATCTTTCATAATGTTTTAGTTCTTGGGAAATATATCTGAATGGAACTTGCCTCATAGATTAGAAAAACGGAGGATATGATAAGATTTTGAATCGCTGGAAATGATAATGTGTTTCCACTCTGAATGTTACAACCGGTTAAAAATAAAGAACTTTTTTTCGATTCAGTCAGTTAAGTACCATATGTGATACAAGCTTGGGCGATCATGTCTCGAAAGAGATATGACTGACTGATGATTATCCCGAAGTAGGTTGCCATTGCTTTCTGCCGTAGATTGGTTGACAACCAAGGCTATAGAACCCAGTCTGTCCTGTTATTTAACCCATAACTGGAGGGAAGAGACGGATTAATACCTTTCCTTGCGCGTAAGTGAATGCAATGAATTCAACTGGAATTCGAAATCGACTCCCCGATTTCTCGTTCCGAGCCGATATCCACTGCGCCACAACGCACATCCTTTTTCGATTGGTTAAAAATAAAGAATTATTGTCATAGAATTAGAAATGAAGCAAAGAGAGTCTTTGCCACGTTGATTCTTACTGAGAGTGAAAAAGAATGAAAAAACTAAAATTAATGGGAAGGACAGTAACAGGACGATTTACGGGAATAGAAAGAATGGTGATAAGCTTTGCATTCTTTATCATTTCACTCCAAGTAAGGCGATAATATCACTCAGATCTATAAGGCAGTGAAAGAGAATTAGAAAACTTTAGAATAAAGAATCAGCATGATCGCCCCAGTGTGGCTTCGTTAAAGATACCGAAACGAAGAATGCAATATTCATGCTCATAATGCTATTTGAACGAGCAATACAAATGCAGAAAGACATTTTCAGAAAAAAACGTCAGAATAATCAATAATCTATATTGACAGCAAATCGATTAGGAAATGAACTAAGCAGGTTTGCCAAAATAGAAATGTGCCTAAGACAAGGAAGTGTTTTCTTTCATCTTTAGAATATTAAATTATATTAATTTCAAATTATGTTAAAAGTTGCTGATTTTAAAATAATTAACAGAATTAGAATTATTACACCGAAAAGTAATTTCTGGAAAAAAATTATCAGGTAATGATTTTTAATAACTTAACAAAATTACGACAAATGCTTCCAATTATTTCTGAAATAAAAAAAAACAATCATTATCTTTATATTTTATAGTTGTGTATTTTTGTCATGAAAACGCAAGTTTTTAAACTTATTTCCTTCTTGCTCTTCGAAAATGTATCGAAATGATTTTTGTTCCACTATGGTTGGTTGATTTGTTTCTATGGCAATCAACCTCGGCGGGTCATTTATTGCCAACTAATTTTTTTTTATTACTGGTAATACCTTTTTCTTTCAACAATTTATTGCTGTTTTTGTGTCTAGTAATACTTTTTTCTTTTCGAGTATCAAGATTCATTGGGATTTGTTTCTAAGGGCAGCGTCCCCAAGTCCTACCCTTGTTATTTAACCCATGACTGGAGGGAAGGGACGGATTAATACCTTTCCCAAGGGTACCAGTGCTTAAGTGAATGCAAGTTATTCAACTGGAATTCGAACTCGGCTCACCGATTTCTCTTTCCGAGCCGATATCCACTGCACCACAGCACACATCCGTCACTAAACGCTTACAGCACCTGTTATTCACAAGCGGTCACCCATCTAAGTACTAACCAGGCTCAACGTTGCTTAACTGCGGTGATTGAGCGAGAACCGGTGTATTCAACGTGATATGGCCGTAAGCCTGTTCCACTATGGATAATCTGACGTGAATACATATTCTTGCAGTGATATTTTTATCCAATTTAGACAAAATAGGATTTATTTATGTGCAGAGTATTTACAACGAAAGTGGCACACTAATATCACCAGTTTGCAAAAAGCTAAGTACTTGCTGTCTACAACTTGGATTTGTATGCATTTAAGCATTGCAACACAAATGCAGGGTGTGTCACAAAATTAAGAATACATACACCAAATCACACACACACTCATACACGCACATATATATATATTTTGTGTGTGTGTGCGTGTGTGTGTGTGTGTGTGAACACCCACATATGTGCAACCGTTTATATTTTAGGTGAAATCAATCTTTGAAAGATCTAAGAGCCAAAGCCGTAAAAAATTTCACAAAAGTACTTGTGAGTAAGTGAATGCAAGGAGTTCTGCTGGAGTTCAAACTCGGCTCCCTGATTTGTCGTCCCGAGTTGATATCTGCTGCACCACAATGCACGTTCTTATATATATATATATATATATATATATATATATATATATATATATATATATGTATGTATAAAAGTTGTATCTATTCTAATACATTGTAATGTAGATTTTCTTCTCCGACATATCGCTAATATCTAAACCTGCATATGAACTATCAAAACCTCTCATCCAAATAATTTCTATATACACACCTAATAATTACACTAGGTACTTCCACTAAGTCGCTGAAGAAGAGCATAGTATGAAAAACAAGTTCTCAGATTCAATAAAGACGAACTTTTTTCCTCAAAATGTTTATATTATGATTTAGAGGAAAGATCAAATATTTTTAATTAGTCTTTTAAGTTTTTTAATCTCTTCTAGCACGTTCGAAATTTTGTTAAAAATTTGTTTGCAATTTTCGTTAGGGAGAAACCAAATCGTTACGAGAGTTTATAATGGAAAACGTAATATTACGCAACTCATTTTTTTCTTTTTCTTTTCTTTTTTTTTCTTTCGGTGAAAACACATTAATATGGTAAATTTTTGCAAAAATCAGATAATTGTTGGCTAATATTGAGACTTTCAGAACTTATTCAAAAATTAATTAAAGTATTTTTGGAATTATTATTCTTAAAACATCTAGGTAAATATATTTTTTCAACTTTTCAAGAAATTAATTTTTTTAGACAAATTTGTTTTTATTATTTAAACGCATGCCTCATCAGGGAATAGAAATCATCTATTAGTTTCTGCAGCTCTTTAGCACTTATTCTAAAAATTTGCTTCTAATGGTAAAATAAAAAATGCAATAAAACTATGAAATTGTTTAATTAGATAAGCTTTTAATTGCTTTAAGAAGTAATATAATTTTTTTTGATTAATAATAAAAATCTTAAAAGAATCATTTTCATTTTTTTAATTAGAATAATTTGTAAAGTTCCAAAAATATTTCTAAAATATTTTAAAAACTTGTAGTTGTTAGGTTATTAAGTTATGAGGTAAAGACTATATTTACTAATCTAAACTGAAAAATTTCATACAAATTTAATTAAATGGCTCGACGATTTGTATGAAATTTTTAAATATTTTTTGTGTGCATTTGAAGAATTTTTGCATGGTAATTTTTATGTGTACCATAAAAGCCATGTGTTTCACGGTTTCTTCTCAGTACAGATAAATAATTTGGATCATTTTTAAATTCTGATCACCACAGAAAATTATTTCTCATCTGATCGTCATCACATCTCAAATCATACGAGAAAGGTCATAAATATCAACACGAAATTAAGAAATAGTTTTATTCTAAATTTCATGCTGTAAATAAGTAATACTCGTGTAAATAATTTTAAATTAACTTTACTAATTTTAAAAATAAACGTGTCATAAATTTGTTTTATATTTTGCAATATTTTTCAAACCGTGAATTAATTTTTGGTAACAAATGTGTTGATCGCTCAAAAGTAGCCGAAAGAATTTTTTTTTTATTTTAAATCTAAAAATTTTAGATTTCATTCAATATAATTACTGTTTAAAATACACTAGAGTATTTTGCTTAGTGGAAATAATAAATTTAATCATTTAATCATTTTCAATTAAAACTAAAATAAAGGGTTCAAGAAAACATTTTTATTTCTAAAAACACAATTTAAAAGTTAGTTATCGAAAATAAGTGGAGTTATCTAAATTATATTTTAGAATCAACCAACATTTTTCTCCATATCCTGAAAACAGCAAATCGCATTGGCGATACTTAGCTTAGTTGGACGTCGAAAGTCTTTTTACCAACACCCCAATTGAAGTAACAATCAACGTAATCATTGACTGTCTTTACGACCACCGAGCAATATCTTCCTTTAAAATCCTTCAAAATCTACTAGCTTCCTGTACCACGAAAGACCATAATTGCAACACATATATTCTAAGCTAACAGTGTTAGCTGAGTAAACCGCTTACGTTCTGCTTTCTCTAAACTTTACATCGATTATATTGAAAAAATATGTTTAAAACAGCCAGAAAAATAAAGATATATACACAAGATTCGTCGATGACATTTTCGTTTTGAGAAAAAATAAAGATGAAATCACAAACCTAAAATCAAATTTTGAATAAAAAACAAAATTCAAAGCTAAAATGATGTTATTGTTTATGATAAAACCCCGTTCCTCGATGTCAAGCCAGAAGGACAATTCAAGGTATTTGCTACTTACCCGAATAGAAAACTCCAAAATACGAAATCTTTTTATTTTTTTTTACATAATACGATAGCCAGAGCCTGAAAAGATAAAAAGCACTGATAAAAACCTTCTTAAATGAAGCACACCATAATTTTTCTTCTAATAGAATATCTCTAAGTAAACTAAAACACATAAAACAAGAACTAGTTAACAATAATTTTAAATCTATATAATTGCAAGACAAATAACATTATTCTTACATAGAACACAAAACACCAGTAATAAAAATATAACTCAAAAAACACCAACATATTTTATTGAAACCAAATGCATAGTAATTAAATCAAGACAAATTTGACATGCTTAAAGTTATTAAACACCAAATTTCTACTATAAACCATGAATAACGTATAAAATTTGTAATTGTTGTGACCTCGTGTATACGTTGTGGTGGTCCTTTGGGTCCAGAAATAAAGACACAAAGACGGAATTGTGTTTAAAAAATATTTTACAAGGACATTTGTACAAACATATACCAGTGAACAATTATTAGAGCGGATCTTCGAGTTCTGCTGGAATAGATACCACTCTGTTTCTCTGCTCTACAAAGCAGAACTGATACCTATATATTAATTTGGAAGACTTCAATGTGTCATATGGGTAAGTCACCATAACAGTAATATATTACAGAAATTGGAAGACCTTGTTACTAACCAAAATAATCCCACCAAATCTAAACTGACAATGACATACTATATACATATTGCATTGACTATTACAAGATTCTGTTTCTTGTCACAAATCAATTAACTGTAACGATCATACTACCATCTCTCTCTCTCTCTCTCTCTATATATATATATATATATATATATATATATATATATATATATAATTATAGAGTTATGAATTAATTGTACATTGCAACACTGAAATTTCTGGTTCGAGATAGTAACAACGCTGTATTTTTTTGTTACAGCTGTAACTTAATATAATAGTGTAGGAAACACTTTCCGAAAAAAATCCACTAAATTAGAACTTTAATAAAAACACTATTAAATTAAGTTAGAGCTGTATGAAAAATCTAGAAAAAATTATAAAAAATCACAATAATAATATTTTAAAACACTTTAACAAAATTAATAAAAAAACCGGATAACAGAAAATAACAATTTAGACAAGAAAAAATGTAATTGTAAAAACCCTATAGGCTGCCCGTTAGAAAACAGGTGCTTAACGGAATCAATCGTCTGTCAATGCTAAATATCTTCAAAGGAAAACCCAAATAATATAAAACATTATATAGGAAGTAATAAAAATACTCTGAAACAGCAAATGTACCAGCACACCTCTTCATTTAATAATACAAAAATAGGACATCCCTATCGGAAAAATCATTGATATCTAAAAGAAACCAAAAAGTAGAAAACTCTACAAGAATCTAAAACATGTAAGTCCTTAAATGAACCATGTTCATTATGTTTATACGAAAAACTATTTATTATTAAAACACTTAAGAATAAACATCTATTAAATAAACGCAATGAGATAAATGTCATATGTAGACATTGCAAATTGTTCACTTTAGAAAATGGGTAAAACCTATATGAAATAACATGCATATAACCAACAAGTGCTTAAGGAAAATAATTACTGACGAACTATCAAAATAAATTGAAACATAAAATTATTTATTTGAAAAATCTTTCTCCAAATTTCTTAAAAATCAGGAACTTCAAACAAACAAATAAGCAAGAAGAAGTGAGGCAATAGTTATAGTGTTTGTAAAGTACTGGAACGATCCTAGAAGCCTATTAAAACGATGGCTGGAATTCCATCACCTCCGCTCGCCTTTTGTGAGACAAGCTTAGAAATTATGTTAGAGGTCAGAGATGGAGTTATATATACATTCTCTAATTCCAGGTGCAAAATTGGCTGTGAATACTCTAGACTAGTCAAGCGTGGATATGAGTAATTCGAATTGATTGAATAGAGGAGTGATCGATGGCTTTCTATTGTCCGCTACACTCTTGCCAACCTGCGAGTTATTTTTGGAACCAAACTTGCGAGGTATCATACGTTACTTCAATCTATCAGCAAACGATAACTTAGCTTCAGTTAGAAAATGCTTAACTTTATTACGAACATCGACAAATAGCCGTCTATTGAAATCAGACGTGTCGCTCCGGTAAAGCCAGAAGTGATTCCTTTGTGTGATGGTAACTGAGTAAGCAGGAGAGAACCAAGGAGATGAATTAAGTTTAAGTAGAAATTTTCTCGGTAGAATGAAAGCATTGATATCGGCTTTTGCCCAGGAGGAGACTTCAGAGGCACATTCTTGAATAGGGAGATTAAAAAAATTGTTCCAAGGACATCACAAAAGAAATCTCTGAACAATTCCTCGTCCGATTGTTGATAGCGGTATAATATTCTGCTAGTAAGAGGCTCCTGGATAGAGAGGGAGTAGAAAATGGCATTTACTGACACCACTGCATGATCTGAGTTGCCAAAGGGCAGATCTTTATAACATGGCAAGAGTCTGGAATAGATGTAAGGAAGAAATCTATAAAAGAAACAGATCAATTGTAATTACTGAGGAAACGCGTGGAGAAATCAACAACTTGCGTGAGAGACTAGGTGATTCAGAAGTTCAGCGTTTGGACTCCAGCGAGACCAGTGACATACTTTTCCAGCCACACGGAATGATAGCAATTGAAGTCACTAAAGACAAATACATTATCAAATGGGTAAAAATGAAATAGATTTTCCTATATTATCAGAAATACTATCTAACATGCAGAAGTAAAAAGAGGAAGGAACGCGGTAGAGAAAAAAGAGATAGCTTACTGAGTTTAGCAGAGAAAGACGGAAACGCATGTAGAAGTTTACAGGGGATTCAAGAGAGATTTCCCTAGCTAGAGCAGGATTTTCGCTGATAAACACACACTCCATACAGGTGTACATTGTAGTCAGTTTTAAACAGTTAAATTTATCCAAAAATCAAAAAACCATATGAGAGAATTCTAGGGTTGAGGTTAGATTCGCGAAGAGCTAGGAAGTTGGGGAACTTTTCGTAGAGAAACAATTCCACACAGCAAAATTTGGTATAAATACCACGAACGTAAGAAAAAGAGATATTGGAGCATTTACGTGTTATTTAGTTTAACTGGTTTAGTTTTATATCTTTGATTGTCTGTTGACTTGATGAAAATTTCTATGACTAAGGAGTGCCCAAAATACCAGTAGCAATAGGTCGTCAAATGCAACATGTGTAGGAAGAGAACTAACCTAGACTGCTGCATAATGTGGCCTCAAGTTTGCGCACCGGAGGCACTTGCAGGGATATCTATCCATGCGCGACATGGTATTACAAGAATCTCGATATTATTCAACCGTTGATCAGAGTGAATTTACAAGACGCTGCGCATGCGTTCGGGCACCTAATTACTATTCTGACGCAGCAACCAGAAAACCGCCAACCCGGTACCCTCATTCAATTAAGGTCCATACGTGATAGACGCTTTAGACGATCATGTCTTGAAAGGGACATGACTGACTGGGCAGAAGATTATCCCGCAGTATTTTGCCATTGCTTTCCACGGTAGATTGGTTGACAGCCAACGCTATAGAACCCAATCTGTCCTATTATTTAACTCATAATTGGAGAGAAGAGACGGATTAATACCTTTCCCAAGGGTATTTGTGCGTAAGTGAATGCCATGAATTCAACTGATATTCGAACTCGGCTCCCCGATTTGTCGTTCCGAGTCGATATCCATTGTACCACAAAGCACGATACAAACAAATGTGAAAGCATCTTTATTAAGACTTGATGAAAGTAAATAAAAAGGGAAAGTATACCTAAACAGAAAAAATGGCTGAGCCTCTACTCCTGTTCGGCTAGAAGAGAGAGGAGTAAGGACCGGGCGATAAAAGTGTCTAACTGCACCTATTATTATTTTTAACTGAAAAAAATTGACTATAATTTTCACTTAGAATGAGTCAGAAGAATATAATCTATAACTGATTCATTAAAGGATAAAAAAGACAGATAAAGCGATATCTCTGAAAGCTCCAAAACATAGCAAATAAAAAAAATATAGTCTAAACTATCGCCCAGTTCACACTCCACCCACGTCTATTGAACAGGTGTAGAGGCTCATCCCTTGTTCCCTGTTTAGGATGTGGCTTCCGGCTTTCTCTCTTCTTTCTCACATCAGTGACGTTACCGCCTTGCTCGGGGTGATATGATTTAAAAAAAAAAAAAAAGAGTCTGTAAACATCCAAAGAGGAAATAAACCACTTTTTATATCTTTTCAAGAGAACTTATTAATAGCATAACGAAATTTAACATTCAAACAAAATAAACCTTATGAATTGAAACGCTTAGACAAATTTGAAAATAAGTCCCGTCCGCGTAAAAGTAACTTTTAATTTTAATTAAAAGTTACTTGCTGATATTAAATAATAAAACTTTTGAATAACAAACGCTAGAGAAAGCAGTGATATCCTAGTCAAAGACAAAAAAAAAATAAGGCAATTAAACTCATAAATGATTTTCTTACAACTACGAAAATTACATCCTCATTCAGAAAAAGAGAAACATTATGCTAATTAAGAAATAAATTAGAATTATTTATACCAAGGTATAAAATATAAATACTTCAATAAATATAGGTTTATGAATATTATAAATATTTTAATTTTTAAACTTTGACATAACATTTATTTAAAAAAAAAGAAAATAATTAATGGATACTAGGAATTATCTTAAAAAATAATAAACAAGTATGTATGTTATAAATTAAATTAAGTCATAATTGATAACTGTAAATGCATAATAATTTAACAAACATTATAGCTTGACTTTCAAAATACATGTGTATATTATCCAGTTATTCATTGAACTAAACGAAAATACAGTTATTGTTATGTACAACTAATATCGTAATCTTTAAGGAATAATATAAATAAAAACTAGTTGATTAACCAATCAAGATCATTAAAAGAGAAACAGATAATTAAATATTAATAAGAAAATTTAGGTTAAAATGCAAGGTTGATAAATAAATCCTAATACATCTAAATCCGGTAATTGTGAAAAAAAGTTGAAAAAAGTAATAGTAACTCAATACATGTGTATCTTCAAATAAACATAATAAACATGATATAATAATGAAATAATAAACTGAAATCATATTGAAGAGATAATCCTGTTTTTACAGGTAAAATGAAGGTTCACTATTTTTCATCTCCAAATAGTCGCGTTTTTTTTTCAGAACGGCATATTAAATGCTTCCACGATATGCGTCACAAATAGCCTTTATATAACGAAGTCCAGCTTCAAGCCACAGAATAAACGTAGGCTAGCTATTGGTGCCTCATAACCATCTACAAGTCAGAGAATGGGGGAAGCAGAGAAAGGACGTCTCCCAATCAGCAAGATAATCCAGGAAGGCAGATCATTTAGAGGAAAGAAATCCCCGGTTTTAAACCTCCGCTGCCTTGCGGTCATATCCTAAAACAGGGAAAGAGTACGGAAGGAAATCAAGACAGAAAACTCTGAGTGGAGCCCCGAAGGCGGTTGGCAGTTAATACTGATAACTTTCTGGGAATTTTGACAACCAAGCCATCCCATAAATATAATGCTATGTATTCCTTTGGATATGTTTTTATATAATCGTTTCACCTCCAAGAAAGGCATTTCTACCACTAGTGCGCAGAAGGTTGCAATGAGGTGATACGAAAAGCAGAAAAGAATAGGTGATGTTATAGAGAGGGTAAGAGAGAGGTAACAGTCACGGAAATAGAAAATGCCAATTGACGTTGTATTTAAACTTTTGGAGATTGTAGCTATCAGGGAAGCAAGCATGGGGAAGAGAGTTCAACGTGCGAGAATTGCAAGGAAAGAAACTGCTGGAGTATAATTGGTGGTTACATTTACCTATTTTGACGGTAAAAAGGAGAGGCCTTGTTGCCAATATAATCGCACGGGTGAATTCAGGATTGCGGGGCACCAGGTAATAAAGCTCGTCAGAGCAAAAGCCGCGAAAATCCTTGTAGAAATGACAGAGGGAAGCCACATTGCGTCGGTGAGAATTTGACTGACCACAAAATTGATCTTAGAAAATCGATAACAGCTATCCTTATGAATTTTTTCATAAATTGTTTTATACTTTTGGAATATTTCTTGTCTAGAGAAGTGTACATTAATGCGATATTCAACCGACGATGGAATATGTTTGATGACAGATGGTGAATGATGGATGATTTTCTATTTCAAATTTTGATCCATTAACTGTTTTTCAATTTTAAAATTTAACATTAATTTTTCCTTTAATTATAAATTTTTCATTATTTTTAATTTTTAATTTTTTAAAAGTTATATTATTATTTACTTTTATTTTTAATTTATTTTATTTTATATTTATTTTTAATTTTTAATTTTTAAATATGTTAATATTTAATTCTAATTTGATTTTTACATTTTAATTTTTTGTGTTACGTTTTTTTCCAGTTCATTATATTTTACTAATAAAATTATATCTTTGTGATGTATTTTTAAATGTCCTCAGATCTGCATTTTTTGAGTAATTCTTGTGTTTGTGTCTGTGGTTTCATCATTTTTTAAAATGTCAATGAATTCAGTATTATGCAAGTTAACAAACAAATGTATCTATCATTTCAAACGCGGCCAGTGTTTGAAATTTCTATTTCTTTCCCACTTCTGCTGTTTCCCACACACATTCTTCCCTCTGTGCATTTTCTCACTTTTTCTTCTTTGTTAAGAACGATATTTGCCTCTGTCTATATTTTACTTCCTACTTAAATTTGGGGTCTATTTTTTCTCTGAGCCTTCCTCTCGTCTCTTTCTTTCTCTCTTGCTTTCTTCTCTGCTTTTTATTTCCTCTGTGTCCTTCTATTTCCTCTTTTTCCCCCTTTTTAATTTTCTCTTTCTCATCTTTCCTTCCCTCTTTACCTCGTATGAATTTTTTCCAAAAATAAATGTTTTTTAAATTTTCTTTTCAAAAATAACGTTTATTTCCACCATTATTAACTATCTGATGAGACATTGTTGTTTCAATATCGAAACAACATATTCACTTTTGTAGTAGATTGTAATTTGTACATGTTCTAAAGTATAATTTATAATAAATATTCATTGCTCTATTTTTATATTTAGCACTGTTTTAAATTAGCTCTAATGAAGTTATATCTTCGTGTTGTATTTTTAAATGACCTCAGATTTACGCTTTTTGAATAATTCCTATGTTTGTGTATGTGGTTTCATCAATTAAAAAATTCCAATGGATTTATTTTAACGAACAAATGTATCTATCTGCAATTCACTTCCGGCCAAAGTTTCCATTTCTACTTCTTTGTCGCTTTTGTGTTTCTTGCACACATTTTATTCCCTCTGTGCATATTCCTCTTTGTTAAGTCCAAACGTCACGTGACTGATATTTGTATCTGTCTATATTTTACTTCCTACATAAGTTTGGTGTCTATTTCTCACGGAGCCGTTTTCATTGGCTCTTTTCTCGTATTTCTTTCTTTCTCCCTTGTTTTCCTCTTTGCTTTTTATTTATTCTGTATTCTTCTCTCTTCTCTTTCTTTTTCCCATTTGTGATTTCTCTTTTTGCTTTCTCATATTTCCTACACACTTAACCACGTATGAAATTTTTTTCCAAAAATAAAAGAAAGTTTTTAATTATCTTTTCAAAATAATCTTTATTACCATCATGATTAACTCCCTGATGAGACATTATTTTTTCAATTTTGAAAGAAAATGTAAAATTTTGTAGTAGATTTGAGTTTGTACATGTTCTAAAGAGTAATTTATAATATATATGTATATATACTAGCAGTATAGCCCGGCGTTGCTCGGGTGTAATGAAAGCTTTAAAACTAATCCATGGTCCAGGGGCTCAGACTCTTTGGACGTTGACACGAAAGACTAAAAAGCAATAGTTGTTTCCAGTTAAAGCAAAACCGTAGACTGAAAGAAAAATGAATGGATGTAAGTAAAATTTTGATTTCCTGGTATCGATATCAAATTAGATTTTTCGTCGTAAACTGAATTTTGAAGGCTAAATAAGTCATCTGAAAAAAATGGTATCATGGCTGAGACTAAGAACTACAATTATACCTACTTAGAGCCAAACCTGAAGCAAAAACTAAAATAAAAGGTCTGAAAAACTGATTTTGATCAGAGACGGTATCTTGCTTTATTTATTTATATATATATATATATATATATATATAATCAATTTTCTGCACTATTTTAAGAACTGCAACCTTGAAACTTCTGAATATCGTTTCTTTTGTCTTTGTCTATGAGTGTATCAAATTTGATTAAAATCGGACCACACCTTCTCTAACCAGATTTCGATTTTCGATATTTATCGGGTGTACCTCGACACAAAACCTAGCTAATCACACTCGCAGACGCTTATAATACAACTGTGTAAATCTTCAAGGAAATCGGTTGAGCCGTTTCGGAGTCTATAGGTAACGGATACACACAAACAGACATACACACACAGACAAAATTCCATTTATAAATAAGTTTATATACATATATATATATATATATATATATATATATATTGATTGATTGATTGATTGTTTAATACTCATATGAATATTTTTCATTTTGAAACGCGTTATTCCGCTACCTTGGTTTCTACCATGAGTGGTGATTTCAGGCGATTTTGATAACTTTTAAAAATTATAAAAAATTATTAAAAGTTATTAAAAATCGCCTGAAGATACCATAGCGAAATAACTCGCTTAAAAATTATATATATATATATATATATATATATATATATATATGTGTGTGTGTGTGTGTGTGTGTGTGTGTGTGTGTGTGTGTGTGTGTGTGTGTGTGTGTGTGTGTGTGTGCTGTGTGGTTTAGGCTATATGCAAGGAAGTCGTGTGTTTATGATTCTAATTAATTTTGTATGTTTCGAATAATTTATCCGGTCGCCAAAGAAAATTTGAATATTAATTGTCCAATATTTTCTCAGTAATGTTGGCTTCCACAAGATATTATCAAATGATACATATTCTTTTAGATTTTTTATCGCTAGAGGTTGTCGACAGTTAGGGAGATTTTAGTTATAACAACGAGTAGATAGAAATAAAGTATATTAATCTGTAGATAATAATGATCGCCTACGTCCTGAAAAATTGTCATAAAAAATAAATCATTAAAAATGCTGGAAAGGGCGTATGACTAATGATGATATGAAATTAATTTCAATGAAATTTTGTATACGTAAAATGAAAAATTCTTAGCAAACAAGTAAAATATCGAAATTACCTTTTCAGCGGCCAAATACCCAGTGAATATAAAAGTGGCTGAAGACCAGATATCCGAGGTTTTAAAAAAATTCTATGTAGGAATTGTCAAGGTAGAGAGCTAAGTAGTTTGAATTCATTTAACAGCAGTACAAGTTTGAGTCTTTCGATCGGAAAACGCATGCGCATATGTGTATGTACACTATCGCTCATAATTATTAAGTGACCCCAGTTTTTTTAAAAGGAATGATGTATTTCATACTATTTTTAAGTGGATAATTCTAAATGAATATAGAATGGTTCTTTTGTTATTATTACTTTCAAAAATTTACAAGGCAAGTAAGCAAAGTTGAACCCGTCCGAACCACCCTAAATTTTCTTCATTCTTTTATTGATGAAACTGCAATATCGATAAATAATAAATATTTATAAATTCATTTGATGCACATATTATTGTGCAGTATTAACGAAAGAACCATTCTATTTTCATTTACAACTATTCACTTGGTAATAAATACTAAAATATATTATGAGATACATCATATTTTAAAACACTGGCGTCGCCTAATAATTATGGTCGGTTGCATTTGTGTGTATAATTTGTGTGTATAATTTGTGTGTATAATTTGTGTGTATAATTGCGTGGTGGTGCGTAAAGTTGCCTTTCGACTCATGATATATTCTTAATGAAAATAAATGAAGCTGTATAAATTAAAATTAATTCTCGTAAATCTTGTTTCTAGAATGTTACTGAATCCACTAAGCAAAACTGTAGATCATATTTTTAAATCCTTTTCTTTTCTTAATATTTTTTATTTCTATTACTATTTGTTGTTCCATTCAGCTTGTAATATTTTATCCTTTTTTAAATGCTACGATAGTCCAACAAAGTTTATGCAGCAAAGTGAGATGTTTTCAGTCAATATACACCCGTTAGACTGTCTCTCAACACTTGTGTGTCTGTCTTTCTCCATTGTACTGTGTCGCAATTATTTCAGTGGGGCCTTATATTATGGTTGGTTTGCTGGGTTATAAAATGTTGAAAATATCTATGCCTGATAACCAGCGGAGCAACCTTAACTATTTCATTGTTTCAGAACCTACAACAGAATAAATGTCCAAGGATCTGCCACATTTTTATATCAGAGAACAGCTTCTGCAACACAATATTTGTATAGAGGTAAGTACCGAGACATGTCAGGCCTGTCTTACAAAATACACCTTGATTAATTTATTTTCCAGTTAAAAAGAACCATATGTTTTCTGATACTATGCTTACAATTCACATATCCAAACACATTTATTTTTATTTTACCAATGTATACTGACATTCTACACTTATATCTTTTTCTAAATATATATTTTAAATATAACAGAAAATGAACGTGTATTATGTTTCATCATAAGCCGTTCTAAGCATCGTATATCAGATGAAAATAAAGAAAAAAATTGTCTAAAATTTGTATATTTTTTATTATGGTTGTTCTAAGCTTTCGGCTCACATGAGTTATCTTCGGAGTGGTTACAGGGACATTAACATAAAACATCGTGTGTTAGCGTAAAACATTACGAAGCGACGAAAACAGTCATCGAACAGCAGACACAGGTCGTAAATTTTAATGCGTTTCTTTAAGGCTTTGACGTTATTTTTTGTGATGGCATATTTTTCTAATAAGATTTCTCGAATTTTCAGGCCGGTAGATAGAAATTAATGGATATACCGTTTAATGAATAAACAGGACATGTGACAGAGCATATATATATATATATATATATATATATATATATATATATATAAATTAAAATAAATTTTTCAAAATTCAAAAATGTTGAAAATCTATTTTAATTTATATATATATATATATATAAATTATAAATTAAAATAAATTTTCAAAATTCAAAAGTGTTGAATGAACATTTCAACATGAAACTGAGAGATTTCATGTTAAAATGTTCATTCAACATTTTTGAATTTTGAAAATTTATTTTAATTTATATTGGCTCTGTAATTTTAATTATATTGAGCTCTCCTCCTGTACCATTTTTTAATATTAAAATTTTTGATATTAATTAGGATCCGGTTCTTGGGAATTAACTTCCTACTTTTCCGTTTTGGATTAAAGTATTTTAATATATATATATATATATATATATATATATATGTATATATATATATATATATATATATATATATATATATATATATGTATGTATGTATATATATATATATATATATATATATATATATATATTATAAATTTAGAAAAGTTTTTAGATATTCTACAATTTCATTGGTAATACGTATTTCGCCGCTGACCTTACAGCTCGTCTGGCGAGAAATACGTATTACCCATGAAATTGTATAATATCTAATTTTTTTCTAAATTATATAACTCTAGTCAATTAAATAAAAGAATTTAATATTGAGTTCTTTTCAATTCGTCTCTATCGGAATTTACCTGACTAATATACCAAGTATTCTACGTTATATATATATATATATATATATAAGTACTCGTTTTCGAACCCTAACCAAAGATTCCAGACGGCACTATCAAGTAGATTCTGGAAAATGAAGGAGGGGCAGGACCCTATAATCAGCTGGAAATTAATACGCTCAGCTTGTACCCCAAAAGATTTTCGTGATAGGTGCCGTCTATGTTTATTGGAGAAGATTCTGATTTTGAAATATCCTCACCAGGACTTACTTTTGAACCTTAGGAAGGAATTCATTAATAAGTGCCATCATAGGGCGGATTTTAAAATTTAAATTTGAAATTTGAAGTTTTTTAATTTTTTAAAAATTTTGTTAATTATTTTAAAAAATTTTTAATTTTTTAAAATTTTTTAATAATTTTTTAAATTTTTAGTTTTTAATTTTTCTTTTTATAATTTTTATGTATATGTGTATGCTTGTGTGTGTATGTGCTTTTTTGTATATATGTATATATGTTTATATGTATATGTGTATATATGTATTTATGTGGAAAAAACTTTTTTTAGCTATTTAAATGTTCTTTTTTAATATTCATTTATTTTTTATATATATGTGTGTGTGTGCATATGTATAATGTACATATATGTGTGTGTGTATATATATATGTGCATGTGTGTGAATTTTTGTATATGTGTGTACACATATATATGTATGCGCATGTATGTGTATAATAGTATATAAGTATATAAGTGTGTATGGAATTAAATGTATGTGTGTGTATATGTGTATGTATGCATATATGTATTCATAATCGAAGATTTGTGTGTGTGTGTGTATGTGTATGTATGTATGTATGTGTGTACTTCTATATGTATGTATAATTGTAAATGAATTTTTTTTTTTTTTTTTTACCTAGCGATGTCTTTGTTTAGTTTAAATCAAATGACCTAATTTAAAAAAAAAAAAATTTAAATCCTATATCTTTTTATTCCCTTTAGAAATAATTATGTCTTTTTAGTAAAGGCCTTTTTCTAATACTTCAACGTTTTTGGGAAGTTAGTCAGCGTCTGTAATATATAAATTTTTTTTTCTTTCTTTTCTTTTCTTTTTCCCTCCCTTCCTTCCTTTATCTCTCTTATCTCCCACCTTTTTTCCGTGTTGCTTAACTTTACTCATTTCAACACGCCGTCTGTTAATTTTTAAGTTACAATTCTGTTTTCGTTGTTTTGTGAACCCAGACGATGTCATTTTTTTCTTTACTTGTTTATTTGTTTTTATTTTTTTATCTTTTTCTTTCTTTTTTATTTTGTTTTTTAATTTCTTTGCAAATCTATTTAAAAAGGAAAATTAGACTGATTTTTCTCCAGTTTCTGAAAGGATTTTTCGGTTGCTGAGGTGATGTGTTATCCCCCTTGGGGATTTTCACATCGAAATGGTCATTCAACATCATTGAATTAATCCTTTTTTAATTTATATATATATATATGTCTATACAAGTACATGTATGTATTTTTCCTGATGTTAATAAAACAGCGGTTAATGTAAAATAACAGATAATAATAATAAATATACAAATTATTCAACGTCTATAGCACGACAAAGAGTTTCATGCACTACGCGCTCATCAGATGCATATTAGGAACTGACCGTACCGGGATTTGGCTTTTGTTTTTTCTCTTAGTTTATGTTGTTTATTTATTTCTTTATTTTTAATCATATCACCTCGGGCATGACGGTAACGCCACTGATGCGCAGGGGGCTACGTAAGTGTGAAAAGGTTGGAAAAGAGAAAGCTAGTAACCACATCCTAAACAGGGAAAAAGTGATGATGAACCTCTTCAGCTGTTCATTAGACGTGGGGGGAGTGTGAAGCTGGCGATAGTTTAGTCTATCTACTCCAATTGAAAAAAAAAATGGAAAGAAAAGAGTGAAAAGATTTCGAAAAAAGAAAGCCGGAAACCACATCCTAAACAGGGAACAAGGGATGGGCCTCTTCACCTTTTCAATAATATCATAATGTTATTTTCTTTATTACAGACATCCTTCATGAAATGAGTAACACGTTTATAACTTTAAAGTAGTTCAGCTTCAATATCAATTGATACTCTATAATTCATTAGCTTTTTAATCGTTTTTTTACTTCTTTATCATTAGGCTCGTTGCTGTTTACGTTTGGACGCATACTTTATAATGTTTGATTGCGTAATTGTAACCTTATGAAATACGACATACCTTGACAGGAATTTATGCATGATATGTAGCAATTGTAAAGTTTATAAAACGTTGTTTGCTAATTATTAATATTGGGCAAACAGTGTCACAAATGTCATACGCATGTATAAACAGGGTCTTGAATTGGAAATCTAAAAAGAGTATTGAATATGAGGAGATCAGTAATTATAGTTGTGGTTGAAGCCATCGTGATTTATTGGAAAATGTTCTTATATACTCATTGAATGTGTCCATAAAAGCTACATGCCTTAAAGATATATTAATTTTTTTTAAAACAAGTACAGCTCACACAATCCTAAGGGTTTGGGCCTGATCTCAGGTTGTTGTTTTTTTTATTTTAACAGGAATATTAATATTCAATAATAAAAGAAGGCAGTAAATACAAACAAGAATTACAGTTAGTAGATTCTGTAGAAAAGCAAAACAGTAGGCAAGAACCAACTATTGCGGCAAAAAATATGAAAATGAAAGCCAAAGATAAAGCTCTTGAAAAGATGAAACAGCGCTGGCAAGACAAACCTCTGCATGGCCAATATCCAGTACGTGCCAATAAATCCAATGTTGACAAAGTTAATACTCATCGATGGTTACGTGCATCTGGATTAAAGTCTGAAACTGAAGGATTTATACTTGCAGCACAAGACCAAAGTCTTTTCACGAGAAACTTTCAGGCAAATATTATGCATAATAATATGGATCCAAAATGCAGGTTTTGTGATAAACACCAAGAAACAATAGACCACCTAATCTCAGGCTGTTCTGTGCTTGACCCAAACGAATATAAAAATCGCCACGATAGAGTCGGGCAATATTTACATTGGGCAATGTGCAAACATTATGGAAAAGCTGTAAACAAACACTGGTATGAACATCATCCAGCACCGGTTACAGAAATAGAAGATGTAACAATTCTATGGGATTACACCATCTACACAGACAGAAAAATTGAAGCAAACAGGCCAGACATTATTGTTAAAAACCAGAAGGAGAAAACTTGTCTATTAATTGATATGGCTTGTCCAGCGGATTGTAACATAGCAATCAAGGAATTTGAAAAACTGTCAAAATATAAAGACCTGGAAATTGAAATAGAAAAAATGTGGAAATTGAAAGCAAGAGTTGTGCCAGTGATAGTAGGTGCACTTGGAATGATAAAAAATGGAACAAAACAACACATTGAAAGAATCCCTGGAAACCCCAGCTTAAGAGATATACAAAAAATTGTCTATTTAAGTACAGCCCACACACTAAGGAAAACGTTATCTATGTAATGCTGGGGATGATAGGGAAGATAGAAAAACATGAAATGGAGTCATAACAACACTCCACTACCTGCCTTAGGTCTCCCCGCAGACTTGGTTGGTAGTGAGACCAAAGCAGAAATCGAAATATGATGAAAAATGACATAATTTACGACATCAGGCGAATTGATGCTAAAACAAGAAAGCTTCTTTCCAAGCATAAGATGCATCATCAAAAGGCTGATGTAGACCGTCTATACATACCCCGTAAAGAAGGTGGAAGGGGTCTTATTCAGCTGGAATTGTCATACAAGACAACAACTATTGGCTTACTAACATACATAGAAACAACAAAGGATTGGATGATACAATTAGTAAGGCAACATGAAGAAAGAAAGAAAAAATATTCAATAATAAAAGAAGGCAGTAAATACAAACAAGATTTACAGTTAGTAGATTCTGTAGAAAAGCAAAACAGAAGCCAAGAACGAACTATTGCAGCAAAAAATATTAAAATGAAAGCCAAAGATAAAGCTCTTGAAAAGATGAAACAGCGCTGGCAAGACAAACCTCTGCATGGCCAATATCCAGTACGTGCCAATAAATCCAATGTTGACAAAGTTAATACTCATCGATGGTTACGTGCATCTGGATTAAAGTCTGAAACTGAAGGATTTATACTTGCAGCACAAGACCAAAGTCTTTTCACGAGAAACTTTCAGGCAAATATTATGCATAATAATATGGATCCAAAATGCAGGTTTTGTGATAAACACCAAGAAACAATGGATCACCTAATCTCAGGCTGTTCTGTGCTTGCCCCAAACGAATATAAAAATCGCCACGATAGAGTTGGGCAATATTTACATTGGACAATGTGCAAACATTATGGAAAAGCTGTAAACAAACACTGGTATGAACATCATCCAGCACCGGTTACAGAAATAGAAGATGTAACCATTCTATGGGATTACACCATCTACACAGACAGAAAAATTGAAGCAAACAGGCCAGACATTATTGTTAAAAACCAGAAGGAGAAAACTTGTCTATTAATTGATATGGCTTGTGCAGCGGATTGTAACATAGCAATCAAGGAATTTGAAAAACTGTCAAAATATAAAGACCTGGAAATTGAAATAGAAAAAATGTGGAAATTGAAAACAAGAGTTGTGCCAGTGATAGTAGGTGCACTTGGAATGATAAAAAATGGAACAAAACAACACATTGAAAGAATCCCTGGAAACCCCAGCTTAAGAGATATACAAAAAATTGTCTTATTAAGTACAGCCCACACACTAAGGAAAACTTTATCTATGTAATGCTGGGGATGATAGGGAAGATAGAAAAACATGAAATGGAGCCATAACAACACGCCACTACCTGCCTTAGGTCTCCCCGCAGACTTGGTTGGTAGTGAGACCAAAGCAGAAATCGAAATATGATGAAAAATGACATAATAATAATAATAATAATAATAATAATGGAAAGTGGTTAGAGTTACAAAGAGAATACCGTGTTTTTCAAAACACTTGAAAATGTAACGTTTTGTTTTCTTTAAACATAAATATGACATGTTGTTAATTTTACATCGATTTTAATGTAAATGATTTATTCTTCTACTTCTTATTCTTTAATTTACCTCTTTCTCCTTTAATGGACTTGAATGATTAATCAACTAGTTTATTTATCTTAATTATTCATATGCCCCTTATAACTACGATATTTGTAAATATTTTTTAAAACTATGATATTTTTTCTTAGAAAAAAGGAACGCGATAGAAAAAATCAAAATCTATATAAAAAATAAAAATCTGTATAAAAAACAATACGATAAAAAATAAATACGATACAATTTCTACAATATTATTTCTTAAAAAGACCACGTTTTTTAAGTTGTCAGTAACGTTAGCTATTTTATTAGTTTAATGAACAAATCAATAATTTCGTATTTGTTATATACTCTGACAGACAGTGTTGCTGTTAAATCAGTCAATAAGTAAATTGTTTGATTTTTAAAAATTGTTTGTTTCACTAACTCTAATTATTTTAAAATGTATAGACTGTCTGAAATAACGTCTATCACTTTGGATTAACTGTCACTTCAATCATTTGTTTACCTATTTGCTGCAAAATTTCTTTGCATCGGTTTCAAAGATCTTGTTGCGTCTGTAGAATCATGATCTTTTTCCATAACTTCTTACATTTGGTCCTTCAGTTGCATCGTTTGTTTTATTTTTTTTATAATCGTTTCACCCCGATCAAGGCATTTCACTGCCACTGTTGCGCAGGGGGTTACATAGAATAGTGAGAAAGGATGGTTAGATATAGAAAAAGTCAGAAGGAGGGTGATAGACGGGTAAGGATACCGAGAAAGAGGGATGTTTGAAAGAATACATGCAAGTTAGTGTGATGGGAGGTGTCTATTGACCTTACTTTTAAACTCCTGGAGATTGTAGCTGTCGGGAAAGCAGACATGTGGAAGGGAATTCCACAGGCGGGAAGCGCGAGAAAAGAAGTAGAAATTGGAGTAGAAATTACGGTTACATCTTATCTGTTTTACTGTAAATGGGTGGGCCTAGTTGCTAATGTAGTATCTCGTGTAAATTCATACCTAGGCGGCACCAATGATCGAAGTTCATCGGAGCAGAAGCCGTGAAAGTATTTGTAGAAGAGGCACATGGAAGCCACATCACGCCGGTGAGAAAGTGGTTGCAGCCGGTCTGCTAAGTCAGTATCGATCACGTTACAGATTCTCCGTTGTGTTTTGTCAAGAAGTCCGAGGAGTGTAGCAGGGGCACCCGACCAAATGTTTCTTTCGTTGATTTCATTTTAATTTCTAATATTGTATTTTCTAGTTCTTACATTTATTCCTCTTGCCAGTTTCTCTGCTGTTAATAAAATTCTAAGTTGTTTAATTTCTTTTTCTATTTTCCATTTCCAAGATGGATGTTCATGTCTATGAAATCACTTATTTTTACTGTGATGTTCAATTTTTTGGTTGCTGATGCATATATTGCTTTATTGAAATTAATATGAGGATTTTCTTCATCCATAATTAATTTGAGTGCTGCATTGTAGAGTTTAATAATTTTAAGGTTATGCTTTGTTGCTTGTAATTTTAGGATTGTTCTCGTTCCTCTATTTCAATATTTTGGGTCTGGTTTATATGCTTCGTGATTTACTCTTTGATTTCTTGTATACTATAAGTGTTTTCCTTAAAATTATTTTGTTCAATGTGTTTTGAACTGGTCTTATTATTGTCTTGTGACCGACTATGATCACACCTTTCCAAGATTTATAAACTTCCAGCATTATTTTCACAAAACCGTTATAACCGCATTCTATGAAGCTTTACACAGAT
This sequence comes from Ascarosepion bandense, assembly GCA_037127315.1. NCBI lineage: Eukaryota > Metazoa > Mollusca > Cephalopoda > Sepiida > Sepiidae > Ascarosepion > Ascarosepion bandense. Next base: position 5,186,227 of record JBBBDQ010001492.1, read on the forward strand.
CTCAGAAAAACATCACTCGCCAAACTTATGTAACCCTATTTCTAGGTAGCTGGTATTAATTTTAACTGATTTTAAGGATGAGAAGATATTTCTCTAAAATTGGAAAATACAATTATTTTTGTCGAAGTGATAAATTTTAAAAAAATACAGATTGAAAAATACAAAAACCATAATTGCTTTTGTCGGGAGAAGTAGCCGAATTTTCAAAGCTGCTTACCTAAAAGTAATCAAAATTTTGTCATTGAGATTTGTGATCCTAGGTCAAAATTTGATCTTGAGAATTTCCTGTTTTCTGGCTACCGGGACAATTGGTAGGAATAACAGATAACAGCAGTAAGTTTTCTTCTCTTCTATCAGAAGAACTGAGAACTCACCCGAAATGATTAAATGATATTACTTTTCAAGATGCTCAGTTGTATATAATGAGAGGAAAATAGAAATCCCGTGCCCACCTCCAACACCCCAGTTTTGTCCTTTTTAATAAAAGTGTGGTGAAAAACGAAATTAAATGAGACGAGGACTGGCGATGGAATGATACAGTCAAGCTTAAATATCCTGCCACCAGAGATATTGCAAGAGACGATCATTCCGAATTCGGTGAGCTGAAAATTTAACAAATCATCGTCCGGTGGAGATAATAGATCACGAATATTAGCGTGCTACTGAAATACCAGCCAACTGATTTTTTTCATCACTTAGCTTTGACTTGCTTGTAATTTTATGTTTATTCAATATATATATAAATATATATAAATCTACACTGTTGCGTTGCAGCCTTAAATCTGGTTTTCCTTATATACCGTTCCCTCGCGTATCTCGGCTAAACTATTCGAATGATGACAAGCGATTCTGCGTTGGCCGGTCCGAGTTCAACAAGCACAACGTGGGCGGAATCGATCGAAGGTGAGGAAGGTTGGTTGAACTCAGCCAGGGGTCGTGTTATACTAATAACATTTGGCAAGACAAAGTTGGACAAAAAATTAGAAAGTACATTGGCGAAAATAAACTAGCTAATGTAATAAGGTACATCATGTGAAATAGTTTGACAGAGGCTGAAATTAAAGAATTACAACCAGAACAAACGAATCAACAAAACATGAAAGGAAACTGGAATAAAAGTTGTGTAATTACACAAACCACATATCATAATGAAGAAAATGAAATACATACTTGTTTTGTTTTATGGCATATCAAATTCAGTTGGTTATTTGATGTTAATATGTCTATGATAGGATCGTATGAATAAAATACGTATTTTTTGTAAAACACAGATTGTAGAATCGGTTTCATTAATGTATTTTGTCAAAGAGACTTTTTAGAGAGAGTTAAATGTTTTGCTGATATTTTTCTTCAAAAATGTGTATGCAGGAATTTTTTAAAGCAGGTATTACAGATATTTTTTCGATAAATTCTATTTAGTATTTGTCTATATTAATTTTTATTGTTAGGTCTATTTTCCTTATCTTTGTTCCCATTTGTACGATGTTTCGGCCGTTGTACGCTCCGGCCTTTTTCAGGTGCTAGAAATTTAAAACTGAACCCTTTATTATAATTCCTGGGGTGTATCATCCTCATTCCTTGCGTAAAGTCTTGATTGGACGTCATGAGTTATCTCCCTCTAACCCTGCAAGTTACTTGTTCACCACTGTTGTAGCCTAGTATTGAACTCACAAATCTAAAGTCAAGTCAAGAACTAACTAACGTCTATATCCACTGGGCCACTTAAGGACAAGAACAACTGAATTTTTGGGACTGACAAAACTTAATGTCCAGTAACACTTTTTTTTTTACCAGAGATCATATTGCATTTTTTTTATGTTAATTGTTTCTCTAGTATTTTTTATGTTTAACCGCATATCAATTACTGTGGATTATTTAATACCAAAAAGGTAGGGTCTTAAGGATTTTTTTTTTATGTTCGGTTATAGTGAGAAGCTTAATTTAGTCAGATTTAAATGTTTTTTTTTTGTTTCTATTCTGTTTATTTTAGAAAACCGAAACTGTCTTTTAGCTTTGTATTAAAAAATGTCTTGTGGAGTGTAATTGTTTTTCCTGCAAAAATGTGTTATGGTAATTTTTTCAAAAATATTTTGTTGGTAATATTTTTCCTTCAAAAATGTATATTTTTCTACAAAAATCTATTTTTATGCATCTATTTCTATAAAAGTCTATTTTTATACTTTCATAGTGTTTTGACCCCAGTTGAGTGGTTAACTATTTGCCCATAGCTGGGAAAATTTAACAGGTGCTAATACTCCGGGTTAGGGGAACAACAACAATTTAGAGGTGGTTCCATGCTCCTTACAACCTCACAATTAGAGGCCTTGCTGCCGGATGTAGTTTACCGTCATGCCCAGGACAATTGTAAGAAGGCGGTACGGATTGAAGAATCGAATATCTAAGTTCAAATCGCAGTCGTGTTAATTAATTCACTTATGTGCTTATAACCTTGGAAAATATGAATCGAGTTCTTGGTAAATATTCGGACAGACGGGATACTATAGCCTAGGATGGCTAGAAGAGAGAAAATTCTGAATTCAAATCTGTATGATTCTCTAGCAAAGCAAATATGAAAAGGATTGTTTGAAGTAATCCCGACTACATTCGATAGTGGAACACTGTTCTTTTACTATTAAGAATAGTAGCAATAAAAAGAAACTATGATTTCATATATTTATTTAACGGATTATACTGAAGAGAAAAGGTTAACAACAACAACAACAACTGGACCACACAGTGAATAGAGAAAAATAATGAATATGAACAGGCGAAGTTTATCAGTGAAAACAAACAAGAATGTTACAGCAATTAAACTAGTTTAGAAAGTAGATAAGCAGTTTGTCCCTCCGCTTTACGACAGAGAGATTTCTTTAGATAGATAGATGGACAGATAGATAGATAGATAGATAGATAGATAGATAGATAGATAGATCCGATCTCCAAAACAACCTTCAGTATTAAAACATAATTGATTAATTTTATTACATGACTTTATAATTCACGATTCATTGACAAAAAGTTATGACATGGCCTCCATCGCTAAAAGAATCACTGAATTCTATGGTTAAACTTAAACTCATTCTTGTACTAATATCTTTAATAATATTTTCGATGCTTAAAGAAAATTACTATAATTATTTTATAATAAACATTTTAGAAAAATGTTTGACTATTTTATTTGCAAAAAATAGATTTACATAAGAACGTGCACAAATATCAATGTGTAAACTTTCAAATATTTTGAGGACCCTAGATGTTATGCCAGGCTTTGTAATCGGAGGCCACAATTTGAACAAGAAAAGATACGCAGATGATACAGTGCTGACAGCAGACACGGAAAGGACACTTCAAGACCTCCTACAGAAGGTAACTGAAGAGAGTGACAAAAAAAAAACTACAAATAAACTGCAAGAAAACTGAATGCATGGTCATCAGTAAAAGAACAACCCAAAATGCCAAATATAGGTTTGGAATACTAGACTCAAGCAAGTACAAAAATTTAAATACCTAGGAAGTGTTCTAACAGGAGATGGAAAGTGCAACACAGAGACCCGAAGGCGAATTGGCATAGCAAAAGACGCATTCCAGAAGCTGAGTAAAGTATTAATACACAGGAAATTTTCACTAGAAACAAAGAAGAGAGAATTAGAATGCTATGTGATGTCAGTTCTTCAATACGGCAGTGAATGTTGGACAATATCATCGAAGATGGAGGAAAAACTTGAAGCAGCAGAAATATGGTCCTACAGATGGATGCTGCGGATATATCATAGACCGAGTATATGAGCAACGATGAGGTGTTGAAAAGAATGGCAACGGAAAAGAAATTAATAGTGAGCATCAGGAAAAGACAACTGAAGTTTCTGGGACATGCAATGAGGAAAAAGGGCCTGGAAAACCTGATACTGACAGGCCAGATAGAGGGAAAGGGAGAGAGAGAGAGGAAAGCAACGGATAACATATTTGAAGGGCCTGAGCAGGTGGATGACGGAACGAGGGTTGCATGGTGTAACAGGAGAAAGCGTGCTAAGAGCCAGCAGGGATAGAGAGACGTGGAAAGCCATGATCAACTACGTTCTGAAGAGACAGGACACATAGAAGAAGAAGATGGTTGTTGCAAAGTTGAGACCTTCGTTCATTAATGACTCTTCAGAGGTTGTCAGCTGATGTTGATTAATATTGATTACTGTCTTCAATTAGTGAGGCGGGTAGGAGTGATAGACCTCGTGTGTCACTTTTTGATCTTTAATCTGTTCAATTTTTTTATTGCATCAATATTTGAGTGAACAATGTAGTGTAAATGATTACAATGTCTCATTTAAAAATATAGACAAATATTGAAACGCTTGCTTTATAAAAAATTCCATAATTTAAACGGCTAAATTTTCAAATAACTGTAACAGAGATCGTTCGTGTGTTTTTTATCACAAAAGAATTTATATTTTACCGCAGTTACAATGAGTTTGCTTTGTAATTTACCACTGAAAAACATAAAATACCAATGTACTTATAAAAAACAACTACGGTGCCTTCCTTGATTAACTTCATCTTCACATCAAAGGGTAGATTAGACAACAGGAAAGGATTAAAGTAGATGTCTATATTATTTAATGAATTTGAATTGGTATGAAACAAATGCTGACCAAATAGACACACACATTTTTTTCTTTTCATTTCAATGGGTTGCGTAATAATTCATTTACAAATGAAAATGTTTAAAAGTTCCAATATATAAATGTATTAAACACTTTTTAATACATTTGTGTACTGGTCTAATTTAATTATGACTAAAAACTAAATAATTAAATAATTATATATATATATATATATATATATATATATAATTATTTAATTATTATTATTATTATTATTATATATATATATATATATATATATATATATATAATTAATTTAATTATTATTATTATTATTATATATATATATATATATATATAATTATTTAATTATTATTATTATATATATATATATAATTATTTAATTATTATTATATATATATATATAATTATTAATTATTATTATTATATATATATATATATATATATATATATATAATTAATTTAATTATTATTATTATTATTATATATATATATATATATATATATATATATATATATATATATATAGGCTCCATGCTTTTCCGCCAACCATAACCTGAAAAAAATCTAAATGACGTGTCAGTCTCTATCTACTGACCTGATTACGCTACTTTTTCTTGCTTTAGCAGTGTTTCTCTTTCTATCTCTTGCCTCTGTTTTGCCCCTTGCGTATCAGTAGATTATCAACTTGCTCTGACGAAATCGATTATATATATATATATATATATATATGGCCACTGGCGTATGATACATCATAAGCGAAAAGTCTGCCTCCTTCTACCGAGCAGCCATAGATCAGAGGTAGAATCGCCGACTGACCCCAATTCGGTCGAGTTTCAATCCTGGGTTAAAAGCAGTCTGATGTCTAACAGTACTGATGAGCTGTTATATATATATAGGTAAGTATCTAACCTAGAGAGACAAAGGACCTACCAAGGTTTCACGAAATTGGATCTTCAGGGAAAGTTGACTCTTGTTTGCTCTACTGGTGTATTGAGCGCTTTACGTGTTAGGTTACTCGTCTCGGTTTTTTTTTCTTTCGACTAGTACTTTGACTAATGTTCAAGTGCTTAGTTTGTTTCTTTTTCTGTTTCCATTTTTTTCCCTCCGCGTTTATACTGGGTTGGTTTTTCGAAGCGTGTTCAAAGACAAATTTACAGTATATATATATATATATATATATATATATATATATATATATATATATATATATATAGGGGTGATTAAAAAAACGCCTATTAGAAATTAATTAAAACTTGTTTAATTGTCAGCGAATTTGCATTAAATTAATGTATTGTTATTCCTAATGTGACGGAATTTCTATTTCTATTTTAGAATAAGAAGTGCATCCCAGCATGGCACAAGGTATGACTAGCATCAGCGTGATCATCTTACATCCTCTTAGGAAGCGTGGCTGTCAAATGTACAAGTACAGAAATGATTGTCCAGTGTCTATGTACCTCGTGATTCAGTACATGACAAATCCACCAGAAACTATCCTTCCAAACTGATGAGTATGGTACCTGCGTTAGATAAAAACAGAAGTGGCCAACCGTTAACATCTAAAATGGAAGTGTACGTGCAAAGAGCTGAATTCTGAAACTGTACTGCACTTAAACAATTATACTTTTCAAAATAAAACATGTTTCAGAGAATCGATGAGTACTTAACAAAGATATTAAATATTATTTTAAATAGATTTTTCCTTTCCACCCACCCTTTGAAGTCAAATGAAATGTTAAGTTAGATAAACAACATGTAAAGTTTTTTTTATTACAGAAATAGCATATTTTTATAAATGTAAGAGACAAAAAATAGTTATATGTATCGATTAAAACTGACGTATTGTTCTTGTTGTGGGTGTTCTCCCTTTTCATAACGATGAACTCGTCCAGAGTATACTTATACTACTGCTATAGAAGCGAGACTGGAGAACACCGCGTTCACAGAGAGTTAACCGGCGAATACGAGAGTCCAGAGAGAGATTAGCAGTCAGTTCATAGTAGCTCTGTGCTCCACTCATCGAGAAGATTATTACGCCGTACCCGTCAGCTTCCGAGGCGGACATACTCAATATACTACGGCATCACTTACAGAGACTATATATATATATTTACTAACCCGCATTCCTGGAATACTAATCTTCATTCAAGTCTGTATCCTTACGGTAATACACTTATTTTCCATCTCAATTACTATTCATTGTTCATTTATTTTTACAGATGCCATTTCCGGGATCCACAACAGTTTTGAAGTAAATTTTAAAAAATCGAAATGCGTTTTGAAAGCGATGGAGTAAAACACAGACTCAAAAACAAAAACAAAAAAAAAACACGGCTATATTTTTGAAAGTGTTAACATGTCACTTATTAAATTAAAATGTTTTATCTCGAGAAGACCCCCGAATATCATGTCACTTATTGACATTGATAGCTTTCATATCGTAATAAATCAGTTTAACTGGTTCGATACTCGTATATTTCTCAATGGAACAAGTAAACCGTATTTACATTATTCGGACTATTGTCCTTATCTTTGTTGCCATTTATACGACATTTTGGCCGTTGTACGCTCCGGCCTTCTTCAGGTGCTAGAAATTTCGAACAGAACCCTTTATAACAATTAATGGGGTATATGAACTCCATTCCTTGCTTAAAGCCTCTACTGAATGTCATGAGTTATCTCCCTCTAACCCTGCAAGTCACTTGTTCACCACTGCTGTAGCCTGTTATTGAACTCACAACTATTTGGGTCAAGTCACAGGAACTAACCAACGTCTGGGTCATGTGATGAACTTACAGAGCTAGAGGGAGATAACTCATGACTACCAGAAGAGGCTCTACGCAAGGAATGGGAATCATATACCCTAGTGATCGTAGTGAAGGGTTCGGTAGGAAATACCTAGCACCGGAAGAAGGCTGGAGCGTACAACGGCCGAAACATCGTAGAAATTGTAACAAAGATGAGGAATATTGTCCGAATAATGTAAATACTGTAAGTACTACCTTATCTCAGAAATATAAACAATTAAAGAAACAATAAACATTTTCAGAATTTATTTAAATCTAGGAAATAGGATGGTTGCTATCAAGTTGTAAAATTAGCTGTATACAGTACTCGTCTCACAGTTTGTCTCTGTAATTTGTTTTGTATCAAATTATTTGTAAGTATTTATAACGTAAAAGTATTACGTTGAATATCGAGTGTTAAGGGAAAAAACTGCTTGATAATTGTTTCTACAATATTAATTCTTTGTTGTTAACTAAGACGTAGTAACAGTAAATGCAACGATAACGCGTGTGGATGGTTTTAGACGTCCACATGGAAAGATCCAGAGAAATAGACGTAACGTTTTGAATCGTGTTTATCCTGTCTTTCAGATTTACTTTGAATTTCTATTGCAGTGTGGTCGGACGACAGGTCACTGGTCGATGCACGTTTGTTCATCGTATCTTTCTTTGATAGAAGATGAAATTCAACATCCCGAACCTTGAAGATTTGTTCGAAGTTTTTGATTTCCGACCAAAAATGCTTCTTAAACGACAATGTGCTTGTGTTCACTTGTTCAGGCGTTGGGTTCAATTGTATAACATTCTGGAAGAGCCACGGTAAAAAGCCTCCGGCCAAAGCAGCAAACATTTGATGGGTCGATGAGATGTTGTATAAACCACCAAAAGACAGCACCACGATCATCACAAATATAAGAAACAAAAGAATATAGAGAAACCTGACGAAAGCCTTAAAATAACACACTGAACGGGCACCGGGACAAGTGGAGACTGGCATTTCACAGATCTTGTAAAAAAACTCACAAGGAATAAAGGCATGATCGTCTTCGTTAATAAAAAGCAACAAAGAAGAAGCATGGAAGTAAATAGCACCTGATTTGCCAAAGATGAGGGCATTAGGCGGAGGACTATCACCATCAGCTTTTATAAAGTAAGCTGTATTAGACCAGTGAGATCCTGGCTTCAGTTGATCTTGTGCGGAACTAGTAATTTCAGAAATAATGATTTTGTTGAAATCTAAGTACGTGAGACGGACATCTTTAATAGATGTTGAAAAGTAAATGACAATCATGAACACAAAAGAAAAATATGGTAAAATAGTATTAGTGTGAAGAATCATACCTATTAGAGTAAAGGCAAATATGTCGATCAAATAGCCGATACATTCGGTAATAAGTATTGTAATAGCCATTACAGTAAAAAGACATAAGAAAACAACGAGTATTTGAAAATGACGATGGACGCAGTTACCCGCACGTTTATCTGGCTTGACTATTTTTCGATCTGGTGATATTGTATTGACCTTCAGGTGACGTGATATCAAATGCGTTTTCTCGGCGTAGGTTTTAAAGAAAGAGAAGCATTTGGAATTTATTGCACAGTCAGGTAAGCAAAACCAGATGAGATGCAAAAGCAGGCGAAAGAAAAGACTCACTAACGGAATGTAATAAAAGCAAAATACTACTAAGACAAAAGGGCATAATAAAACACCAATAAAATGGTGCTATGAGAATACCAAGCAATCCGAAGTAACTAAAAGGTACCAAAAATCGTGATACCCCCCATCGAAAAATTTCAAATGACAAGGAAGCATTCATATCCTGGAAACTCTCTTTGATAATCTTTACTAACTCTCGAAAGACGCTTTTTACTAGAGTCCCAAAAATAAACAAATCAATAACATACAATATGTAGACTGCAAGAAAGAACCAGTGAATTGGAGGAATATAACCCAAAAGATATCCTTTGAAAGACAAAGACAAACCTTTCGACTCTGCGGCTAAGCGGCGACTTTGAAAATCGATTTTCTCGTAATAGTAATATACTATCAATCGAAGAATCCATGGCTGAGGAATCAGCAATACTAATACGAGTTTCATTAGTCCTTGGCAACACTTCATCCAAGACATGCAAGTATATTTACAACTGCGTTGAAACTGCATATGTTGAGGACAAATTGAACTGTAACAACACCACCTGAAACCCAAGTCATGACCGATCTTACACAGGTAACATTTCTCATATATCAAATCATATAAACTTGCTGGAACGTGTGATTTTGAAACGAGTGAGTTTGATTTGACTCCCAGATGCAAGGCTGTCACTTCAAAATTGTAGACAACTCCTTCTTCCAGATTGTCCGGGTTAAAAAATAACCATTTTTTGAAATAAGATATTGGGAGGTAAAATTTCCAATTCTTCGCATTTTCAGGAAGTTTTCGATCAGAAACCATCACTTCAATTGGTAGCTTTTGCTCAAGGCCTACGCGATACGCTTTATCAAGATATTTTGAATTGTAAAAACTGCCAGGTATTAATATCGGACAAAACAATATAGCAATAAATTTGATTGCGTATATGAACATACTCAGTCCGTAAGACCAAAGACCAATTTCCAAATAATTGCAACTTCTCGAACCATTTTTCTGGTGAATGCCGTAGCAAACTGGATGAAATTTAGCGTTGCCGTTAACATCCTCAACCGCAGAAGAACAAACCTTTATTTTTTCATCGCTAATTGATTCGATGATATGCAGAAAGTATTCTTTCGCCAGGTATAGATATTCATGATGGGTGACATTGTCTAGACAACCCAACGGTTTTGCTAATATTTTAATGCTCAAAGATTGGATACCTACGTTTAATGTATTCAGCGACAATGTTTGATAGTTAGGCTTCAGAGTTAAAAGCTTGTCACTGATGTGGCTAACAAGGATTTGCCAGTGAAAAAGGTCGTAGAAGAAAGAGGCAGAATCCTGTTTCAGTTTTAAAGATTCTAATTGTTTGACTCGAATAGATTTTTGGGTATTTTCCTGAAATTCAAATTTGATCATAAGTAAATTCACTTGACCATTTTCGATTAAACTCCGGATATATTCGTTCGTTGTGTTTACAACCGGAACAATACTGCATTTAGTAATACTGTGATAACTAAGTGAATCTATTTTCGAACACCGTTCAGCTAAAGCTAATTCATTTGCAAATAGAATCAACAGAACGTAAATCAATGTATTTGCCATATCGACATCTACAGTTGTTGATATGTTCAAGGAAGTTGACACACTTGTTTATTTGTGGAGGTTTCTCTGAAAAAAAAAAGATATCTTTCAGAATAAAGTACATGAATGTCCATTTAATTTACAAACATATATTTATAGTTTTTTGTCATTTAACTATTATTTAATGAGTAAATAAATATTTTGATTAATTTATTTTAAGCAATTTTAATTATTTGTTATTTCTCTTATATTTTAAACGAATTTCTTCTCCTAAGGATATTCTTTGGTGGGGATATTTGTTTGGTGGGGATTATTTCAACTAAAATTAACATGCTATTATGTTTTTCTTTAACTATTATTTAACATGTAAATATTTCGATTAATTTATTTTAAGCAATTTTTGTCAAATATTATTTCTTTAAATTTTTAAACAGTTTTTAAACAGTTTTTAAACAGAATTTATTAGAGTATTAATCAATATCTTGAATAATTTATACCACATTTTAGAAGCTTTTTTTTTGTAAATAGTCTAAGTCATTTTAATCACGCTATTGTAAATACTTTGTTAAGTGTACTTAAGGAAAATAAGAATAAAAGTAAAGTTATAAAAGAGAACGATCAAATAAATAAGACATAATAAAGAAGTTAAAAGGGGAGGGAGAAGAAGAAAAGTCGTAAAACGAGCCAATAAGAGAAATCGTTGTATTAATATATAAGCAACGTTGAGCCTGGTCAGTACTTAGATGGGTGACCGCTTGGGAATACCAGGTGCTGTAAGCGTTATTGACGGATGTGCGCTGTGGTGCAGTGGATGTCGGATCGGAGGAGGAAATCGGTGAGCCGAGTTCCAATTCCAGTCGAACACTTTCCATTCACTTACACACTGGTACCATTGGGAAATGTATTAATCCGTCCCTTCCCTCCAGTTATGGGTTAAATATCTGAGCTCTGTTGTTTATCTGTGGCAGACTTCCGCACCGATTGTTTGTTATCAGCAGTTTCAAAAAGTGTGGATGGTGCTACACAAGCCTTCACCACTTTAAACAATTCTTTGTGTGGTAATCTGAGTTAGACGCTCATACGTCGAAATTGACGGGAGAGTCCATAATAATTATATATATATATATATATATATATATATATATATATATATATATATATATATATATTGGCTTGTTTTCTTCTCTTCTTCCAAAAAATAGCCTGTCATGGCCGTATGTATAAAGATCAGTCCAACTAAGCATACCCAATCTATATCTTCGAATAGCCCAAGTGAAGTCTTGATTGGTTGCCGTTTTCTGGGGGAATTCATATAATGCACGTCCTAAAGCTCGTAGCAAATTTTAGTCTGGGTGAGGGTCGAATACTAATCATATTCGGTCGGGTCGCTTTTCGAATAAATTTGTTGTTTATTTGGGCACGAAACTTCTAGTGACATAAGAGCAACAACACTGACGTTGCACCTAGATTCGGCGCTTAAAGTTGTTTTTAATAATTCTGCTTGGTCCTATATAATTTATTTTGCAGTGGAGTTCATCCTGTACAAACCCAAGATTCGGTATATGTCGAGGGTTACTAAGTAAGAGGCACAGTTTATGGGGGATATGAAGGGATGAGAACGGTCAATCTTAAACTTGAACAGATTGAATTTGTAGTGATCAAGGAATCATCCACCATAAGATTCGGTTTCACATAGCAGTAGATTTCACCAACTGAATCTAGTGGATGAAAGATGATTAAAATATTTTCCTAATCACCAATATTTAAAATCAACTTAAAATCAACTTTCAAAATTCTGATATTCAGTTAGACTCGTATACGAATATCAGGCACGAATAGTAATAAAACAAGACTATTACATTATTACATGGAAAAATGCGCGCATAAAAAGTTATATTCTTAAGAGTATATTAAACCTGGAAAAGAACAGGACAAGTTATTAAATCTGGAAACCTAAAGGACAATATGTTCTAGTGAAGTAAATAATCAAGAAATTCATACTTAAAATAATATATTCAAAATTTATTTTCAGCTGCAATATTTAAAGTTAGAAATTTATTTTTTTTAATTCACTAGAATATCTTGTCCCTTATTTTTCCAGGTATAACAATTGTCCTGTTCTTTACCAGGTTTAATATATTCTTAAGAATATTACTTTTCATGTGTGGATTTTCCATGCAATCTATCTTTTTCCAGGCATTGCTATTAATTTAATATAAATGCTGAAAACCACATTGAAAATTATTGAAAAGAAAAAAAAATGCAATGGATAAAAAAAAAACAATAAGAAATTGATTATATATAAGTAATTCTGATAATCGATTCTCATAAAATGATAAATGATAAGCAAGATTTGACTGATAACAATGATAAACGATATCATCATTTAAATGTTAAAGATCACATGCAAATATATTAAACAGAAAAAACTAATAAGATTCATTGTTAGAAGCGTTAATTACTTACGTACTTATGTAGTTATTCTCCCATTTCGGATATTTTCAATCATTTTACTCCAAGCAAGGCAGTTTTACTGCCACTGGTGTGCAGGGAGTTACATAAGAAGAAATTGAGAAGAAAGAGAGACAAATTATAGTGGATATCAGGGAGTGTATAAGAGAAGGATGAGAATACTTGTGTGATTAGCAGACGGAGAAAAGAACAAGAGGGAAAGGATGCGAGTCAGAGAGATAAGAGGTGACAGTTGATCTTACATTTAAATTCTTGGAGACTGTAATTGTCGGGAAGCATTATAAGGAAGGGAATTCCAAAGGCGAGAAGAGCGAGAAAAGAAGCTGGTAGAGTAGAAGTTGATAGCCTAATTCATGCTAATGGGTGGGTAGGAGCGATTGTATGTGATGGTTAACAGATAGTAGTTTTGTCTTAAAAGCATTAAAATTCTTACCCCAGTCCACCACAGATTGGAGGTTCTTTTCAAGCTCAGCAGCGAAGTTCGCTTTGTTAGCCACAGCATATTTCTTATCGAGGCGAGAGTAAACGGTGGTGTTGTCAGCGTAAATGCCTACTTGAGATCTGATTACATCGAGAAGATAGTTGATGAAGATCAGAAAAAGCATAAAACCTAGAATAGAGCGTTGAGGGACACCCGCATTCGTATGATAGTATCGGGAGGCATGTCCGTTCAAAACTACCTTCATTACGCGATTTGAAAGGAATGACTGCATTAGATCAAACAATCTTCCAGTTATACCATAGCTCTGTAGCTTCGGTCGAATGCCAGTATGCTAAACTCTGTCAAACGCTTAGAAGATATCCATTAAAACAGCTCGAGCTTCGCCGTTCTTATCAAGAGCCTGGTATATATTCTCGGTGATGGTCGTTAGTATATCAACAGTAGACCTGGTAAAGCGGAAACCATACTGCTTGTCAGAGAAAGACTGTGGGCTGTGAGATTTCACATATTTTGTTTTGACTTTTTCTTCTGCTGGACCAAAATTCAAAATGTAGCTAAGGCAGTGTCCTATCTAACTGTGTAAACTGTTTGAAATTTAGTTTAAAACTGAATTATTGGTGAAGCTTGAAACTGCTTAGATTCACTTAATGCCGTGGTTGAATGATTACAGAGTATATATTCAGATTAAGCTGTGTGCAAAGATACTCTTTTAGTAAAGATTACAAACTAAGTCGCGTTTTCAAATCCGTATATTTCAATCTAACATCGTTTTTATGATGGTTTTCTTATTAATCCTAGCGACAAAATCAATCACCTTTATCGACAAGAGAAAGATTATTACTGTGGTAATAGTCCAACTGGGTTTCAAGTTTACAGCCTACATCATGGTGTACTAGAAGATTACTGTAATGCCAGTGCTGGCCAATCTCGTGACCTCACTCTTGCAATCGGTATTACAAACGTGATAACAATAATTCTGGACATACGGATATATGAACAACCACCCGGGGCAGTTTAGAGAATATCTCATATGCCACAGCCGAACTACTCGGTCACAGTCTCCAAAACCGCTAGCACTTCATTGTCTGGCTGATTGTAACTGACGAAATACTGAGATGAATAAAATGTTATGTAATAATTCGAGTCTCGTATTAGCAATTCGTCGACAACTACGTCATCACATCAGCAAATGTTTCTCATACATCAATATACCCATTTTTAACCTAAATTAATGACCTACTACAGTAAATTTTAACTGGCTCAAGAAAAGTTTAGTAAATAAATGTTTGAGCGTCGAGCTTTAACAGACAATATGCTATTATAATTTCTATGATTTAAGGGTAACCAGTATATGTGGTGATACATAAGGTCTGGTCATCGGTGACTAAACTGTTTTCCTGCTAGGTTTTACTGAAGACGAGTGTGGCTAGACACCCAGCAGTATTAATGTGCAGGGGGGTATACACAAGCGAGTTAAAGTTTTAGACAGGAAAAGAGTGAAGAAAAAGACGAACCAGCTACAGGGGCTGAAAGAGAAAGGCCAAGAGAAGGATGTGAACACGGGAGTTAAGACAGTTACGAAGGCAGAGAGAAAGGAAAACAATAAGATACACGGGGATGATGTGGAAAGGGCTGTATTTAAGTGGGTAAGAGATGGGAATTGACTTTGCATTTAAATTCTTGGAGTTGGTACCGGCAGGAAATCAAGTATATACGAGGGAGTTCCACAGGCTGGAAGTACGAGAAAAGAAGCTGATGGTGTAGAATTGTCGACTACATTTGGTTGATCTGACTATAAGAATGGTAAAACTTGAAACTGGTTTCTTTGTCTTTTCGTCGGTCTTGAAGTATAACCTTGTAAAGTTCAAAACTAGAACAACCACCAGGTTTTTAAAGTAACATAAATTTTAGAATATTAATTTTTAAGATTAGATTTATTAGAGATTTGGCTTCTTTTTTTTTTTAATCATTTCACCCCGAGCAAGGCGGAAACGCCACTGATGTGCAGGGGGCAACATAAATGTAAAAAGATTAATTAGAAAAGAGTGAGGAGTACAAACTAGTTAAAAGGAACAATAGAAAGCTGAGAAAGCAGGTGCGATGACAGATACATAGGTGGAGAGAAAGGGAAGGTTATTCAGGGGTGGGGAGAGAGCTAGAGTCCAGTGGTTAGTAGATGAGTATTGACTTTGCATTTAAATTTCTGGAGGTTGTAGCCGTCAGGAAAGCAAGAATACGGGAGCGAGTTCCACAGGCGGGAAGTGCGAGAGAGGAAGCTGCAGGAGTAGAATTGTCTAAAGAATATTTGAGTGAATTAGCTATGACTCTCATATAACAAATGGACTCATCCATCCTACTGTACCAGAAAGGTAGAAGGATATTTTACTACAAAAATATATACGTGTGTATGTGAGTGAGTGTGTGTGTGTGTGAGAGAGATCATGTGTGTGTGTGCGCGCGCGTGTGTGTGAGAGAGAGTGGGTGTGTGTAGTGGAGTAATACAAAAGGTGATTATCGTACTTTGGTCGAGATAAAGTCATGTGCAGGCGGCTTACTGACGTCATTCGATACAATGACGAAAGCGGTTGATAATTTCGTTCAGGTTCTTCTTCTTTTATGTGCCATGTCCTTTCAGGACGTGGGTTATCATGGCTTTCCACATCTCCCTGTCCCTGATGACTCTTAGCGCGCTTTCTCCTGTTGCACCATGCAATCTTAGTTCCGTCCTCTACCTGATCAGGTCCTTCAAATATGTTATCCACTGCTTTCCCCTGTCTCTTTTTCCCTCTATCTGGCCTGATAGCATCATGTTCTCCAAGCCCTCCTTCCTCATTGCATGTCCCAGGAACTTTAGTTGATTCTTTCTGATGCTCAGTATTAATTTCCTTTTCGTCTCCATCCTTTCCAAAACCTCGTCATTGCTTACATGTTCAGTCCATGATATCCGCAGCATCTTTCTGTAGAACCACATTTCAGTTGCTTCAAGTTTTTCCTTCATCTTCGGAGATATTGTCCAACATTCACTGCCTTATTGAAGAACCGACATCACATAGCAATCTAGTACTCACCTCTTTGTTTCTAGTTAAAATTGTCCTGTTTCTTAATACTTTACTCAACTTCTGGAATGCTTCTTTCGCCATGCCAATTTGCCTTCAGATCTTCACAGGAGCCAAATCTACGTTTTTAGCCCATGGAGCCTTGTCTGAGGCTAAATCTTCCCGATTCTGCCCTTGGTACAACTTACAAGTACATGGCGCCATTTTCGTTTAGGAATATCTCTTCGCTACTTATAAAAAAGACTATCCCCGACTAACCGTTCTTAATTTAATCCACACTATTTTATCAGCATTTTCTTGATTCTACCTACATTTACGTTACAAATTAAACTAAGCCTATTATAGGACAACAAATGTTTATATAGTTCTGGGGTGTTTTTTTTTTCCTTTCGTCTACATCCATGTTTAGCTCATACTTAGTTTCGATAAATCACTGTATAAAATTCACTATTGTTTTGTTCATAATGTTGAATGTGTTCAAATTATTCAGCTTTTTAACAAGGAAACTCCCAATTTAATAGTAAAAATCAAAATTTGATTTATTTTAGTTGGAATTATCTTTTATGACGTCTCAATTTTTATTTAAGTAGGTTCTATTTATATTCAATATATATAACTGAATTAGTATTTTAATATTGCATAGGGTTCTTCTTCGTCTTCTCTATGTGCCATTTCCCTTCAGGGCGTAGGCGATCATGACCTTCCACGTTTTTCTTATCCCTGGTAAATCTGAACTCGCTTTCTGTTGTAACCCCACCCAAACCCGTCTCTGCCATTCACCTGCTCAGGCCCGTCAAATATGTTGTCCACTGCTTTCCCTGTCTCTGTTTCCCTCTATCTGACCTGTGAGTATCAGATACTCCAAGCCTTCCTTTCTCATCACATGTTACAGAAACTTCAGCTGTCTTTATTTTATGCTCAGTATTTATTTGATTTTCGTTGCCCTCCTTTTCAAAACCTCATCATTGTTCACATGCTCGATTCATGATATCCTTAGTATCCTTCTGTAGAACAACATTTCACAATGTTATTTTATATGAATAGTACATTATGAAACTTGAGATTTAGTACAGTGGGGTTATATCATACATCCTTTCTTAATCAATTAGAAAGGGTTTTCAGCAAAGATAAATGTCGGGGGTGAGGGAATTTAAGCATTTCAATAGTCTTACCTCCAATATAAAAAAAGAA
Source organism: Ascarosepion bandense (assembly GCA_037127315.1). Lineage (NCBI taxonomy): Eukaryota > Metazoa > Mollusca > Cephalopoda > Sepiida > Sepiidae > Ascarosepion > Ascarosepion bandense. The sequence goes on from JBBBDQ010001492.1 coordinate 5,204,011, forward strand.
GTCTTTAGAACAGAAATAATTCCAAGAGTGGGAAAAAAACTATACAAATATTGCAAATTTAAGAAACAACTAGTAAAACAAAAATGCTACATGAAATCTTAAATAAGATCTTTGCACGCATTTCTCTTCTGGTTACTTGCGAATCTTGTATATTAACAGTAGATTCCAAGCGATAAGTTCAAGCATGAGAAAGAGTATTCAACAGGAACATCTTTGTGAAGAATCATCAGACTGTTTAAAGCAGTCAATGTTCAATAGAATATTTGACCAAATTTTAAACGATTCACTTCACTTCACATTGAATAATTAAGTAAACAAATATTTGTCTTTCATAGAAAATGTGATGGAGAGCTATGATCAACCATGTCCTGAAAGGTAGGCGGCCAATAGAAAAATAAATATTAATGTACTGAATGCTTGAGTTGCCAATTAACAAGCCGGTCACGGATTATGAATGAATAATGTCCGCATGAATGGAAATGTATAAATCATCGATTCATATCATTATCATCGTCATCAGTAAGTAAGTCAGTGAATCTCATGATCGTGACTTGGGAGTGGTGCACAGTTAAGCAAAAGTATAGCACTCCCCATGTGTCCGTTGCAAGACTTTCATCCACGATCTAAACTTATTTATAAATGGAATTTGTCTGTGTGTGTCTCTGTGTGTGTATCCGTTACCTATAGACTCCGAAACGGCTGAACCGATTTTCTTGAAAATTTACACATTTGTACTATAGGCATCTGCGAGTGTTCTTACCTAGGTTTCGTGTTGAGGTACCCACAATAAATATCGAAAATCGATAATAGAAAAAAATCGAGTTATAGAAGGAGTGGTCCGATTTTAATCAATTTTGATACACTCATAGACAAAGATATAATAAACGATATTCAGAAGTTTCAAGGTTGCAGTTCTTACAATAGTGCAGAAAATCGATAATATATATATATATATATATATATAAAAGGCAAGATGTCTGTGTGTGTGTGTCTGTTTATCTGCCTATATTTAAGTAGGCGTAATTGTAGTTTTTAGTCTCAGCCATGATACCATTTACTCAGAGGACTTATTTAGCCTTCAATATTCAGTTTACAACGAAAAAAACTTATTTGATATCGACACCAGGAAATGAAAATTTGACTTACATCCATTCATTTTTCTTTCAGTCTATGGTTTCGCTTTAACTGGAAACAACTATTGCTTTTTGGTCTTTCGTGCCAACGTCGAAAGAGTCTGAGCTCCAAAATCATGGATTAGTTTTAAAGTTTTCATTACACCCGAGCAACGCAGGGCTATCCTGCCAGTTAAAAATAAAAAGAAAGTATCATGGAGATGCTCAGCCGTCTCGACATACTTGGGAAAGACATTAGGGTAGTTAGGAATCACTACTGGCAGCAAACTGCCTGCATACGAATAGGTAACTAATTAAGCAGATATACAAAGGTAGAAAGGGGCGTAAGACAGGGATGTGTCTTGTCCATTGATAATATTTTGAGAACCCTAGATGTTATGCCAGGATTTATCATCGGAGTCTACAATCTGAACAACATAAGATACGTAGACGACATACTGTTGATAGCAGACACGGAAAGGAAACTGCAAGACCTCCTGCAGATGATAGTTGAAGAGAGTGACAAGAAGGGACTACAAATAAACTGCAAGGAAACCGAATGCATGGTCATCAGTAAAAAAGAGCAGTCCAAAGTGCCAAATACAGGTGGGGAATGTTAAAATCAAGCAGGTACGAAAATTTAAATATCTGGGAAGTGTTCTAACTGAAGATGGAAAGTGCGACACAGAGATCCAAAGGCGAATTGGCATGGCGAAGCATGAGTTCTGGAAGCTGAGTAAAGTATTAAAACACAGGAAAATTTCACTAGAAAGAAAGAAAAAAAGAAAGAAAGAAAGAAATACTGGATTTCTATGTGTTGTCAGTTCTTCAATACGGCAGTGAATATTGGACAATATCATCGAAGATGAAGGAAAAACTTGAAGCAGCGGATACGTTGTTCTACAGAAGGATGCTGCGGATATCATAGACCGAGTATGTGAGCAATAATGAGGTGTTGGAAAGAATGGAAACGAAAAGGAAATTAATATTGAGCACCAGGAAGAGACAAATGACGTTTCTGGGACATGCAATGAGGAAGAAGGGCTTGGAGAATCTGATACTAACAGGCCAGATAGAAGGAAAAAGAGACAGAGGAAAAGAGAGGATAGCATATTTGAAGAGCCTGAGCAGGTAGATGACAGAACGGGGACTGAGAGACGTTACAGGAGAAAGCATGCTAAGAGACACCAGCTGTACAGCACTCTCAAGACATGGTCATGAGACTCACTGACCTACTGACTATTTGCCGCGTAACTTTTAGGAGATGGGTGATCATAGCTCTCTATAATATCTTCAATAACATACAAATATTTGCCTACTTAATTATTCAATGGGAAAATGAAGGGAATTTTGAAAAATTCGTTCAAATAATCTATTGAATATTGAATGCTTTAAACAGTATATCATATTCAAAAATATTACATTCAGGAACTTAACACTTTGAATTTTCACTTTCTCCTGATTTGTATGATATCAATTAATTAAAATAACGTTCTGATAATTTTGCTCTAGAACTAAAGTGAAAATAAACATAAAAGACCTTTCCTTAAAAATGCACTCGTTTTTACTCAGTAGGCGTGCATATTCATGCAAATATTTCCAGCCATTCAAGGTTTAATATTCCAGCCAATTTTTTTGTTTTAGTTATCACAAGGTTTCGGACATTTACACCTAGTGCAAATTAACTGAAACAAAATGAATAATATATTCCTAGGATTCTTCACACTTTCCCTGATGACGTATACGTCGTCTCTTGGCGTTGGCGTTTCTCATCCGACCACATTATTCTTTACGTTTTGGACTGATGGATTCAGTTATTTCTTCACCTTGATAACAAGACTGACAGATGAATGTCTGACACCAAGAATATTCGGATCTCTGTGAGGCTTGCCAGTGTGTTAATGTGGCCTTACATTTTTTTACGATTCCAGGGTTCATCGCAGAAAATTCCAGGGTTCATCGCAGAAAATTCCAGGGTTCATCGCAGAAAATTAATAGACAGTTGAGAAAAAGTGTCTGGGCGTGATAAAAATCTGATGGAATCACGGATGAAGCAGTATTTTTCAAGGACAAACGAATTTTAACATACAACCCGAAAATAGATTCATGTTACTGAACATCACTGTAAATGGCCTAATCTGAGGAAAAAATAGAAATTGATCACACCCTGTAACTTCAGTGGGTTTAAACCTGACCACATGTTGAAAAAAAAACTGAAGCAGTTATTTTAATTAATTTGCATAAAGGTGTAACTTTCAACTACTATTTTGCTTGGAAAATCAAAAGTGTTTCAGAACACTTTTTTAAAAAAAATTATTAAAATTCGGATATTTTTAGCCAACTTTTTAAACCGTGAAATTGGTTATTTCAAAATGGAATTAATGATTTGATTTCTGGCAATGGAATATTACATAAACTACATTCGGACTAAATTAGTTTATTTTTACGCAATAAATAATTTATTAGAAAACATTCGGAAAAATTATCATAGATTAAAACAAAATATTTGATGCAAGTGTAATGAAAAGTTTTCTGTACAAATTCTTTCTAATATCATTTTTGATATCGATTAATTATTTTTTTGACGACGTGTAACTCCAGACTTTTTTGTTAGTGGCACTAAAGTGTACGAATCTAAGCACCTGTCGTAAACCATGCTACAGGTTGACTGTTGCCGTTTCATTTTCTGTAGAAGGAAAGGAACATTCATTGATTCTTTAGTTTTCAATGATATTTTCTCGAGTATTTGAATGTGTTTCAATAGTAGCTGACTTCATGTCATAATCTGAAACACTATCGTCTATCTAACCTCTAATTCAAAACACATTTTAGGGAATAAAGGAAAAATTTTGGAATGATAAAACTTATATTTCGTAGGAGGTTTTGATAACAAGTGTTGATATGACAAAATTTCGAGTTTTCTCTGAGCGAAATATTTCAAACAGAAAGTCAAAGTTTTCAGTTTGAACTTCTGAGATAAAAGGTATCATTTATCTGCAACTGGAGAAATGTCTTTATTTGTTTTGTGATCTCAAAATTTCAACATTTGTTTTCGGGCATATGTTGATCGAGGTAATGCACTGAGATTTTCGACTTAAACCCTTTACTTTAATCTATGGGAGTAAACTGTGCACTTATCGCTGCGGTATATTGTCTTGTTCTTATTTAGAACTGCTCAGTTGTCGCTCACATGCCCACCAAATTCAAGTACACAGTTCCCGGCCCAAATATTGAACTCAATGTTATTATGTCACCGAATTCTGGAATGAAACAAACGCCTAATGGATTAAATGGTTGAGTTTAAAAAACTTTGAAAGACTATTTTCAATTATTATTATTTTTAGGAATTTTCTACCACTCACGGATGTGCGTTGTGGTGCATTGGATATCGGCTCGGAACGCGAAATCGGGGAGCCGAGTTCGAATTCCAGCTGAATTCATTGCATTCACTTACGCGCAAATAACCTTGGGAAAGGTATTAGTCCGCCTATTCCTTCCAGTTATGGGTTAAATAACAGGACAGATTGGGTTCTATAGCCTTGGCAGGCAACCACTTTACCGCAGAAAGCAATGGCAACCTACTGCGGAATAATCTTCTGCCCAGTCAGTCATGTCTTTTTCGAGACATGATCGCCCAAGCGTGTATCACGTATGGCACTTAATTGACTGACTGACTACCAGTCACGAATTTCAAATCTGTACTTTATTATCTGTATTATGATAAGGTATTATTGCATTACTTTGGGAGAAACGATTAAAGAAACTAAGTCTAACTGGAGTAGATAGACTGAACTATCGTCCGGTTCACACTCCTCCCACGTCTATTGAACAGGTGTAGAAGTTCATACCTTGTTCCTTGTTTAGGATGTGGTTTCCGGCTTTCTCTTTTCCAATCTATTTTTTTTAATTGGAGTAAATATATTGAACTATCGCCCGGTTCACACACTACCCATGTCTATTGAACAGGTGTAGAGGCTCATCCCTTGTTCCCTGTTTAGGACGTGGTTTCCGGCTTTCTCTTTTCCAATCTATTCACTCTTACGTAGCCCCCTGCACACCAGTGGCCTTAGCGCCTTGCTTGGGGTGATGTGATTAAAAAAAAAATCTATAGAAATTAACCTCATTATTATATGACCAAATTAACGAGCCAAGTATTTAATCCACTCAGTTATTTTCTTGTGGGTTCTGCAGATTTAATTAAGTTATGTTCAATGACTTGTTATCAAGTTGCGATAACAATAAAAAGGATATTAGTCCGAATATAAATACTACAAATAAAGAAAGTTACTATTACGCTGAGAGTTTTATATTGTTGCTGATAATGTCGTCTATTAAATATGAATAACGATATTTGTAGAACTTAATCATTAAAAAGAAGAGACGTTTATAAAGCAGGGCATTATGTTTTTTTTTAATTACACACTCTGCGGTTGCATATTTAAATAGATAGCGAGTTTTACATTATCCAGAGGTTCTTCTTAAATGAAACGATCAAACAGAGATAAATTTTAATGCGGGTCTATGTATTATATTGCAATTTATACATAGATAATTTTATTTATTATATTTATTTTAATCATTTCACCCCAAGCAAGGCATTCCATTGCCACTATTGCGCATGGGGCTACATAGGGGAAGGTAAAGAGAAGGAGTGGATAGATATAGAAAATGTCAGGAGGAAGGTGATAGATGGGTAAGGATACTGAGGATGAGGTTAGGGTAGATGGGAAGAGTGTTTGAAAGAATGGGAGCGAGTTAGTGTGTTAGGAGGTGTCTATTGACCTTACATTTAAACTCCTGGAGATTGTAGCCGTCGGGGAAGCAATCATTTGGAAGGGAATTCCACAGTCGGGAAGTGCAAGAGAAGAAACTGTTGGAGTAGAAGTTGCGGTTGCATTTTATCGGTTTCACGCAAAAGGGTGAGATCTAGTTGCTAATCTAGTATCTCGTGCAAATTCGTACCTAGGGGGCACCAGTGATCTAAGTTCATCGGAGCAGAAGCCGTGAAAGTATTTACAGAAGAGACACAGGGAAGCCACGTCGCGCCGGTGAGAGAGAGACTGCAGGCGGTCTGCCAAGTCGGTATCGATTACATTACAGACCCTCTGCTGTACCTTGTCGAGAAGCCCGAGGAGAATAGCAGGGGCACCCGACCAGATATGGCAACAGTATTCAATGCACAGGCGGATGGTAGATTTATTTATGTGCAAGATAGATTCAGACGGAAAAAACTTCCGGGCCCTGCACAGAGAACCGACTTTCATAGCAGCGGATTTAGCATTGTATTTGATATAGTCATTCTACTTGAGGTCCGCTGAAAGTGTGAGATCAAGGAGGTGTAGTGTTTTACTCTCTTGGGAGGCATCCTGGTCCATATTATGTAAGTATGAGTTTGAGCAATAAGACTTCTCTAATAGGAAGAAGTTGACGGTTATATCATTTAAAAAGAAGTTTTGTGCTATCAATTAGAATTTTCTTTAGAGGATCTTATAAATTATGATTTGATAAATGTTTTTTTTGTGGGGAGGGTTGATGTTAATTTTAACCGTCATCTTTTTGTTTTTTGTGCTCGTTGAATTTCTGATGACTTAAAGCGTAGCTTCCGGGCACGCATATGTGTTCAGTTAAGAACGAAGAGAAATATAAAAGAGGAAATCAGAAACAGAAAAGACTGGAACAGGGCGGTGTTGTCAAGGATACTGTAACAAAGAATGTGATGTTTATGTTTAGAATGCTATCAGAAAGGGCAATACAAAGGGAAAAAGTGTTTACCTGTGTTTTGTAGACTATGCCAAGGCGTCAGAAATGCTCATCAACATCAACATATTTTGCAAAGACATCAGTGTAATCAAGAACCTCTACTGGCAGAAAACCACCTGCATACGGACAGGAAACGAATTCTGTAGATATACAAATATAGAAAGGGGTGTAAGACAAGGATGTGCCTTTTCACCAGATCTATTTAATTTGTATAGCGAGACTATTATGAGGACACTAGAAGTTATGGCAGGATTCGTCGTTGGTGGTCACAATCTGTACAACATAAGATAATACAGTGCTTATAGTTAACACAGAAAGAAAACTACAGACCTAAAAAATGTCGATGAAGAAAGTAAAAAAAAAGAACTACAAATAAATTACAAGAAAACAGAAAAAAAAACGAAACTGAGGCGCTAAGATGCTAATTACAGGTTGCTAATTATACTAAAATCAAGCAAGTACAAAAATTTAAGTACTTGGGAAGTGTTCTAACAGAAGATGGAAAGTGCGACACAGGACGCATTCCAGAAGCTGAGCTGAGTATTAAGAGACAGGAAAATTTCGTTAGAAACAAAGATTGGATTGCTATGTGATGTCTATCTTTCATTTTGACTGTGAATACTAGACAATATCATCAAAGATGAAGGAAAAACTTGAAGCAGCTGAAATGTGGTTCTACAGAAGGATGCTGCGAATATCATGGATCGGGTATGTGTGCAATATGATATTTTAGAAAGAATGGAAACGAAAAGGAAATTAATATCGAGCATCAGAAAGAAACAGCTGAAGTTCCTGGGACATGCAATGAGGAAGGAGGGCTTGGAGAACCTGATACTAACAGGCCGGATAGAAGGAAGACGAGACAGAGAAAAACAGCGGATAACATATCTGAAGGACCTAAGCAGGTGGATGACAGAATGTAGGCTAGGAGATGTTACAAGAGAATGTGGCCTAAGAGCCACCAGTGATAGGGACATGTGGAAAGCCATTATCGCCTACGTCCTGAGGAGGAAATGGCTTGTAATAGACGTTTGATTTGTCTACACACTAAACACACACACACACACACACACACACTAAACACTTACAAACTTACATATATACATACATACACATAAGAAAACTCAACTAACAAACGGTTATGAATCCAGACTTTTTTTCTTCTTTTGTTTGGTTATTTTTATTTTTGTGTTATTCTGTGCATGCTATTGCGTGCATATATGCCTTCTTGTAGTTATATATATGTGTGTTTATTTTGTGTATGATTATATCTATTTTCTTGTTTGCTCTTCTCTATTATTTTCCTTTAAGATGTTTTGTATATGTGTGATTTGATGTATGCGTTCATTATTTTTGTGATATTTTCAATATCTGTTGTCTCAATGTTTAACTTATATACCTCTATTATTCAACTAATCTTATTTCTTGTCTGTGCCAAACTTATTTTTTTAATATCCTGAGTGTAACATCTGAGTTTTCCGAATTGAAAAAGCAGTTTGTACTTTTTATTACTGGCGAAATATATTCTGAATTTATAACTGTTTAATTTTGACTTGATTTTTCTTCTCTATATTTCCTTATTCTCTGAATAATAGCGATTGTATTCTCTATTTTTATCTATTTATTTTTTAACATTTTAGTTTATTTCGATAATTTTTAGATTTCTGTCTCAGTTTTTACTGGTTTGTTAGTTTGTCATTTTTCCGTATATATATATATATATATATATATATAGTGTATCGAGACATAAGTAAATAAAATCGTCGGTGATGGCGGATGTTATTTTATTACAGTCTAAAGAACCTCTCTGAAGATGGCTCATGTGAGGCGAAAGTTTAGAAGCAAATTAATAAAAAATATCCAAATGTTGGAGAATTTTTGTTTTTATTTTCAACTGAAATTAAAGCCAAAATACGACGTTTAGAACGGCTCATGATTAATAGATATTCATTGTCTCTTATATTTAACAGCATATGCTTAGAAAAAATATATATTTATATATAGTCATCCGCAGACAGATCTGTTTCGCTGTATCAGCACTCATCAGTACGGTTAGACTCCGATTGCTTGTAACCCAGGATTGAAACCCGACCGAATTGGCGTCAGTTGGCGATTCTATCTCTGGGCTATGGGCGCTCGGTAAAAGAAGGCAGACTTGTTAGCGCGTATATTATCATTATACACGCCAAATAAAATTAAACTAGTGAGCCAACAATCCTACCAAGGTTTCACCTAAACGGATCTTCAGAGAACGCTGGCTGTTATTTTCTTTATTTTTGTTATTGATTATTCGTCTCGGGTTTTTTTTGTTTAGGCTACGTGCTGGCTCGGTCTAAATCGCTTTGGCTGATGTTCAATTGCTTAGCTCTTTCTTTTGTTACTTCTTTTTTTCCTTCCTCATATATACGCGGAGGGTTTTTCGAAACGAGTATAGTGACAAGTTTGTATATATATATATATATATATATATATATTTGTAATGAATTATTTTGAACATTATTTTTACCGATACTCGTATTTAAGTAGATATTCAAAGAATGGAAGCGAGTTAGTTTGTTAGGAGGTGTCTATTGACCTTACATTTAAACTCCTGGAGATTGTAGCCGTCGGAGAAGCAGTCCTGTGGAAGGGAATTCCACAGTCGGGAAGTGCGAGAAAAAAACTGTTGGAGTAGAAGTTGCGGTTGCATTTTATCGGTTTCACTGTAAAAGGGTGGGATCTAGTTGCTAATCTAGTATCTCGTGCAAATTCGAACCTAGGGGGCACCAGTGATCTAAGTTCATCGGAGCAGAAGCCGTGAAAGTATTTATAGAAGAGACACAGGGAAGCCACGTCGCGCCGGTGAGAGAGAGACTGCAGGCGGTCTGCTAAGTCGTTATCGATTACATTACAGACCCTCCGCTGTAACTTGTCGAGAAGCCCAAGTAGAATAGCAGGGGCACCTGACCAGATATGGCAACAGTATTCAATGCATAGGCGGCTGGTAGATTTATAAATGTGCAGGATAGATTCAGACGGAAAAAAACTTCCGGTCCCTGCACAGAGAACCGACTTTCATAGCAGGTGATTTAGCATAAATAACAGAAGAACTCTTAAAATTACACAAAAATATTAACCGTAAAACAGATACTTCTGAAACCAAAAAATGGACACTAGACTACGACAACAATGGACACTCTACTTATATATAACTCAAATCCTAACAAACCCGGGGATATAATTTCAATACAGAAGTACAGGTCAAATATTTCAAAAGCTCGTTGTGAATACCTAGAAAGTATCGGTAAGTCGGACATCCCAGCTGAAGCGTACAAAAGGAAGAAACAGAATCGCCGGATGTGAGGCAATCTACTAAACCAAAAGGAAACTAGCTTTCTTTTTAATGCTATCAAAAACAAGAAAACTTTCAGCGATATCCATGACCTTTATAGAAATGGAGGAAACATTTATCCCGAGGAGAGTCATGGAAAAAATTACACCGCAAGATACAAAGAAAAATAAATCAATTAAAAATACACTGTGACTAGCAAAATTGCAAACCCAAATTGAAATACAGGAAGGCAAAAAATATGCTTTATGAAAAAATACGCTGAGATTGGTAATGATTTATTGAGAGAAATCAAGAAACTACGATCCAAAGAAACTTACCAATTCCTATCAGAATTATAGGCGTCACAATGCAAAGAGGAAGAGAAAAAATCCCGGAATATTTTGAAAAGAAAAACAATCTGGCTAAAAACCTTACCAAACAAGAAAATATCTGATAATGGGATAAAACCAAAACATATCCAGAGTAAAACACGAAACTCAATACAAAACAACTGCAGAGGATACAACCAAATACAGCGTGAATCACATAACAGATGTGGCTTACGGCCATATCACGTTGAATACACCGGTTCTCGCTCAATCACCGAAGTTAAGCAACGTTGAGTCTGGTCAGTACTTAGATGGGCGACCGCTTGGGAATACCAGGTGCTGTAAGCGTTTAGTGACGGATGTGCGTTGTGGTGCAGTGGATATAAGCTCGGAAAGAGAAATCGGTGAGCCGAGTTCGAATTCCAATTGAATACCCTGCATTCACTTAAGCACTGGTACCCTTGGGAAAGGTATTAATCTGTCCCTTCCCTCCATTTATGGGTTAAATAACAAGGATAGGACTGCCCTTAAAAAACAAATTCCAATGAATCTTGATACTCGAAAAGAAAAAAGTATTACTAGACACAAAAAGAGCTTATATAAAGACAACAATTTCTTATTGTTGAAAGAAAAATGTATTACCAGCAATAAATTAATAAAATAAATGACCCGCCGAGGTTGATATGCCATAAAGACAAAACAACCACCCAACAACATAACAGATCTAACAACACAAAAACACGCACACAACAAATCAGTCAGTTAAGTGCCATACGTGATACACGCTTGGGCGATTATGTTTCAAAAGAGACATGACTGAGTGGGCAGAAGATTATCCCGCAGTAGGTTGCCATTGCTTTCAGCCGACCAAGGCTATAGAACCCAATCTGTCCTGCTATTTAACCCATAACTGGAAGGAAGAGACGGATTAATACCTTTCCCAAGGGTATTTGCGCGGAAGTGAATACAATGGATTCAGGTGGAATTCGAACTCGGCTCCCCGGTTTCTCGTTCCGAGCCAATATCCACTGTACCACAATGCACACAACAAATACAATTACCAAAATAAAGGAAACAAACCTTTAAAACATGACATAATAAGTTAACGCGGCCATGCATAGAACACACACACACACACACAAAATTACAAGACCAGCTCTTACAGATACTATCTTGTAGAACAAAATAAACGTAACAGCAACTACTCATATCAATAAATACAAAAGTTTCCACACAACAAACAAAATCAACTATAAAATAGAAACAACACACTCAAATATAAAGGAAACTTAACCCCATACATAAACAACAGATCTATAAACACCCTGCACACCTCATATAACAATAATAGACGCACTTATACAAAAACATCTAGAAACAACAACCCCAATTTTAGAAAGAGTAATTCTGCTATTTAGGAAGCCCGAAACATGTTAAAAGAACTCCTCTCTTAAAAACCTACAATGTGTGAAAAGAAACAAACAACTTTTTCAAAAAAATCCTAGTCCGAACGATAAAATCAGTTTAGCTGACATAAAACTAAAAATAATAAACTTATTTACACAGCAACTTAATGTGATCGATTCCGATTTGGTAGTTCAGATGCACTCACTTTCTCACCGGCGCGATGTGGCTTCACTATGTCTCTTCTACAAATACGTTCACGGCTTCCGCTCCGGTGAACTTAGCTCACTGGTGCCCCCTATGTATAAATTTACTCGAGCTACTAGATTAGAAACTAGGTCCCACCCTTTTACAGTGAAACTAATAAAATGTAACTGCAACTTCTACTCTACCAGCTTCTTTTCTCGCACTTTCAGCCTGTGGAATTTCCTTCCATATATTTGCTTCCTCTACAGCTACAATCTCCAAGAATTTAAGTGTGAGGTCAGTAGTCATTTCCCATCTCACTGACTCGCATCCTTTCTCACATTCTCTTTTCTCCGTTTACTCCACTCTCATCACACCAGTATTCTCATCATTCTCTGACCCACTTTCTGACATCTCATACAACCTGTCCCCCTTTTCTCAGCACTTTCTTTCTATGTAACCCCCTGCGAATCAGTGGCAGTAAAACCGCCTTGCTTGGTGCTAAATGATTAAAAAATGCTATCTTAACCATGAATTGCTTAGTGAAAGATCTTTATGAATAGAGCAAACATTTGGGAAAATAAAAAACACGCATTACTAAATATTTGAAAGATATTTAGAGGTTTGTTTCAACTTTCGGAAATCCTCACCAGGATATTAACGAATTACCAAATTTGCTTTTAAAATTACACTCAAAGATTAAATTCACCCAAGAACATAACCTTAACAAACTGTCATTTTTAGATAGATTATCAAACATATCTACCACAAACCTAGAAACACCCAACAATATATTCATTTTAAGAGCCATTACCCAAAAACTGTCTAAAATTCATTCATTATTCTCTAGCTCATAGGATTTACAATTTAGTGGTTAACAATCAACTCCAAAAACCCACCTAGAAGAATCCCTTTCAAGAAAGTAAGGATAGCCTACACCATTTATATACAATGGTTTTGAACTGAAAGAAAAAAACCTTTAAATCAACTACGAAATCTCAAAGAAACTCAATAACGAAAAATTCTAGGATACGTCTCAATATACGAGAACAATTCAGAACAATTTACCAAAATAACAATAAAACTAAGTTAGTCAGTTAAGTGCCATACGTGATACCACGCTTTGGGTGATCATGTCTCGAAAGAGACATGACTGACTGGGCAGAAGTTTATCCCGCAGTAGGTTGCTATTGCTTTATGCGGCAGACTGGTTGCCAGCCAAGGCTATAGAACCCAATCTGTCCTGTTATTTAACCCATAATTAGAGTGAGAAGAGATAAATTATATATCATTATATTATTAAGTAGTAATTAGGTGGATTAGTTTATTACTTCATAACAATGGAAAACCGATTCCCCACTTCATGCCCAGTAGAAGCCTTAATCATCATTCAAACTATTATATTCAGTCAGTCAGTTAAGTGCCATACGTGATACACGCTTTTGGCGATCATGTCTCGAAAGAGACATGACTCACTGGGCAGAAGATTATCCCGCATTAGGTTGCCATTGCTTTCCGCGTTAGGCTGGTTGTAAAACAAGGCAATAGAACCCAATCTGTCTTATTATTTAAACCATAACTGGAGGGAGGTAAAAGATTATCTCGCAATAGGTTGCCATTGCTTTCTACGGCAGACTGGTTGCCAGTCGAGGCTATAGAATCCAATCCGTCCTATTATTTAACCCATAACTGTAGAGAAGAGACGGATTAATACCTATCCCAAGCGGTATTCGTGCGTAAGGGAATGCAAGGAATTCAACTGGAATTCGAACTCGGAACCCCGTTTTGTCATTCCGAGTCGTTATCCACTGCACCACAACGTACATCTAAATTTACTTAAAAAGAATGATAAAATAAAATGATATATATATAAATAAGTAACCAAAAGTATTAAAAGCAAACGCATATCCTAAACAATAAAACGCATATTAACCTTATCTAAATTTAGTCAATACACAATACAACGGCTCACAAAATGCAAGAAAAGATGTAATGCTTGTAATATAATTATAGAAGGAAAATCCTATACTATTTAAAACCCCACAACAACATTCGTAGTAAAAAAAAATTAAACTGGAACTACAAAAACGTGATTTATGCACTGGGATACACAAAATGAAAGAAATCTTACATACACTCAGTCAGTTAAATGCCATACGTGATACACGATTGTGCGATCACGTCTCGAATGAGACATGACTGACTGGGCAGAAAATTATCCAGCAGTAGGTTGCCATTGCTTTCTGTGGTAGACGGGTTGCGAGCCAAGGCTATAGAACCCAATCTTTCTTATTAGACAGATTAATGCCTTTCCCGAGTGTACATGTACGTAGTGAATGCGAGGAATTCAACTGGAATTCGAACTCGGCCCTCCGAATTGTCGTTCCGAGTCGATATCCACTGCCCCACAACACACATCCAAAAATCAAAAGGATAACGAGGAGTCCCTACCAGTAGACGTTCACGGCTAATTCATAACCTCTACATACATACTACATACACTACCGGCCACAATTTTTAGGCCACCCCAGTTTGTTTTTAATTATGTATTTCGTAACTATTCATAGTATTTATTGCTAAGTGGATAATTCTAAATGAAAAGAGAATGGTTCTTTGTTATTATTAGTTTTCAAAATTTTACAAGGCAGCCAGGAAGCCTTTGCTTCGGTCAGCCAATAAGAAAAAGAGACTATCATAAGGAAAAGAGCACAAAAACTGGACATTAGAACAGTTCATTTGATGCACATGTTATTGTGCAGCATTAACAAAAGTACCATTCTCTTTTCATTTACTTTTCATCCACTTTGGCAATAAATACTAAAAATAATATGAAATACATCAGTTTTTATAAAAAGCTGGGCTGGCTTAATAATTATGGCCGGTAGTATCACTTTCTTTGTTCAACAACTGTCTCCTTGTGATAAAACAACATTAAATCATCAGACAACAGAAAAATCTTTGTATCAAAACATATCCACGATTTCAATAAGTTTAAGGTTAAAATTATGTTATATAAAAAGAAAAATATATATATACGCAATTAAACCTGAACTAAAAAGAACAAAAGTCTACACACATATATACACAACATACAAATAGCATATACATATATGTATATGCTATGTTTGAATCATTTCACCCCAAGGAAGGTGGTACCACCATTGATGTGCAGGGGGCTACTTAAGAGACTTAAAGTTTTAGTCTGGAGGAAAGTGAAGTCCAAGACGAACAGGGGGTGAAAGAAAAAGGGTAAGAGAAGTACGTAAACACAGGAGTGAAGATAGTTGCAAAGGTAGAGAGTAAGTAAAGAACAAGATACATGGTGTGATGTAGAAAACGCTGGAATTAAGTAGATACAAGATGGGAATTGAATTTGCATTTAAATTCCTGGAGGTTGTAGCCGTCAGGAAAGGGAGTTCCACAGGCGGGAAGCGCGAGAAAAGAAGCTGATGGAGTAGAATAGTCGCCTGCATTTGGTTGATCAAATTGTAAAAGGTTGATACCTTGTTACCAGTTTGGTTTCCCGAGTAAATACGTGTGGAGAAGGCACCAGTGACCTAAGATCGTCAGAGCAGAAGCCATGAAAATATTTATAGAACAGATAGAGGAAACCCAGGTCCCGCCGATGAGAAAATGGTTGGAGTAATGCTGCCAGGTCGGGACCAATCACATTACAAATTCTCCTTTGGAGCCTGTCGAGAACACTGAAACATACATACTACATACACTACCGGCCATAATTTTTAGGCCACCCCAGTTTGTTTTTAATTATGTATTTCATAACTATTTATAGTATTTATTGCCAAGTGGATACTTCTAAATGAAAATAGAATGGTTCTTTGTTATTATTACTTTGCAAAATTTTACAAGGCAGCCAGGAAGCCATTGCTTCGGCCAGCCAATAAGAAGAAGAGACAAGAATGGGGAAGAGAGCACAAAAACTGGACACTAGAACAGTTCATTTGATGCACATGTTATTGTGCAGCATTAACAAAAGTACCATTCTCTTTTCATTTAGAATTATCCATTTTGGCAATAAATACTAAAAATAATATGAAATAAATCATTTATTTTAAAACTGGGCTGGCTTAATAATTATGGCCGGTAGTGTACATAGACATACACACAGAAAATATATATTAACAGAAACACTCACGCATTCACACACACACACACATATCTATGCACCTACACTGGAAAAATCAAAAACATACGCATTTACACCCCCCCCCCACACAAAAAGAAATAAATACACAAGATAAAAACACACAAAATGCACAAGAAAGAAAGAAAGAAAGAAAGAAAGAAAGAAAGAAGCTACATAGCTAAAGGCAGATCTAAAAAAGAAAACGAGAACATCCACCAGGCTTTTCTTTCTCTGGAGAGGTTCAATTATTTTATTAACCCTCAAAGTGAAGAACATTTTTCGACCCGTTAAGATTTAAATGATTCATAATAAGGAGAAAATATATTTGTTTAGAAAAAAATAAATACGGTAATGTACGACGACCCATTCTTTTTCTGAAGAGGGCCACAAAAAAGAAACGCATGTACCGAAAAATACAAAATAAAATCTGAAAATAATTACATTTTTATCTAAAAATAATTACATTGTTTTCTCTTTTTCAAATATACATTTATCTATTGTTGGCGCAACAATCTCTCCCTTATATATATATATATATATATATTCAGAAAATTTTTATATATACATATATATATATTAAGAAATTTATATATATATATATACATATATATATGCTTCTTATATATATATAATATATAGTTTACAGAAAAATTGAAGCAAACAGGCCAGACATTATTGTTAAAAACCAGAAGGAGAAAACTTGTCTATTAATTGATATGGCTTGTCCAGCGGATTGTAACATAGCAATTAAGGAATTTGAAAAACTGTCAAAATATAAAGACCTGGAAATTGAAATAGAAAAAATGTGGAAATTGAAAACAAGAGTTGTGCCAGTGATAGTAGGTGCACTTGGAATGATAAAAAATGGAACAAAACAACACATTGAAAGAATCCCTGGAAACCCCAGCTTAAGAGATATACAAAAAATTGTCTTATTAAGTACAGCCCACACACTAAGGAAAACTTTATCTATGTAATGCTGGGGATGATAGGGAAGATAGAAAAACATGAAATGGAGCCATAACAACACGCCACTACCTGCCTTAGGTCTCCCCGCAGACTTGGTTGGTAGTGAGACCAAAGCAGAAATCGAAATATGATGAAAAATGACATAATAATAATAATAATAATATATATATATATATATATAGTTTGGGGCAGAGCAACTTGCTTATTTGGAATAATAAACAAAACAAAAGTAATGCAGATATACATGTAATTCTTTAAACAGTATCAATTACAAAATTTCAATTTTGTTTTACAAGCTTTTAAGATGACATCAGTCAGATGGCGTCCATTCTGCTCAATACACTGTATTAAATGTTCTTTCCAAATTCAAACAAGTTGCTCTGCCCCACCCTATATATATATATATATATAATCTATAGTTAAACAATTATCATTCATTATAATGGCTAAAGAATTGTTAGAAGAGCGAAAGTCGACAGATCTTTTGGAAATCTTTTGTATACACAATGTTCAGAAAAGTAAATATTCGTACGGAAGCAAGATAATTAAATAAAAAGCTTAATCGCAGCGCCTTCTTTGTCAGTTGTTATAAATTTAACTTGTATAAAAGAAGGACTGCTGCTCAAAGATGCAATATATATATATATTGCACATTGAGTACTGATGCTAATAAAATTTTGCTCGAGTTAAAATAACAAACTATAATTCATATATTAACAAAAGATATATTTTTCTTCACTCGTAACACAACTCTGAGTTTTAGGCAGAATTCATTTACTTTCCATGCACACCTGATGATTCCGTTATGCATAAAATTCCGAGTCGTGCTACTGTAAGAAAAAAAATATGTATGTATTTATATGTAAAAATATACTCAGTTATAATCTGAGATTAAGGACAGAATGGTTAAATAAAGTAAAGACAAGAGTTAAACTGTATTTTAAATCGCCTACGCGTTTCGTCCTCTGATGAACTTTATCAAGGCAAAAAGACGAAATGAGCTTTATTCTAAATTACGTATCTATAAACCAACAGTGTTAGCAACCACAAAGATGCACACATATCATTTCAAAAGAGCAAACAGAATATTTTAGTTTTTAGAATTTCTTCATGTGTAGTGCAAAGTCACGAGATATTAAAATGAAGGGAATTTGACCATTTTCTTTAAAAACTGTTTATTTCGTGGGTAAGTCTGTTTTAGAATTTCTTCATGTGTAGCGCAAAGTCACGAGATGTTAAAATGAAGGAAAGTCAACCGTTTTCTTTGAAATTTTTATTATGTATGTTAGTTTGTTTCTGTTAGTCTGGTTGCCAACACAGTTTGTTTATAGATACGTAATTTAGAATAAAGCTCATTTCGTCTTTTTGCCTTGATAAAGTTCATCACAGGATGAAACGCGTAGGCGATTTAAAATACAGTTTTCCTCTTGTCTTTATTTTATTTAACCATATATATATATATATATATATATATATATATGTTCAAACAATCCATTTCATATATATATATATATAATACACTGTAGATTTTAGGGAAATGTAACTTTACCTTGCAGTACAGGTGTAAATATGTTTATCCTTATGTAAAGGTGTTAGCGATTCTCGTGGCTACAGAGAGGTTCCAAAACCAGTTGGTTGCACGCAAACAAATTGGTACAAAATATATTCCTCATAAAAGATATGTCGATAATTATAATTACAAACTAAATGAACTGAAATTATGAAAGAATCAATAAATAATTATGGCCACTGCAAGCACCTGTTACCATAGATTTTCATGTTTACCTTTTATTAGATAGGTTCTGTTTCAGAAAATATTTCGTAACAAGTTTCAGACTTATCTGACAAAAACATGTACGAGCTCCATAATAAAAAATTTGAGGAAACCTTTGTTTCACATATTGAATAAAATCTATTCTGGATGAAAATGATGAGTAATAAAATCGATTTTAGCAATAATTATGTAAATAAAAAACAAAATATAGTCCTCATTTTACAAGTGACGTTAATTTATCAAATGTGAACACATTTTTTTTACCGTTGTGTATCTAAACTT
Organism: Ascarosepion bandense; assembly: GCA_037127315.1. NCBI lineage: Eukaryota > Metazoa > Mollusca > Cephalopoda > Sepiida > Sepiidae > Ascarosepion > Ascarosepion bandense. The sequence continues at coordinate 5,223,284 of JBBBDQ010001492.1, forward strand.
TCTGGGACAAGTAATATGGAATGAGGGTTCAGAGTATCTGATACTCACAGGTTTGATAGAGAGGAAGAGAGACAGGGGAAAGAAGCACGTAACATACTTGACGGACTTGAGCAAGTGGGCAGCAGAGCGGTGTTTGTGAAGTGTAACAGGAAAAGAAACCACTAGAGATATGGAGATGTGAAAGACCACGATCGCCTACGTCTTGAAGAGACGCGGCACATAAAAGATGAAAATGAAGATTAAAATAGCTGCTAAAATTATCTTTGAATCATTTTCAAATTCAGTGATGACGTATTTTGATTATACCAGCTACTTTTATAATTAATTTGATTAGCTTCTAATAGTTTGTGGCTTTTGCATAGATTATTAATTTATTTGCTATCATTAGTTAAACTGGGCTAATTTCAAATGAATGTCTATTTCCTGCATAGTTGAGTTAGATTCTCGTATAAAATTACTATTTAACACAAAGTTTAGTTCCATAAAAGTTATTAAAAATGCAAGTAAGTTTATTAAGACATAGTCAAGACATACAAACACATCAGTAAATGAAATTATTAAATTTGTTTCGTTTCTCTGTCTTTATTATTTATTCTTACTGAAGTACAGATTTCTGTAAATTTTAAGAAAACTTAAGAACTCTTCACAGTATTATTTCGATTGTTCCAGATATTTTTATTCTTCAAATTTATTGTCAATGCTCTTCGTATCTGTTCCAGTATGGGCGGTGTAATAGTGATAGACAAAATAATCATTTTCATATTCGACATTTGTTTCAATTATCTGATAAGAATTCAGTTATTTATACAATTTTCTTTCATATTTCAGATCATTTTTAAACATCTATGTCAATGTTAAGACGATATACACGCGCTCTCAAAAACACTTGACAATCAGAGTTTGACATCCAGCCTCACTTCCGATCCAGCACTAACTTTTCAGTGAGAAAATGAAACTGGCTTGTTACGTTCATTGCATATAAAATCAATTTAACTACATTCCATTACCACCGATCAGACCCCAACCAACAGCAGTTACGATAAACGGATGCCTCCTCGAGGAATTACTGTGCCTTGAGAGAATTCCAGGCTGCAAAGTTGCACCCGACCTAAGGTGCACACTTTTATACAAATCATTGCTAAAGATGCAGATAAAATTATCGGTTACCTTTATCACTCCTGTCTCCCCATGATATCTTCTACTTTTATAACGGCTAGATCAGGCCGAAAATGGAGTGCTGTTGCTATAATTGGGCGGGAGCAGCCCAGACTTTGCTTTCCAGGCTTGAGAGAGTTCAAAGGTGTCTCCGAAACTTTGTTGAAGGAGAATTACTTTCCACCCTCCAATTTCTCTCTCAGAGGTGGGATGTGGCGAGCCTTTCAATGCTCTATCGCTACTTCAATTAAAAGTGCTCGGAAGAACTATCTTCCTTTGTTCTGCCATGTGCATCCTTCACGGCGAGGGCCGCCCTGCCTCTTATATCGTAGCAAATAACTCACATTCCCTTCGGATTTTATCGGCGAAAAGTGAGTTCCACTTGAAGAGATTCTTCCTGTAAACCACTTCTCTGTGGAACAAATTCCAAAGCATATGTTTCCCAGTCACTACAATTTTAACCTGTTTAAGTCTAAAAATAACCGTTATCATCCCCATATAAACTACCCTTTCACGTAAACCTCTACCAAGAGTGGCCCCCAGGCCTTGTACAGGGTAGAGCTTCCTGTAAAGCTTTTTTTCTTATGTGTTGAAAAATGAATATCTCATAGCTGACACGTCTTTTTATTAATTATTATATTGATTTTGTCGACTGTAGAGTATAGTAGGGTCAGCTGGGCAGCATCTGTGAGAAAAAAAGCATCATGACGAAAATCAGTCTGCCAGAAATTTCAAAACGCTATGCTCTCCTTCTTGACATTCGCGGCAGAAGTTCCACTACGAACATTTCAGAGTTTTGGGTGTCAAATCTGAGGACAGTGCAGAAGATTCGGATAGCGTTGGGTGACTCTAATGGTGTTAATGTTATCACCATATAATGCTGATACGGCAACTCGAAAAACTCATTCGTTCTTATGAGAAAAGAAATTCCGAATTTGTTGGAGAGGACTTTAGACTCTACATGGAAGACAAGATAAATTTAAAAACTTGCATTTCTCTTCACACAATCTGAATCCAAAATCTTCAATATGTGTGAAAAATTTTGTATATGGTGAAAATGTTGTTAACTTGTCTCACTTTTTTTTAAATATCGTCTAAATATGTACAACCAAAATCTAGAACTAACAACATTGTGTCCATTATTTATTAAAAAAGGCAACGTGCCACCTTCGCATCGTAATCGAGTCCCTTATGGATATTTATTTACACTCCGTCGTGTATAATTATTTACACTGCGTTATGGATATTTATTTACACTCACTTATGGGTATTTATTTACACTCCGTTATGTGTATTTAGTTACACTCCCTTATGGGTATTTAGTTACACTCCCTTATGGATATTTATTTACACTCCCTTATGGGTATTTATTTACATTCTCTTATGGATATTTATTTACACTCCGTTATGGATATTTACTTACACTCCATTATGGATATTTATTTGCATTCCCTTCTGGGTATTTATTTACACTCCTTTATAGATATTTATTTACACTGCCTTATGGGTATTTATTTACACTCCCTTATGGATATTTATTTACATTCCCTTATGGCTATTTATTTTCACACCTTTATAGATATTTATTTATATTCCCTTATGGGTATTTATTTACACTCAGTTATGGGTATTTAGTTACACTCACTTATGGGTATTTAGTTACACTCCCTTATGGATATTTATTTACACTCCGTTATAGATAATAATTACACTCCTTATGGATATTTATTTACACTCAGTTATGGATATTTATTTACACTCCCTTATGGGTATTTATTTACATTCTCTCATGGATATTTATTTACACTCCGTTATGGATATTTATTTACACTCCATTATGGATATTTATCTGCATTCTCTTATGGGTATTTATTTTCTCACCTTTATAGATATTTATTTACACTCCCTTATGGGTATTTATTTACACTCCGTTATGGCTATTCATTTACACTCCATTATGTATATTTATTTGCATTCCCTTATGGGTATTTATTTACACTCCTTTATAGATATTTATTTACACTCCCTTATGGATATTTATTTACACTCCCTTTTGGATATTTATTTACACTAATTTATGGGTATTTATTTATCCACCGTTACGGATATTTATTTACACTCCCTTGTGGGTATATATTTACACTCGTCTTGGGTATTTATTGACACTCTGGCAAAATTCTTTTCTGTATTAGGTAAATGACAGGAATGAGATAATCAACAGTCATATAGTCCAGTTGAGCAATTTGAGAAAACTCGAATTGTGTTATTTGTTTGTTTGTTTGTTATTTTTTTATGAAGGAGCAGTTTCATAGAAACCCTGGGGTGTGCCAATTCCGCGTATTCAGATGAGGTAATGACTCCCAGATTTTCACGGTATCTCATCTACCGGGGGCAATATGGCACCGGATGTGTGGGTCAAAACACCATAACTGCTCATTCATTTTTTTTATTTAAGCTTAATTTTGCTTTTGTGCATTTTCCTAAATATTACTTTACAAGTTTTGCTAGACAATATAGTTGCGAATTAAACTGAACCACAAATACAAATTATGGATTCATTCCATAAATTGAACATTTAATCAATCACCTCTAAAAACGTTCAAGTGTATCCTCTCACGGCCTGGAAACGTAGCTTTCAACTTCTATTCTGTGAATGAAACATTTTTTTAATAATCGTTTCACCCCAAGTAAGGCACTGGTTCTCAAGGGTTGCATAAGAGGAGATTGAAAAGAAAGAGGAACAGATAACAGATGGTGTCGAAGAATGGGTAAGAGAAGTATGGACACTCTGATGTGAAGAGTGCTTCGTGAGAGGAGAGCGATAAGGGTGAAAAAATGGGGTGTCGGGGAAAAGATAGGAGTCAAGTAGATAACAGATGGCAGTTGACGTCGCATTTAAACTCTTGGAGATTGTAGCTATCAGGAAAGCAAGTACACGGATGGGTGTTTTACAGGAAGCTGTAGAGTATAAGTTGTGTTTACATTTGATGGTTTTCACTGCAAAACGGATAGACCAAGTTGCCAGTCTAAAAGCTCAAGCAAATTTATGCGGAGGGGCACCAGAGAGCTAAGCTCGTTAGAGTAGAAACCGTGAAAATATTTGTAGAAGAGGCAGAGAGAAGCCACGTCTTGTCGGTGAGAAAGTGACTGGAGTGGAGCTGCCAGGTCGGGATCATTTATATTGCATATTCTCCTGTATTTTGTTAAGAACCTCGAGATGAATAGCATGGGCACCCAACCAGATGTGACAGCAGTATTTAATGCATGAGCATGTGGTAGTTTTGCAAATGTGCAAAATGGATTCAGACGAGAAAAACTTCTTGGACCGACACAATGACCCGACCTACTTTGCAGTAGATTTAGCCATTGATTCAAATTAGTCGTTCCACTTGAGGTCGGCTGTGAGAGTTAGGCCGAGGAGGCGCAGTGTATTGCTTTCAGGGAGAGTAGCCTGATTGGGCATAGTAGAATATTAATGGTAGGAGTGATTGTCTATGGTGTTTAAAGAATAGCGGCTTCGTTTTGGAAGCATTAAATTTACGCGCTATCTCTTACGTCAGTTCATCTCAGATCAGCAGCGAGGTTTGATTTTTCAGCCTCGGCAGTTTTCTGATCGAGGCGGGAGTAAATGCTGATGCCGTCAGCATAGATGCCTACTTGAGAACTGATTACATCGTTGATAAAGAGTAGAAAAAGCGTACGATCTAGGACAGAGTATTTAGGGACACCTACCTTTGTGTAATAGGATCTGGAAGCATGCCTGTTCAATACGATCTTTATTACGCGATTTGATAGGGACGATTTGAATTTCAAACAGACGTCTAGTTATACCATAACCCTGTAGCTTGCGCAAAAGAGCAGGGTGCTAGACTCTGTCAAATGTTTGGTGATATACAGGGCATAAGGACGAGCTTCTTATCGAGAGCTTGGTATATATACTTTGTGGTGTTCGTTAGCATATCAGCGGTAGACCTGGCGATACGGAAGCCATACTGTTTGTCGGAGAATAGGCTGTGGGCTGTGAGATTTTGAACCACTTAAACATTAATAATAGCTACGAACACATTGCCAAATATTAGTAGGAAGTTGATAGGGCAATAATTAGAGAGTCTGTGGTTTGCTTCAGAGTTCTTAAAAACTGGAAGCATAGAGGAAGACTTCCAGCAGGCAAGAAAATTATGTTAAAGACCAGCGAGGTGGTAATGTAAACGTCACTCAGTTGATCCTTCGTTCTAAGTTGGAAATCGGGTACGGATACTCCAAACGAATTACATGTGCAGTAAATAGAGAATCTCCGAGCAAAATATCCGTCCTTGTCCGCTGCAGCTGTGAGGATCTCAAAGTTATTGATTAAACAAGGGGTGGGAGGTTTACTGTTGTCTCTCACACTTATACAGAGCCGCAAGTAGTCTTTAGAGCCAAACTTGCAGAATGATGTACGCTGCTTCATTCTATTAGCAAGCAGCAGATTTGCCTCATTTAGAACTCGCTACATTCAATGCGTGTAGAGACAAAAAGGAACATATTATGGTCAGATGCATTGCTCTTTTAACGCCTGAATAAATGGCGACCGAGCAAGCAGGAGAGAACCAAGGAAGGGATAGAGGTTTGAGTCGGAACTTCCTAGATGGGATGAAAGCATCATTGCCAGCGTTCACCGAAGAGGAGATCTCAGATGTACAGTCTTCATTAGGGAGAATAAAATCTTTGTTTCCAGGTACACCACAAAGAAATTCACGGAACTCTTTCCAGTTTGCTTTTTGATAGTAGTAGGATATTCCGCAGATAAAAGATTCCTGGAATGAGGGGAATTGAAGTAGATATTAACGGAAACCACGGCATGGTCAGAGTTTCCAAGAGAGCAGAGCCTTATAGTATGGCAAGAGTCAGGGATAGACGTAAAACAGAGATCTAGCAGTTAGCCGAGTTCATTAGGGTTTTTTGGAAAATGCAAAGGAAAATTCGCTACTTGCTTCAAAGATTAAGCAATTCAATATGTTCATACTATGGACGCCAGCAAGATGTTTTCATCCATTTGGCGTTGTGGGCATTAAAATCACCGAACACAAATATGTTAGCCAACGGTTGAGAAGAAATTCTTCTCTTTGGAAATGCGACAGCACATTTTTCTCTCCCTAAGTTCCCTGTGTAACTCAAATGCAAATAGCAAGTTTATTTATAGCTTTAAGATTACTAACCTTATTCTCATCCATAATTAGTTGCTAATTAAATTATAAGACTGATTATTTATCTCTATAATTATTGTGCATTTCTACCCCCCATTTTCTCTCTCTCTCTCTCTTTCTCTTTTTCTTCCTTCACTTTGTCCAACTGGATTGAATATTACCAACACTCCTTATGTCTTCTCATTAACATTACATTTATTACAGTTTTGATTATTCATCCTATACATTTTTGTCAGGTTCCAGATACAAGTTGAAGGTGAGGAAGCTGGAGGACCTTCCTACTTCCCAATAGGTTTCCCACACATTCAGCCACCAATCACTAAATCATCTTTGTCTATACTGTTAGAGATGTTGTCTTGTATGGAACATTCAGGAGAAGGAAGTGAGCAGCGGAGAATAAAAAGATGACTAAACGAAATTAGTTGAGAAAGACGGTCTGTGGATTAAAGAGAATTCTTCCTCGCTGAGTGAAGATGTTTGCTGACATAAACGCCAAGAACAAGCATATGAATATTGGAGATCTTTCCTAAAGAAGGAAAGATAACCAGGGATGCAAAATGAGATAGAATGATGAGATAGAAGGGTCAAGGGTAGTTTCACAGAGAGCTACCATGTCCAGTGAGTTTTGGTTGAGAAAGGATTCAACGCTGCTAAATTTGTTCTGGAAACCCCGAACATTCGAGAAATGAATGTTGACGTGCTTAGCTGGGTTTTTTTATTTGTTTTTTGTTTTTTAGCTAATTTAGTATATTTTCTATAATGTGTATTGTCATGATTAAAGTTTTTGTGGTAAGGAGAAGCCAAGAGTTGCAGTATCGGTCGGTCATCAAGTGCAACATTTATTAGAAGGGAAATGGAGTAGTCTGTAGCATAATGTATCCTAAGGGTTGCCCACGGAGGCAATTGCAGGAACACCTTTCACGACATGCCACTTCCAGAACTGCAATATTATTCAACTGTTGAACAGAGCGGCATCTCAAGACGCTATGCAAGACTTCGGCCTCCTAATTACCAGTCAAAACTGTCAACCCTGTAACCTCAGTATGGAGAGACATTGGCAGCATCTAAACACAATACAAAATCTATTGCGACAGCACGACTATTAAGACCTCAGGAGAGGAAATAAAATTGGAAACTTCTTTCTGAGCAAGAAACAAGGGATGCACCTCTACTCCTGTTCAAAATGGTATACTTTAGTGCTCCCATTATATTGAATTTCTTCCCTGAATTACATCATGCGCATCGATATCTTTTGAAATATTTTTGCGCCAATGTCCTTGGATATTTTATTCACTTATAAACGTCATACCAAATCTTGTATCTAACTGTAGTTTTACTCTCTTTTTTTTTTTTCACATATTTTCGGTTAACCACGAGCGGTTCATACGAGTCAGAATAACATTAACATATTTAAATTTTTAAATTACTTTTTGTTCTCTGCACAATTTCTGAATACGTCGTGTCTTCTGACAACAAAAGTATTTGAAATTTTTGGATGGTTCTTGAAAATATCTGGCCAAACAATTCTGATTCTTTTGACATAACTATCTTTATAAAAAAACTGCGCAAACGTATTTCTGAGTCATTTCTAGAAGTCAACAGTTTATAAAATTAGACACTTAAACCGGTTATATCTTATTTCGCGTAGTATAATTTTTTATATTCCCTGTTCACTAATCCTGTGAAAGTAACGAAATCATGCGTGTCAGTTTTTGTTAAATGTAAACACTGCAAATGTGTGTAGGAAAGTTAACACTTCTCGCCACAAACTAAGAAAGTATAGTTACTGTCTGCTTAAGATTCGTGTCTTCTGGTATTTCGGCAAAATGGAGTCACCATAGTTGTCATGCTCTGCGTGTCACAGATTCCTTAAAAGTAATTGTACATTTTTCTCGTCTGGCCAGTTTAGTCAGTATTTCTTGAATATTAATTCGTATCTTCTGAAGTATGTCTCGGAGATATATGCCTATATGTGAACTCTCCTGCTAACTTTGCTACTGTGTCTGGAGTAACCGAGACAGTCATTCCTGTTTTATTTACATTTTGTAAGAGTAACTATATCATGTTTGGTTGTTGCTCCAGCAGTTGCTGTCTCCCTCTGTTGGAACACTGACTGATTGAAGAAAAATGCGAGTTTTAATGACTACTGTAAAATATTTGTGAAAAATCTTTATTTTGAATGAATGCAGACTGGATTTCCCAAAGATTCAGTTCTATCAAAATAATGCATTTTTCCGACGAAAAATAGAGAACTGCAATCTTTTGGGGGCCTCGTAAATTACTACAGTTCTTATATATACAACATTCATAAATTGCGTAGATTATTAAATATATTATTTTAAAAAAAAACAGATACGGTTGGAATTGATCTCCAAATTGACATTATGTTTTTGATAAAAGAAATATATATTAACTTTCGATTTATTATTGACACCTTTCGACACCAAGTTCGACTTTATTTTTGCGTCAAATGCTAGTATACGCTGAGTTGAAGCTTTATTTTGCACAAATTAAAAAATATGCTTTGTGGTGCTGTAGATATCTGCGCGGAAAGAGCAATCGGTGAGCCGAGTTCGAATTCCAGTTGAATTCCTTGCATTCACTTACGCATGAATACCCTTAGGAAAGGTATTAATCCGTCTCTTCGCTCCCATTATATGTCATATATCATATAACAGATTGGGTTCCATAGCCTTGGCAGGTATCCAGTCAACCGCAGAAATAATGACAAACTACTGCGTGATAATCGTCTACCCAGTCAGTCATATCTGTTTCAGGATATGATCTTCCAAGTGAGTATCAAGTTTGACTGACTGAAAGGATAGAAAAAAAGCAGTTGTATTAATCGCAGCCGAAAAAGCTATAGTCAAATACAAAACGAAGCATTAGCAAATATTTCTTGGCATGAAAAGATTTTATAAATTTATTCACGGATGTATTAGTAGTATTAGTAGCAATAGAACAGTAATAATAAAAGCAGTAATGCAATAAGTAAAAGAACTAAAGACGCAACTTAAGGAATTTAATATTATAGAAATTATGTGCAGTCTGGCAATTTAAAAAATTCAACACGTAGCTAAATATATTTTCTGTTATAATAAAATTTAGCTTGATATATTATCATAACATTGAGTGAATGAAGCCTGGGGACCCTTATTTAAACTATATGGACTGGAACTGCAGAACCACACTAAATCTATATCAAATCACATAAACTATATTACTTTAATGACAACTAATAACAGCAACAACTAAAATAAATATCGCATGTAAATGGAAGAGAAAACGATAACATAATGAAGATGTTAAAATGCCACACTACTTAAAATAAAAGTTATTTCCTGCGCATTTTTAAAATTCCTCCATTATTTGCAGCAAGACACTTCTTTTTCACGTATTAAGACTTAATTGGAGAATAGATAAATTTAATGTATAATGCCAAATACAAGCAGGAAAAATTTTGTTCAAAGAGTATGATGTTATTAAATAAACGGCGTCTAGAGATTATATCCAAGTTATACATTGTTGAAAAACAAAGACAGAAACAAATGATCTAAAAACAGGGAAGATAAAAGACAGACAGAAACAAGTAATCAATCAGACGGGAAGGAAAAAGAAAGACAGAAACAAATAATCTAACAGCTGAGGAGGAAAAAGAAAAACAGAAACAAAAAATCTAACAGCCGAGGAGGAAAAAGAAAGTCAGAAACAAAAAATCTGACAGCCGAGGAGGAGAAAGAAAGACAGAAACAAAAAATCTAACAGCTGAGGAGGAAAAAGAAAGTCAGAAACAAAAAATCTGACAGCCGAGGAGAAGAAAGAAAGACAGAAACAAAAAATCTGACAGCCGAGGAGGAGAAAGAAAGTCAGAAACAAAAAATCTGACAGCCGACGAAGAAAAAGAAAGACAGAAACAAATAATCTAACAGCTGAGGAGGAAAAAGAAAGTCAGAAACAAAAAATCTGACAGCCGACGAGGAAAAAGAAAGACAGAAACAAATAATCTAACAGCCGAGGAGGAAAAAGAAAAACAGAAACAAAAAATCTGACAGCCGACGAGGAAAAAGAAAGACAGAAACAAATAATCTAACAGCCGAGAAGGAAAAAGAAAGACAGAAACAAATAATCTAACAGCCGACGAGGAAAAAGAAAGACAGAAACAAATAATCTAACAGCCGACGAGGAAAAAGAAAGTCAGAAAAAAATAATCTCACAGCCGAGAAGGAAAAAGAAAGACAGAAACAAATAATCTAACAGCCGACGAGGAAAAAGAAAGACAGAAACAAATAATCTAACAGCCGACGAGGAAAAAGAAAGACAGAAACAAATAATCTAACAGCCAACGAGGAAAAAGAAAGACAGAAACAAATAATCTAACAGCCGACGAGGAAAAAGAAAGACAGAAACAAATAATCTAACAGCCGACGAGGAAAAAGAAAGTCAGAAAAAAATAATCTCACAGCCGAGAAGGAAAAAGAAAGACAGAAACAAATAATCTAACAGCCGACGAGGAAAAAGGAAGACAGAAACAAATAATCTAACAGCCGACGAGGAAAAAGAAAGTCAGAAACAAAAAATCTGACAGCCGAGATGGAAAAAGAAAGACAGAAACAAATAATCTAACAGCCGAGGAGGAAAAAGAACTAGACAAACAAATAATCTAAAAACCGGGAAGGAAAAAGAAAGACAGAAACAAATAATCTAACAGACGGGAAGAAAAAGGAAAAACAGAAACAAATAAACTAGCCAGGATGGAAAAGGTAAGACAGAAACAAATAATATAAGGGGCCGAGGAAGAAAAAGAAAGTTAGAAACTAATAATCTAACAGCCGAAAAGTAAAAGAACGAGAGAAACAAAAATAATCTAAAACAAATAATCTAAAAAAGTGGGAATATAAAGATAGACAGAAACATAAAATCTAACAGCCGGGAAGGAAAAAGAAAAAGAGAAACTAAAAATTCAACAGACGGGAAGGAAAAAGAAAGACAGAAACAAATAATCTAACAGCCAGGAAGGAAAAGAAAGAGGGAAACAAATAAACTAACAGCTGAGGAGCACAAATAAACTCGAAACAAATAATCTAACAGCCATGAAGTAAAATAAAAACAGAAACAAATAATCTAACAGCCGGGAAGTAAAAAATAAAAACAGAAACAAATAATCTAATAGCCGAAGAGGAAAAAGAAAGTCAGAAAAAAAATCTAACAGCCAAGGAGGAAAAGGAAAGACAGAAACAAATAATCTAACAGCCGGGAATAAAAAATTAAGACGGAAACAAATAATGTAATAGCCGAGGAGGAAAAAATAGGGGAGAGAAAGAAATAATCTAACAGCTGTGAGGGAAACAGAAAGACAGAAACAAACAATCTAACAGCCGAGGAAGAAAAAGAAAGTCAGATACAAATAATCTAACAGCCGAAAAGTAAAAAGAACCAGAGAAACAAATAATCTAAAAGCGTGGGAGGAAAAAGAAAGAGAGAAACAAATAATCTAACAGCCGGGAAGGATAAAGAATGACAGAAAAAAACAATCTAAAAGTTGGGATGGAAAGAGAAAGACAGAAACATATAATCTAACTGCCAGAAAGGAAAAATGAAAGGCAGAAACCGAATAATCTCACAGCCGGGAAGGAAACAGAACGACAGAAAATGTAATCTAACAGCCGGGAAGGAAAAAGAAAAAGAGAAACTAATAATTTAACAGCCGGGAAGGAAAAAGAAAGGCAGAAACAAATAACCTAACGACAAGGAAAATGAAAGACTAAAACAAATGACTTATAAACGTCATACCAAATCTTGTATCTAACTGTAGTTTTACTCTCTCTTTTTTTTTTTTCACATATTTTCGGTTAACCACGAGCGGTTCATACGAGTCAGAATAACATTAACATATTTAAATTTTTAAATTACTTTTTGTTCTCTGCACAATTTCTGAATACGTCGTGTCTTCTGACAACAAAAGTATTTGAAATTTTTGGATGGTTCTTGAAAATATCTGGCCAAACAATTCTGATTCTTTTGACATAACTATCTTTATAAAAAAACTGCGCAAACGTATTTCTGAGTCATTTCTAGAAGTCAACAGTTTATAAAATTAGACACTTAAACCGGTTATATCTTATTTCGCGTAGTATAATTTTTTATATTCCCTGTTCACTAATCCTGTGAAAGTAACGAAATCATGCGTGTCAGTTTTTGTTAAATGTAAACACTGCAAATGTGTGTAGGAAAGTTAACACTTCTCGCCACAAACTAAGAAAGTATAGTTACTGTCTGCTTAAGATTCGTGTCTTCTGGTATTTCGGCAAAATGGAGTCACCATAGTTGTCATGCTCTGCGTGTCACAGATTCCTTAAAAGTAATTGTACATTTTTCTCGTCTGGCCAGTTTAGTCAGTATTTCTTGAATATTAATTCGTATCTTCTGAAGTATGTCTCGGAGATATATGCCTATATGTGAACTCTCCTGCTAACTTTGCTACTGTGTCTGGAGTAACCGAGACAGTCATTCCTGTTTTATTTACATTTTGTAAGAGTAACTATATCATGTTTGGTTGTTGCTCCAGCAGTTGCTGTCTCCCTCTGTTGGAACACTGACTGATTGAAGAAAAATGCGAGTTTTAATGACTACTGTAAAATATTTGTGAAAAATCTTTATTTTGAATGAATGCAGACTGGATTCCCAAAGATTCAGTTCTATCAAAATAATGCATTTTTCCGACGAAAAATAGAGAACTGCAATCTTTTGGGGGCCTCGTAAATTACTACAGTTCTTATATATACAACATTCATAAATTGCGTAGATTATTAAATATATTATTTTAAAAAAAAACAGATACGGTTGGAATTGATCTCCAAATTGACATTATGTTTTTGATAAAAGAAATATATATTAACTTTCGATTTATTATTGACACCTTTCGACACCAAGTTCGACTTTATTTTTGCGTCAAATGCTAGTATACGCTGAGTTGAAGCTTTATTTTGCACAAATTAAAAAATATGCTTTGTGGTGCTGTAGATATCTGCGCGGAAAGAGCAATCGGTGAGCCGAGTTCGAATTCCAGTTGAATTCCTTGCATTCACTTACGCATGAATACCCTTAGGAAAGGTATTAATCCGTCTCTTCGCTCCCATTATATGTCATATATCATATAACAGATTGGGTTCCATAGCCTTGGCAGGTATCCAGTCAACCGCAGAAATAATGACAAACTACTGCGTGATAATCGTCTACCCAGTCAGTCATATCTGTTTCAGGATATGATCTTCCAAGTGAGTATCAAGTTTGACTGACTGAAAGGATAGAAAAAAAGCAGTTGTATTAATCGCAGCCGAAAAAGCTATAGTCAAATACAAAACGAAGCATTAGCAAATATTTCTTGGCATGAAAAGATTTTATAAATTTATTCACGGATGTATTAGTAGTATTAGTAGCAATAGAACAGTAATAATAAAAGCAGTAATGCAATAAGTAAAAGAACTAAAGACGCAACTTAAGGAATTTAATATTATAGAAATTATGTGCAGTCTGGCAATTTAAAAAATTCAACACGTAGCTAAATATATTTTCTGTTATAATAAAATTTAGCTTGATATATTATCATAACATTGAGTGAATGAAGCCTGGGGACCCTTATTTAAACTATATGGACTGGAACTGCAGAACCACACTAAATCTATATCAAATCACATAAACTATATTACTTTAATGACAACTAATAACAGCAACAACTAAAATAAATATCGCATGTAAATGGAAGAGAAAACGATAACATAATGAAGATGTTAAAATGCCACACTACTTAAAATAAAAGTTATTTCCTGCGCATTTTTAAAATTCCTCCATTATTTGCAGCAAGACACTTCTTTTTCACGTATTAAGACTTAATTGGAGAATAGATAAATTTAATGTATAATGCCAAATACAAGCAGGAAAAATTTTGTTCAAAGAGTATGATGTTATTAAATAAACGGCGTCTAGGGATTATATCCAAGTTATACATTGTTGAAAAACAAAGACAGAAACAAATGATCTAAAAACAGGGAAGATAAAAGACAGACAGAAACAAGTAATCAATCAGACGGGAAGGAAAAAGAAAGACAGAAACAAATAACTAACAGCTGAGAGGAAAAAGAAAAACAGAAACAAAAAAATCTAACAGCCGAGGAGAAAAAGAAAAGTCAGAAACAAAAAATCTGACAGCCGAGGAGGAGAAGAAAGACAGAACAAAAAATCGACAGCTGAGGGAGGAAAAGAAAGTCAGAAACAAAAAAATCTGGATGAGCTGAGAGAAGAAAGGAAAGACAGAAACAAAAAATCTGACAGCCAGAGGAGAAAGAAAAGTCAGAAACAAAAATCTTGATAGCCGACGAAGAAAAAGGAAAGACAGAAACAAATAACGAACAGCTGAGGAGGAAAAGAAAGTCAGAAACAAAAAAATCCACGTTTCTGACGAGGAAAAGAAAGACAGAAACAAAAAATTCGAACAGCTGAGGAGGAGAAAGTCAGAAACAAAACTATCAGCCGAGGAGGAGAAAGAAAGTCAGAAACAAAAAAATCTGACAGTCAGACGAGGAAAGCAGTGACAGAAACAAATAATCTAACAGCCGAGAAGGAAAAAAGGAAGACAGAAACAATGAATTCATTAGCTGAGGAGGAAAAAAAGAAAAAAGAAACAAATAACTAACAGGCCAATGAGGAAAAAGAAAGACAGAAGCAACACCCACAACAGAAGGAAAAAAGAAAGACAGAAACAAATAATCTTCACAGCCGAGGAGGAAAAAAAAAAGAAAGAAAAGAAAAACAAACAATCTAACAGCCGAGGAGAAAGAAAAACAGAAACAACACCAACAGCCGACGAGAAAAAAAAAAGAAAGAAACAACACCAACAGCCGAGAAGGAAAAAAAAAAAGAAAGACAGAAACAAGAAATCTAACAGCCGATGAGGAAAAAGAAAGACAGAAACAAATAACTAACAGCCGACGAGGAAAAAAGAAAGTCGAAACAACAATCGCAGCCGAGAAGGAAAAAGAAAGACAGAAACAAAAAATCTGACAGCCGAGAGAGAAAGAAAGTCAGAAACAAAAATCTTAACAGCCGACGAAGAAAAAGAAAGACAGAAACAAATACTCCAATAGCTGAGAGGAAAAAAGAAAGTCAGAACAAAAAGCTAATAGCCGACAGAGAGGAAAAAGTGAAAGACAGAAACAAAAAATCTAAGCATGAGAGAAAAAAAGAAATGAAACAAAATCTGACAGCTGGAGGAGGAGAAAGAAAGTCAGAAACAAAAAAATCTGACAGCCGACGAGGAAAAAGGAAGACAGAAACAAATAATTCAACAGCCGAGAAGGAAAGGAAGACAGAAACAATAACTAACAGCGAGGAGGAAAAAAGAAAACAGAAACAAATAATCTAACAGCTGACGAGGAAAAAGAAAGACAGAAACAAATAATCTAACAGGAGAAGGAAAAGAAAGACAGAAAACAAATAATCTCTGGAAGCGCCAAGAGGAGGAAAAAAGAGATAGAAATTAAAGAATCTAAATAGCCACGAGGAAAAAGAAAACAGAAACAAATAATCAACAGCTGATGAGGAAAAAGAAAGACAGAACAACACCCAACAGCCGACGAGGAAAAAAGAAATAGCAGAAACAAATAATCTAACAGCCGACGAGGAAAAAAGGAAAGATGAAACAAATAATTCAACAGCCGACGAGGAAAAAGCAGCCAGAAACAAATAATCTCACTGCCGAGAAGAAAAAGAAAGACAGAAACAAATAACTAACAGCCGAGGAGGAAAAAAAAAAAGAAAACAGAAACAAAAAAAAATTCGACAGCCGATGTGAGGAAAAAGAAAGACAGAAATAAATAATCTAACAGCCGAGAAGGGCGAAAAAAAGAAAGAGAACAATAATTCAAACAGCCGACGAGGAAAAGAAAGAAGAAACAAATAATTCAACAGCTGACGAGGAAAAGAAAGTCAGAAAAAATAATCTCACAGCCGAGAAGGAAAAAGAAAGACAGAAACAAATAATCTAATAATGCCGACGAGGGAAAAAGAAAGACAGAACAAATAATCTAACAGCCGAGAAGGAAAAAAAAAGAAAGTCAAAACAAATAATTCAACAGCCGAGAAGGAAAAAAGAAAGACAGAAACAAACAATCTCACAGTTTGAGGAGGAAAAAGAAAGACAGAAACAAATAATCTAACAGCTGAGGAGGAAAAAGAAAAACAGAAAACAAAATAATCTAACAGCCGACGAGGAAAAAAGAAAGATGAAACAATAATCTAACAGCTGAGGAGGAAAAAGAAAAACAGAAACAAATAAATTTACCGACGATAAAAAAAGGCAGCAGAACAAGCATCTAACAGCCGAGAAGGAAAAAGGAAAGTCAGAAACAACACCAACAGCCGAGAAAGAAAAGAAAAGATGAAAAGAAATAATCTCACAGCTGAGAGGAAAAAAAAGAAAAGACGAAACAAATAATCTAACAGCCGAGGAGGAAAAGAAAATAGAAACAAATAATCAATAGCCAGACGAGGAAAAGAAAAAGACAGAAACAACAAATAATCTAACAGCCAGACGAGGAAAAAGAAAGACAGAAACAAATAATCTAACAGCCGACGAGTAAAAATAGAAAGACAGAAAACAAATAATCTCACAGTCGAGAAGGAAAAAGAAAGACAGAAACAAATAACGAACAGCGAGGAGAAAAAAGAAAAACAGAAACAAAAAAATCGACAGCTGATGAGAAAAAAGAAAGACACAGAAAAAACAAATAATCTAACAAAGGAGAAGGAAAAAGAAAGACAGAAACAAATAATCTAACAGCCGACGAGGGAAAAGAAAGACAGAAACAAATAATCTAACAGCCGATGAGGAAAAAAGAAAGTCAGAAAAAAAATAATCTCACAGCCGAGAAGGAAAAGAAAGACAGAAACAAATAACGAACAGCCGAGGAAGAGAAAAGAAAGATGAAATAACTAACAGCGAGAAGGAGAAGAAAAGTCAGAAACAAACACCTAACAGCTAGAGAAGGACAAAGATGAAACAAAAATCTAACAGCCGAGGAGGAAAAAGAAAAAAGAAACAGCAAATTGACAGCCAGACGAGGAAAAGAAACAAATAACTACTGCGCCGAGAAGGAAAAGAAAAGACAGAACAAATAATCGAACAGCGACGAGGAAAAGAAAGAAGACAGAAACAACACCCACAGCGACGAGGAAAAAGAAAGCTGGAAAATAACTAAAGCCAGAGAAGGAAAAGAAGACAGAAACAAAAAGGTCTAACAGCTGACGAGGAAAAAAAGAAAGACAGAAACAAAATAAGATCAAACAGCCGAGAAGAAAAGAAAGTCAGAAACAAATAATTCAACAGCCGAGAAGAAAAAGAAAGACAGAAACAAATAATCTCACAGACGAGAAGGAAAAAGAAAGATAAATAAATAATCTAACAGGAGGAAAAGAAAACAGAAAACAAATAACTAACAGCGAGGAGAAAAGAAAACAGAAAAAATAACGACAGCTTAATGAGGAAAAAGAAAGAAACAAATAACTAACAAAATGGAGGAGGAAAAAAGAAAACAGAAAGAAATAATCTAACAGCCGATGAGGAAAAAAGAAAAGACAGAAACAAATAATCTAACAACAGAGAAGGAAAAAGAAAGTCAGAAACAACAATCTAACAGCCGAGAAGGAAAAAAAGAAAGACAGAAACAAATTATCTCACAGCGAGGAGAGAGAAAAAGAAAGATAGAAACAACACCTAACAAATAGAGAGAAAAAAGAAAACAGAAACAAATAACGAACAGCCGACGAGGAAAAAGAAGACAGAAACAAACACCACGAAACAGGACGAGAAAAAGAAAGACAGAAAACAAATAATCTAACAGGGACGAGGAAAAAGAAAGACAGAAACAATAATTCTGCTGGAGAAGGAAAAAGAAAGACAGAAGAACAATTACCATGAGGAGGAAAAAGAAAAACAGAAACAAAAAAATCTGACAGCCGACGAGGAAAAAGAAAGACAGAAACAATAACACCCCACAAAGGAGAAGGAAAGAAAGAAGAGAAACAAATAATCTAACAGCCGACGAGGAAAAAGAAAGACAGAAACAAATAATCTAACAGCCGAGAAGGAAAAAGAAAGTCAGAACAACACCTAACAGCCGAGAAGGAAAAGAAAGACAGAAATTGAAATAATCTCACAGTTTAGTGAAAAAAGAAAAAGACAGAAACAAATAATCTAACAGCCGAGGAGAAAAAGCAAAAGAAACAATAATCAACAGCCGATTAAGAGAAAAAAAGAAAGACAGAAACAAATAATCTAACAGCTTGAGGAGGAAAAAAGAAAACAGAAAACAAATAATTCAACAGCCGACGAGAAAAAGAAAGACAGAAACAAATAATCAACAGTTCGAGAAGGCAAGAAAGTCAGAAACAACAATTCTAATAAAGCCAGAGAAGGAAAAAAGAAAGACAGAAATAAATAATCTCACAGTTTGAGGAGGAAAAAAAAAAAGAAAGATGAAACAACAGATAGAGAATAATTCAACAGCCGAGGGGAAAAAGAAAAACAGAAAACAAATAATCAACAGCCGACGAGGAAAAAGAAAGAACAAATAATCAATGAGCGACGAGGAAAAAGAAAGACAGAAACAAATAACGAATAGCCGACGAGGGAGAAAAAGAAAGACAGGTGTTAAATAATCTCACAGCCGAGAAGGGAAAAAGAAAGACAGAAACAAATGGACCTAACAGCCGAGGAGGAAAAGAAAAAACAGAACAAAAAATCTGACAGCCGACGAGGAAAAAGAAAGACAGAGAAATAAAATAATCTAACAGCGAGGAGAAAAAGAAAGACAGAAACAAATAACTAACAGCTGAGAAGAAAAAGAAAGACACAGAAGGCAACAATCAACAGCCAGACGAGGAAAAAGAAAAAGACAGAAACAAATAATCTAACAGCCGAGGAGAGAAAAGAAAGACAGAAACAAAAAAACTAACAGCTTATAGGGAGGGAAAGAAAGTCAGAAACAAAATCTGACAGCCGAGAGAAGAAAGAAAGACATGAAACAAAAAATCTGACAGCGAGGAGAAAGAAAGCTTGAAACAAAATCGACAAAGCCAATTAACAAAAGACAGAAACACAACTAACAGCTGAGAGAAAGAAACAAACAAAAAAAAAAAATCAGAGCTAGCCGACGAGGAAAAGAAAGAAACAAAAAATTCAATGAATGGAGAGGAAAAGAAAGTCAGAAACAAAAAATCTGACAGCGAGAGAAAGAAATGAAACAAAATCAGAGCTGACGAGGGAAAAGAAAAGACAGAAACAAATAACTAACAGCTGAGAAGAAAAGAAATAGACAGAAACAAATAATCTAACAGCGAGAGGAAAAAAGAAAACAGAAATAAATAACGAACAGCCAATGAGGAAAGACAGAAGTAAATAATCTAACAGCTGAGAAGAAAACAGCATGAAACAAATAATTCACAGCGAGGAGGAAAAGAAGACAGAAACAAGAACAGCGAGGAGAAAAGAAAAGAAATAAATAACGTAACAGCGACGGAGGAAAAGAAAGACAGAAACAAATAACTAAAGGAGAAGGAAAGCAGGACAGAACAAATAATCGAACAGCCGACGAGAAAGGAAAGAGCAGAAATAAATAACTGAAACAGCCGACGAGAAAAGAAAGTCAGAAACAAATAACTACAAAGGAGAAGGAAAAGAAAGACAGAAACAAAAAATCCACAGCCGAGAGGAGAAAGAAAGTCAGAAACAAAAAATCTGACAGCCAATAAAGAAAAAAAGAAAATAGCAGAAACAAAATAATCTACTGAAATATGAGAGGAAAGAAAGTCAGAAACAAAAAGCTGACAGCTCAGATGAGTGAAAAAGGAAAGATAGAAACAAAAAATCAATAATGAGGAGGAAAAAAGAAAGTCAGGAAATAAAAAAATTGACAGCTGAGAGGAGAAAGAAAAATGAAACAAAAATCTGACAGCCGACGAGGAAAAAAGAAAGACAGAACAAATAACGAACAGTCAGAGAAGGAAAAGTAGAAGATGAAACAAAAAACAATCAACAGCTGGAGGAGGAAAAAAAGAAAAACAGAACAAATAACGCAACAGCCGACGAGGAAAAGAAAGACAGAAACAAATAATCTAATGAGTTGAGAAGGAAAAAAGAAAAGCACAGAAACAACACCCTCAGCGAGGAAAAGAAAGACAGAAACAAATAATTTAAATAGCCAGACGAGGAAAGAAATGAAAACAAATAATCTAACAGCCGACGAGGGCAAGAGCATGAAACAAATAACTAACAGCCAGACGAGAAAAGAAAGACAGAAACAAACACCCAGCGACGAGGAAAAAGAAAGACAGAACAAACACACCAATACATGATGAGTAAAAAAAAAAAAGTTTGAAACAAATAACTACTTCTCCGAGAAGAAAGCAGACAGAACAAAGACCAATACGGAGGAGGAAAAAAGAAAAACAGAAACAAAAAATCTGACAGCCAGACGAGGAAAAGAAAGACAAACAAATAACTAACAGCGAGAAGGAAAAAGAAAGACAGAAACAAATAACTAACAGCCGATTATGAAAAAAGAAAGACAGAACAAATAACTAACAGTCAGACGAGGAAAAAGAAAGTTTCTGGAAAAAAATAATCTCACAGCCGAGAAGGGAAAGACAGAAACAAATAACGAAGAAATGACGAGGAAAAAGAAAGACAGAAACATAAATAATCTAACAGCCGAGAAGGAAAAGAAAGTCAGAAACAAATAATTCAACAGCCGAGAGAAGGAAAGAAAGATGAAACAAATAATCTCACAGTCGAGGAGGAAAAAGAAAAGACAGAAACAACACCCAATACGAGGAGGAAAAAGAAAAACAGAAACAAATAATCTAACAGCCTAGACGAGGAAAAAAAAAAAAAAAAGACAGAAACAACACCTGTACTACGGAGGAGGAAAAGAAAAACAGAAACAAATAATCTAACAGCCGACGAGGAAAAAGAAAGAGCCATAGAAGCACACCAACAGCCGAGAAGGAAAGAAAGCCAGAAACAAATAATTCAATATTATAAAAGAAAAAGAAAGACAGAAACAACAATTCACAGTTGAGAGGAAAAAAAGAAAGACAGAACAAATAATTCAACAGCCGAGGAGGAAAAAGAAAAACAGAAAACAAATAATCTAACAGCCGACGAGGAAAAAGAAAAGAACAAGAATTCAACAGCGACGAGGAAAAAGAAAGACAACAACACCGAACAGCCGACGAGGAAAAAGAAAGACGAACAAGGACTCAAAGGAGAAGGAAAAAAAGAAAGAGAAACAACACCACGACGAGGAGGAAAAAAAGAAAAACAGAAACAAAAAATCTGACAGCCGACGAGGAAAAGAAAGACAGAAACAATAATCTAACAGCCGAGAAGAAAAAGAAAGAGCAGAAACAAATAACTTAACAGCCGACGAGGAAAGAAAGAGAAAACAAATAATCGAAGAACAGCCGATTGAGGAAAAAAGAAAGTCAGAAAAATAATCTCACAGCCGAGAGAAGCAGAAAGAGAAACAATAATCTAACAGCCGAGGAGGAAAAAGAAAGACAGAAACAAATAATCTAACAGCCGAGAAGGAAAAAGAAAGTCAGAAACAAATAGACCAATAGCCGAGAAGACAAAGAAAGACAGAAACAAAAAATCTGGAATAGCCGAGGAGGAAAAAGAAAACAGAAACAAAAAATTGACAGCCTGACGTAGAGAGTAAAGAAAGACAGAAACAAATAATCTAACAGCCGAGAAGGAAAAAGAAAGACAGAAACAAATAATCTAACAGCCGACGAGGAAAAAGAAAGCATAGAACAAATAATCTAACAGCTCAGACGAGGAAAAAGAAAGCTGAAAATAATCTTCACAGCCGAGAAGGAAAAAAAGAAAGACAGAAACAAATAACTCCAATAGCCGACGAAAAAAAGAAAGACAGAAACAACAGAACAGCCGAGAAGGGAAAAAGAAAGCCGGGGAACAAATAATCTACAACAGCCGAGGGAAGGAAAAAAAAGAAACAAATAATCTCACAGACGAGAAGGAAAAAGAAAGACAGAAACAAATAATCTAACAGCCGAGGAGGAAAAAGAAAAACAGAAACAAATAATCTAACAGCCGAGGAGGAAAAAGAAAAACAGAAAAAAATAATCTAACAGCCGACGAGGAAAAAGAAAGACAGAAACAAATAATCTAACAGCTGAGGAGGAAAAAGAAAAACAGAAACAAATAATCTAACAGCCGACGAGGAAAAAGAAAGACAGAAACAAATAATCTAACAGCCGAGAAGGAAAAAGAAAGTCAGAAACAAATAATCTAACAGCCGAGAAGGAAAAAGAAAGACAGAAACAAATTATCTCACAGCCGAGGAGGAAAAAGAAAGACAGAAACAAATAATCTAACAGCCGAGGAGGAAAAAGAAAAACAGAAACAAATAATCTAACAGCCGACGAGGAAAAAGAAAGACAGAAACAAATAATCTAACAGCCGACGAGGAAAAAGAAAGACAGAAACAAATAATCTAACAGCCGACGAGGAAAAAGAAAGACAGAAACAAATAATCTCACAGCCGAGAAGGAAAAAGAAAGACAGAAACAAATAATCTAACAGCCGAGGAGGAAAAAGAAAAACAGAAACAAAAAATCTGACAGCCGACGAGGAAAAAGAAAGACAGAAACAAATAATCTCACAGCCGAGAAGGAAAAAGAAAGACAGAAACAAATAATCTAACAGCCGACGAGGAAAAAGAAAGACAGAAACAAATAATCTAACAGCCGAGAAGGAAAAAGAAAGTCAGAAACAAATAATCTAACAGCCGAGAAGGAAAAAGAAAGACAGAAACAAATAATCTCACAGTCGAGGAGGAAAAAGAAAGACAGAAACAAATAATCTAACAGCCGAGGAGGAAAAAGAAAAACAGAAACAAATAATCTAACAGCCGACGAGGAAAAAGAAAGACAGAAACAAATAATCTAACAGCTGAGGAGGAAAAAGAAAAACAGAAACAAATAATCTAACAGCCGACGAGGAAAAAGAAAGACAGAAACAAATAATCTAACAGCCGAGAAGGAAAAAGAAAGTCAGAAACAAATAATCTAACAGCCGAGAAGGAAAAAGAAAGACAGAAACAAATAATCTCACAGCCGAGGAGGAAAAAGAAAGACAGAAACAAATAATCTAACAGCCGAGGGGGAAAAAGAAAAACAGAAACAAATAATCTAACAGCCGACGAGGAAAAAGAAAGACAGAAACAAATAATCTAACAGCCGACGAGGAAAAAGAAAGACAGAAACAAATAATCTAACAGCCGACGAGGAAAAAGAAAGACAGAAACAAATAATCTCACAGCCGAGAAGGAAAAAGAAAGACAGAAACAAATAATCTAACAGCCGAGGAGGAAAAAGAAAAACAGAAACAAAAAATCTGACAGCCGACGAGGAAAAAGAAAGACAGAAACAAATAATCTAACAGCCGAGGAGGAAAAAGAAAGACAGAAACAAATAATCTAACAGCCGAGAAGGAAAAAGAAAGACAGAAGCAAATAATCTAACAGCCGACGAGGAAAAAGAAAGACAGAAACAAATAATCTAACAGCCGAGAAGGAAAAAGAAAGTCAGAAACAAATAATCTAACAGCCGAGAAGGACAAAGAAAGACAGAAACAAATAATCTCACAGCCGAGGAGGAAAAAGGAAGACAGAAACAAATAATCTAACAGCCGAGGAGAAAAAAGAAAAACAGAAACAAATAATCTAACAGCCGACGAGGAAAAAGAAAGACAGAAACAAATAATCTAACAGCCAGGAAGGAAAAGAAAGAGGGAAACAAATAAACTAACAGCCGAGGAGCACAAATAAACTCGAAACAAATAATCTAACAGCCATGAAGTAAAATAAAAACAGAAACAAATAATCTAACAGCCGGGAAGTAAAAATAAAAACAGAAACAAATAATCTAACAGCCGAAGAGGAAAAAGAAAGTCAGAAAAAAAATCTAACAGCCAAGGAGGAAAAAGAAAGACAGAAACAAATAATCTAACAGCCGGGAATAAAAAATTAAGACGGAAACAAATAATGTAATAGCCGAGGAGGAAAAAATAGGGGAGAGAAAGAAATAATCTAACAGCCGTGAGGGAAACAGAAAGACAGAAACAAACAATCTAACAGCCGAGGAAGAAAAAGAAAGTCAGATACAAATAATCTAACAGCCGAAAAGTAAAAAGAACCAGAGATACAAATAATCTAAAAGCGTGGGAGGAAAAAGAAAGAGAGAAACAAATAATCTAACAGCCGGGAAGGATAAAGAATGACAGAAAAAAACAATCTAAAAGTTGGGATGGAAAGAGAAAGACAGAAACATATAATCTAACTGCCAGAAAGGAAAAATGAAAGGCAGAAACCGAATAATCTAACAGCCGGGAAGGAAACAGAACGACAGAAAATGTAATCTAACAGCCGGGAAGGAAAAAGAGAAACTAATAATTTAACAGCCGGGAAGGAAAAAGAAAGGCAGAAACAAATAACCTAACGACAAGGAAAATGAAAGACTAAAACAAATGATCTAAAAGCCGGGAAGGAAAAAGAATGACAGAAACAAATAATCTCAGAGCCGAGGAGGAAAAAGAAACTCAGAAACAAATAATCTAACAGCCGGGAACGAAAAAGAAAGATTAAAACAAATAATCTAATAGCCGAGGAGGAAAAAGAAAGACGAAAAATATCTAAAGGCAAGGGAGGTAAAAGAAAACTAGAAACAAATAATCTAACCACCGGGAAGGAAAAAGAAAAAAAATCAAATAATCTCACAGACGAGAATTAAAAACAAGGACAGAAACGAATAATCTAACAGCCGAAAATGAAAAAGAAAGAGAGAAATAAATAGCCTAACAACCGGGAGGGGAAAAGAAAAACATTAACAAATACTCTAACAAACGGGAAGGAAAATGTAAGACTGAAACAAATAATCTAACAGCCGAGAAGAAAAGAAAGACGAAACAAATAATCTAACAGCCGAGGATGAAAAAGAAAGACAGAAACAAATAATCTAACAGCCGAGGAGGAAAAAGAAAGTCAGAATCAAATAATCTAACAGCCGGGGAGGAAAAAGAAGCTCAGAAACATAATCTAACAAGCGGGAAGGAAAAGAAAGACAGAAACAAATAATCTAACAGCCGAGGAGGAAAAAGAATGTCAGAAACAAATAATCTAACAGTCGGGAAGGAAAAGAAAGACAGAAACAAATAATCTAACAGCCGACGAGGAAAAAGAATGTCAGAAACAAATAATCTAACAGCCTGGAAGGAAATGAAATCCAGAAACAAATAATGTCACAGCCGACGAGGAAAAAGAATGTCAGAAACTCATTATCTAAAAGCCGGGAAGGAAAAAGAAAGACAGAAACAAACCAAATGATACAAGACGAGTGTGGTAGTCAACTGAATAGCCAGTATATGACCCGTAGTCCGAAGGTGTAGAAAGATAACTAGAATCTAACAACCGGGTAGGAAAATGAAAGAGAGAAACAAATAATGTATCAGCCTGTGAGGAAAAAGAAAGACAGAAAAAATAACTACTGCCTTTCTGCTTCCTGTTTTCCTGCAAGCTGGAATTCCTCTTCTATCGTTCCTGTATTTAAGAACTCTGGTTTATCCCTCCGACCTATCCAATTATCGCCCTATCAGCCTTCTACCTATTTTCGGGAAAGTGTTCGAGGCCATTATTAATGCTAAAATATTTCAACATCTTACTGCCCTTAAACTCTTCTCTGACAGACAGTATGGCTTCCGTTTTGCCAGGTCCACGGCCGACATTCTAACCACCATTGCGGAGTACATGTTCCAGGCCCTTCAGGTGTCCGGCGAGGATAGTGCTGTTGCTCTGGACGTCTCCAAGGCTTTTTACAGGATTTGGCACGCTGGCCTTCTATGCAAGCTACGGGGTTACGGTATTACCGGACGCTTGCTTGATCTTCTCCAATCTTTTCTAAATAACCACATAATGAATATCGTCTTGAATGAGCATGACTCCACATACTGTACAAACGCTGATGTCCCTCAGTGCTCTATCATAGGCCATACTCTCTTCATTATTTTCATAAATAATCTCCCAGACGAGATCAAGAGCCAAGTAGGCATCTACGCAGATGACACTACAATTTACTCCCGCATCAGTAAGAAACCCGGCGTGGCGGACAAACACATCTGTATTCCCATCCTTCACTTGCTCCTTTCTAACTGGTTCGTCTTTCTCTTCACTCTCTTCTACCTAATCTTTTTATTCTTATGTAGCCCCCTTCACATCAGTGGCGTTACCGCCTTGCTCGGGGTGATACAATTAAAAATAAATAAATAAAGAGTTGCGTCTTTAATGTTAAAAGTCCTATTATGATGTCGCTTAGATTCTACTCAATATTATTAACTTAGATATATTGGGATAGAGAAAACTATTGTTTTTGGTTGGAAACATTTTTACTAAGTTAACAAAACAGACTAATTTTTCTGTCAGTAGTTTATTTGCAACTATTTATTTTGATACTTTTACATTATTATACCGTGTAAGACTAATGTAAAAATGATATGAAAAGATTCTAGAACAAATTCGTTAATTTCTTAATGACAAAAACATTTTATTTTAAAAACAAAAGATTTATTAACAAAAGATAATAAGAACCTCCTAAACTTTATTGCACAAATCCTCCTTTCTTTTCAATAACTCTTAGCAGCCAATTGTCAACATCTGATATTTGATTTGCGATTTTAACGGCTGGTAAGTTGTTTGCAGAAACTTTAACTTCCTCCCAGAGGTCACGCTTGCTGTTGAATTGCCTTCCATTTGAATAAATATCTCTCTTGAGGATGCTCCACAGGTTCTCAGTGGAATTCAAGTCACAGCTATTTGAAGGCCAGTCCATAAGAGAATCTTCAACAAATCCCTTTTCTTTCAACAAGGACTTAGGAAACATTGATGGATGACCTGGCGCGTTTTACTGCATTAAGATCATAGATCTACGCTTGGCTAAAGATTAGTTATTCAAAGAATTATCTCTCTTGAGGATGCTTCACAGGTTCTCAATGGGATTCAAGTCACAGCTATTTGAAGGCCAGTTCATAAGAGAATCTTCAACAAATCCGTTTTCTTTCAACAAGGATTTAGGAAACATTGATGCATGACCTGGCGCGTTTTACTGCATTAAGATCATAGATCTACGCTTGGCTAAAGATTAGTTATTCAAAGAATTATCTCTCTTGAGGATGCTTCACAGGTTCTCAATGGGATTCAAGTTACATCTATTTGAAGGCCAGTCCATAAGAGAATCTTCAACAAATTCCTTTTCTTTCAAACAGAATTTAGTAAATTTTGATGCATGACTTGGTGCGTTGTCTTGCATAAAGATCATAGATCTACGCTTGGCTAAAGACTGGTTATCAAGCCATTCAAAGAAATATTCAAAGAAATATTCAAAGAAATATTCAAAGAAATATTGCTCTAGAAAATCACAATAAGTTTTGGTATTTCATTCATTATTAGTTCTTTTTGACGAGACAAAATACTAAATTCTAGTTCTTGCAAATAATCTCCTGACATTGCAAATTGCTATAATTACTGAAAAAATAATAAATATCAATCTGAAATTGAAAATTGTGACTTAATTGCTTTCATGTTTACTCGCTATACATAATAGTACAAATTATTTCGTTGGATAACACATATCTATGAATTTTACATAAAATATATCATCCCTTGTTCCCCGTTTAGGATGTGTTTTCCGGCTTTTTCTTTTCTAATCTTCTCACTTTGTTTTTCTTTTTTTCAATAGGAGTGGATAGATCCATCTATCGCCCGGTTCACACTCCACCCACATCTATTGAACAGGTTAAGAGGCTCATCACTTGTTCCCTGTTTAGGATGTGGTTCCCGGCTTTCACTTTTTTAATCTCACTTTGTTTTTGTTTTTTTTTGTTTTTTTTTTCAATTGGAGTAGATAGATCCATCTATTGCCCGGTTCACACACCACCCACGTCTATTGAACAGGTTAAGAGGCTCATCCCTTGTTCCCTGTTTAGGATGTGGTTTCCGGCTTTCTCATTTCCAATCTTTTCACTATTACGTAGCCCCCTGCACATCAGTGGCGTTACCGCCTTGCTCGGGGTGATACGATTAAAAAAAAATACTTCTTTTGTATATAATTTCTAGACGCAGTTTACAACTGTTGGATTACGTTTAGTGTAGAAGATTAAATAGGAAATATTTCAATGATTTTTGTAAATTTCCCCATTTTATTTCCGGTTTAATAATTTTTAAAATTATTTTAAAAATTACTTTATTTAGATGCAATTAAATGTTTTATGGTATTAAAAACATCTAGGAAAATGACAAAAACAAATGATATAAATAAAACTCAAAATTATCATTTAATTTTTTAAAATTCTTTTACGCTACAATTTTAATATCAACAAAAGCAGTCATTCTAGTTTCATAAAGGTCTTTAGAATAATAAAATACATATTTATAAATTATTGGTTATATAAGGTTAAAAATAATGTATTAAAAAAGGTACCAGTTTTTAGATTCTAGTATTTCCGTCCTCCCTTCTTAATTCAGTTTCACAAATAACATGACAGATTGGGTTCTATAGCCTTGGCTGGTATCCAGTCTACCGCAGAAAGTAATGACAACCTACTGCGGGATAATCGTCTGCCCAGTCATTCATGTCTTTTTCGAGACATGATCTTCCAAGTGGGTATCAAGTTTGACTGACTGAAAGGATAGAAAAAGTAGTTGCAATAATCGCAGCCGAAAAATCTATAGTCAAATAGAAAACGAAGCATGAGCAAATATTTCTTGGCATGAAAAGATTCCATAAATTTTGGGTTCCTCTTGTTGACGATGACCACGCATTCAGTTTTCTTATAATTTATGTTTAGTCCTTTCTTTCCGCTTTTTTTTATTAGCTGCCTTCTGTACAGGGTATTGTAATCACCTTTCCGTGTCTGCTATCAACACTGTGTCTACTGCATATCTTATATTGTTCCGACTGTGAACTCCAATGACAAATCCTGTCAGTACTTCTCGTTCTCTCAGAATTGCCTCGCTGTATAGATTGAATATATCTGGTGAGAAGACATATCTTTGTCTTGCACCTCCTTCTATTCGTGTATATCTGTTGAACTGAAACATTTCTTGGCATGAAAAGATTCCATAAATTTATTCACGGATGTAGTAGTAGTAGTATTAGTAGCAATAGAACAGTAATAATAAAAGCAGTCATTCTAGTTTCATGAAGGTCTATAGAATAATAAAAATACATATTCATAAACTATTCTTATATAAGGTTAAAAATAATGTATTAACAACATTACCACTTTTTAGATTCTAGTATTTACGTCCTCCCTTTTTAATTCAGTTTCACATGTGGGTTTATTTTTAATTTGGGGTAGCAATAGAGGACCCTTCTTTTTGAACATTGTCTTTGATGACAACTCACTTGCTACCGTGCCTAAATAAATGTGATTTTTCCTATGTTTTAATCAAAGTAATTATTATTTTTACCAAATCTATTTAGTTTTCTTCTATGTGTTTTCCCCTTCAAAACGTGAACAATCATAGCTCTCCGCAACTTCCTCGCCTTTGTGACTAAATTAAATCAACTTAATGAATCCTCATAACAGCTATATTACTCTGCAAGAAATAGGACAAATACTTGTTTTTTAAGAGATTTGGCAACCTACTGCGGGATAATCTTCTGCTCAGTCAGTCATGTCTCTTTCGAGACATGATCGCACAAAGCGTGTATCGCTTATGGCACTTAACTGACTGACTGAATATAATAGTTGGAAACATAATTAAAGCTTATACTGGGCATAAAGTGGGCGATCGGTTTTCTATTGTTACGTAGTAATAAACTGATCCCTTACATATTTACTTACTAATTACTACTTAATAATACAATACACCTCTTTTCCTTCTAGCTATGAGTCAAATAACAGGATAGATTGGGTTCTATAGCCTTGGCTGGCAACCTACTGCTGGATAATCTTCTGCCCAGTCAGTCATGTCTTTTTCGAGACATGATCGACCAAGCGTGTATCACGTATGGTACTTAACTGACTGACTATCAAACTTATATGAAGTCTTTTTGCTGGGATTATATTTAATGTATAAACTTTAAAAAATCAAAACTTAACCTTTTTTCGTATGTCCGTGATGATAACTATAAGATTGAATTATGTTAAGAAATAAACGTCATCAAGGAAAATTAGAAAATTCCACATTTACAAAGCCCATGTTTGCCTGAGATGAGACAAGACATCAAAAATGTCATGCGTTGATTTCCCCTGTCTCACTTCCCTCTATCTATCATGTAAGTATCAAATTCTTCAAGCCCTCTGTCCTCATTACATATCTCAGCTGTGTTTTCCTTATGTGAAGTATGCTTTCTTTTCGTTTCCAGCTTCTCCAAAAACCTCGTCGTTGCTAATAAATTCAGTCCATGGAATCCTCAGTATTCTTCTGTAGAATCATATTTAATTTAGATTATTTCAAGTATTTCTTTCACCTTTGATGAGATTGTCCTGCATTCATTGCTATGTTGAAGGACAGACATTACATAACAATCCAGAATTATCTTCTTTGTTTCAAACAAAATTTTCTTGTCTCTCAATTCTAAACTTAGCTTTTGGAATGCGGCCTCTCAAGAGGCTACGCAAAAGATCGGGCTCCTCACTAACAGTCGGAAGCAGCGACCAGAAAACTGCCAACATGGTACTCTTATCGTTTGGAATGCTTTGTTGGTCATGCACATACACCTTCGGAACTCAGTGTCGCACTTTCCCACCTCTGGTCGAACACTTGCCTGTTATTTAAAATTCTGTTAGTGGTTGATTTCAGACTTGCAGTTGGCATTTTGGGTTCGTCTTGTTGACGATGACCATGCATTCAGTTTTCTTATAATTTATGTTTAGTCCTTTCTTTCCGCTTTTTTTTTATTAGCTGCCTTCTGTACAAGGTATTGCAATCACCTTTCCGTGTCTGCTATCAGCACTGTGTCTACTGCATATCTTATATTGTTCCGACTGTGAACTCCAATGACAAATCCTGTCAGTACTTCTCGTTCTCTCAGAATTGCCTCGCTGTATAGATTGAATATATCTGGTGAGAAGACATATCTTTGTCATGCATCTCTTTCTATTTGTGTATATCTGTTGAACTTAATTTTTGTCCGTATGCAGGCGGTTTGTAGAAGATATATTTTCACGTTCCTCTGATTTTATATAAAAATATCTCGTCTTCTTCTAATTTAATATTGCTCAGTTATTCTTCGATCATTTCCAGTGAGTTCAAATATTCAACTGTTCAACTCACGTTTACGATATCACAAAATTCAAGGAAAATAACTCACTTCCGTATACTTGCTTCAATAATAGCTACAATCTCCAAGAGTTTAAATGCAATGTCAATTGCCATTACTTACCTCCTTGACTTTCATCCTTTCCCTGACAAACCCTTGTATCTTGTTCTTCTCCCTTTCCACTCTAGTCTCACGCAGCTCTCTTCAGACCGGTTTTTCCATCCTTCTCTTACACATTCACGGACACCCCCATGACCTGTTTCTCTTTCTCTTGAATGCAACCCTATGTGCACCAGTGGCAGTACTGCCATGCTTGGGGTGAAACGATTATAATAATAATTTAAAAAAATAATCTAGCGGATTAAAACGGTGGTTCAAAAGAAAATTTTGAAATATTGCTTTCAATTTCTTGTTTTTGTTTTTGTTGTTTATGAATGTTTTATGTCAAGAAAAGGTTTCCGATTCAAAAACATGAAAATCTGTAGGCTTTGAATCTCGTGTGTATGAAGGATGATGAAGAACCATTCGTCTTAATGATCGTATTTTTCTTAGATTTCTCTAATAGAATGTGACCTTGCTTAAATGAAACTGTGAGTTCAGCAGTTGACTATTTAAACTCACGGAAAATGGCCGTACAGTAACTGAACAGTAATAATTTGGAAGTAGACGAAATATAGGCATAGCGAGGGAAACGGTAAAATATATATCCCTGTCGTTTAAATAAACGGTTCAAATCAAAATTTCTTGTAGTTTTGCCCGAATCGGAAAATACATGAAGAAGATCCGAGAGCACAACGGTTAAAAGATTGCAACAAAAAAACATTTTGTATTTAACTATTAAATATTTTTAATATATTTCTGAGTTGTGATATGATAGTTATTTACATTGTTCAGACTGTTGTCCTCATCTTTGTTGCTATATATTTTTTTAAAATCGTTTCACCACGAGCAAGGCATTCCACGGTCACTATTGCACAGGGGGTTACATAGAGGGAAAGTGGTGAGAAAGGATGGTTAGATATAGGAAATGTCAGAAGGTGGGTGATAGACGAATAAGGATACCGAGAATAAGGGTTGGGTAGATAGTGAGAGTGTTGGGAGAATAGATGCAAGTTAGTATGATAGGAGGTGACCTTACATTTAAACTCCTGGAGATTGTAGCTGTTGGGAAGGCAGACATGTGGAAGGGAATTCCACAGGCGGGAAGCGCGAGAAAAGAAGCTGTTGGAGTAGAAATTATGGTTACATCTTATCTGTTTCACTGTAAAAGGGTGGGACCTAGTTGCTAATCTAGTATCTCGTGTAAATTTGTACCTAGGCAGCACCAATGAGCTAAGTTCATCGGAGCAAAAGCCGTGAAAGTATTTATAAAGGAGTCACAGGGAAGCCACGTCACGCCAGTAAGAGAGTGGTTGCAGCCGGTTTGCCAGGTCAGTATCGATCACGTTACAGATTCTCCGTTGTATTTTATCAAGAAGCCCGAGGAGAGTAGCAGGGGCACCCGACCAGATGTGACAGGAGTATTCAATACACGGGCGGATGGTAGATTTATATATGTGCAGGATAGATTCAGACGGAAAAAACTTCCAGGCCCTGCACAGAGAACCGACTTTCATAGCCGCGGAAGAGTTCATTTCACAATTCAAATCACCTGAAAAAGATCCGAGCGTACAACGGCAGAAACTTTGTGAATATGGCAACAATGATGAGAAAAGCAGTCCGAAGAATGTAAATAATGTAAATATTCATTAATTTATTCAGTTAGCATATTTTGATTCACTATGATCCCGAATACTCTCCAGCTCACAATTGTCATTCATGTTGACATTCAAGGCTTTACTGGTTCATTTCAGATGTTGAGGTTCTTAGAAGTTAAAGAGCAAAGACCTACAAGGCAGCAGATGATCTGAGTTCCGAATTTTTCTTTTTCCTTCCCAGGCAATGATATAAGGAAACCGTAAGCTGTCCAGACGACATGGATATTCGCCTCAGTCATACCGGCAAGATCCAAACAAATACAAGACATTGCATTTGTGGACGTCTTGGCTGCAGGAGTTACCGGAATGTTTATCAGTGTTGACAGTTGAAACTTTGGGAATCTACTCCGGGTTTTCCGTCTGGATTTATTTCCATAGCTTTTTCTGTATTTTGGATGTGATTACGAGACAGCGAATATTTAAAATAGGGGTTTTCTTTCTCTTAGATGGACTACTTCCCTGCACTCTCAAGCTCCGTTTACTGAAACAGCTGATTATGCTTCATCCATTCTGCGGCTTGGAGCAAGAGTTCGTTTTCGAGACGCATACCACAGGAACATTTTATTGAAAGTGGGAGCTCGTCCTCCCAATCACCCCCGACTATGACAACGTTTGGATCATAATGTACGTAGATAAACTTATATATATTACGGGTTTTAAAAGTTGAAAATATTTTTTGAAAAGTTAGGTAAACAAAAACACTAGACAGGAAACTAAATAGGACGTAAATAAGCCAACACAATTATCGAAATTTTCTTAATTTTAGGTTAAGATTATAAATATATTCTATAAAATTCTTGTCAACCCAAATATATACTGACCATAGTTTAATATGAAAACATCCATCACCATCAAATGTGTTATATTATTTCATAGAAAGATTACCTAGTATAAATTTTCTAGGTTTAATGGACGCGTTTTAAAAATTCAACATTTTAATATTTGATTTTTAACTTGGCTCGAAAGAAATCGTTTTCACTGCTTAGTTATTTTACTTCAACTGGCACAAACCACAGAAGATCCATTCTCGAAGAAGTACCTCATTTCATTGCATACAGCGAGCGGTAAATGATTAAACTAACGCGGGTAGTAAGTTTCTTTTGTATAATCTTATGTACGCGTGGGATTCACAATTTATAACGGCCTTATACCATGTTTGATTAGGTGGCACGAGAAATCTCTATTTTCAGTCAGTACATCAAATGCTACGTAAAGATTTTATAAGTCTGAGTTGGAGCTTTGTTTAACGTCATATCAACCTCTGTGGGTTATTTAATGCCAAAAAGATGGGGTTTTAAAGTATTTTTCTTAATGTTTAATTACAATGAGATGGTTGATTTAGTCCGATTTTAATCATTTTTTTTATTTTAAAAAACTGAGGATATCTTTTACTTTTTTATTCAAATATGTTTTGCTGAGAATATTTTTTTCTCCTTCAAAAATTCGTGATGGCAATAATTTTTCTTCAAAAAATATATTGTTGGTAATATTTTTCCTTCAAAAATGTATATTTTTCTATATAAGTCTATTTTTATGTATTTATTTCTATATAAGTCTATTTTTATACATTTTTTTAATCATTTCACCCCGACCAAGGCGTAAATGCCACTGATGTGCGGGAGGCTACATAACTGAAAGAAAATTAATTAGAAGAGAGAGAAGAGGATTACAAACCAATTAGAAAGAAACAATAGAAAGATGAAAATGCAGGTGTGATGACAGTGGCAAGGGGGAGAGAAAGGGAAGGATATACGGGGTTGGAGAAGGGCTAGAATCAAGTGGTTAGTAGATGAGTATTGACATTGCATTTAAATTTCTGGAGGTTTTAGCCGCCAGGAAAGCAAGAATATGGGAGCGAGTTCCACAGGCGTGAAGTGCGAGAGAAGAATCTGCAGGAGTAGAATTGTCGTCTGCATTTGGCTAACCGAACTGTGAATGGGTGGGACCCAGTTGCCATTCTGGTTGCACGAGTAAACACCTATTGAGGAGGCACCAGTGACTTAAGATCGTCTGAGTAGAAGCCATGAATGTACTTATAGAACAGACAAAGGGAGGCCACATTTCGTCGGTGGTAAAGTGGCTGTAGTCGAGTCGCCAAGTCAGCACCTATCACGTTACTAACTCTCCTTTGGAGCCTATCGAAAACACTGATGTGAGCAGCAGGGGCGCCTGACCACAAATAGCAGCAGTACTCCATGCTCGGTCGAATGGTAGACTTGTATATATGCAGGATGGATTCAGGCGGAAAGAACATCCTGGATCGACACAGTGACCCAACCTTCTTAGCAGTGGATTTAGCTATGGATTCGATGTAGCGGTTCCATTTGAGATCAGAAGAAAGGGTAAAGCCGATGAGGCGCAGTGTATTGCACTTCCATAGTGCTTTGACCCCAGTTATGCGGGGGTAACTATTTGTCCATAGCTGGGACCCTAACAGGTGCTACCACTCCAGGTTAGAGTGGACTTGAGAACAACAGCAATTAAGAAGTGGTTTCATGCTCCTCACAACCTTCCAATCAGAGGCCTTGCTGCCGGATGCAGTTTAACATCATTCCCAGGACCAAGATTTTATAAGTGAAAAATATTTTCTTTTTGTATGAAGAAGTTGTAATAACTTTGCTAGGGCGGATAAACGCTCAAAGCAATTCATCTACTGACTGTCGGCTTTATTTCAATGGCTTCATCATAAGTCATGATACAACTTGTAATGGGATATTTATTCGCCGTAAAATGCTTATCTGATCTCATCGCATAGATAATAAAATATGTAATCAGAGAGTAAAACATGCGTTATTGTAATATCACGCCCTTTATTGTCAATTAAGTAGTTGTGAAAACTTGAACCACCAGTGTTTTTATTGACTGTATCGGTCTCTTCGATAAGAAATGCAAGACGCCTATGTTTGTTATCTGTTAAGATTGCTTTACGCCAGGCGTCAATTTACTTTAAAATAGACGTAAACAGTTACTTGTCCCTCTGGTTGATAAATAAGCAAATTTATTTACATCGATACTCTAAATATATTTACTAAATAAATTTATTTTCTATATACATTCACTTGCGTGCTAATACATTTGGGAAAAGTATGAATCCTGTTCTTTTCCCTACCAATATATATCGGTCACTAGAAACACAAATTAGGTCCTTTACCTTTGGGTGGCCATCAGTCTAGGAGAAGAACAATTCTTATATCAGAATCAGAGGAGGAATGTTTAGAAAACTTGTGGCGTGATTTGCACCAATTCTCCATATTCAACTTTTCCGAACTTTGATGTCAGTTCTGCATAAGCCTCCACCAATTTAATCAAACCATGTGCAGGTAGTCTGCTTGTTTAGTTTAATGAACTGAACTGATAAACCCTCATACGTTGGAAAACGTCGGAAAAGTACACACACGCGCACACACACACACGGACACACACACACGGACACATATATATATATAAAAATATAGTCAATATATTTAGTATATATATATATATATAGTGTATCGAGGCAGCAAATAATTTTCTAAACATATATTGTTAAATACAACAGAAAATGAATGACTATTAGATTTAATTATGATTCTAAATATCATAAAACCGCATTACAAATTTACGACTTGTGTCTGCTATTCAGTGACTGTTTTCGTTGCATAGCAACATTTTAAGTCAACAAAAGATAATATCATTTTTGATAGTGGATGTCCTTATTTTAACCTCCCTGTAACCTATATGAAGATGGCTCATGTGAGCCGAAAGCTTAGAACCAGCATAATAAGATATATTCAAATGTTGGCCTATTTTTGTCTTTATTTTTGCCTGAAATTAAAGCCAAAATGTGACGTTTAGAACGGCTCATAAGTGAAAATAATACTTATTCCTAATCTGTTATATTTAATAATATATATATAGAAAAATCTACTAAAGAGTTGTAAGTTAAAAATGTTTGTTTTTTTTACAGTATTTATTTATTTCTATAATTATATATTGTTGTATTGGCGTATGCTTAGTTTATGATTATTAAAACGAAATCTAAAACTGTTTCCAGATTCACCAATATATCCATTATTTGGACATACTGTGCAGAAGAGAAAATATATTATATTTTGGCTATCACAGGTGAGGCGTGGTGGGTGTAATGTGATATTAGTGTTGAGTATAGAAAATACTGTATCGTTTATTAAATATTTGCAAACTAAGCAACAAGGTTTGTTGCAACAAAGCATACGCCAAAACAACCCTTATTCCCCCATAGCTGAACACTTCAATCAACCAGGACACACATTAGAAAACTGCATATGTTTACTGATAGATTCCGATTTTAGTTCCACATACTCACGCAGAAAAAAAGAAAAATAGTGGATTTTAAATACATATAGGCTAGGGTTAAATAGAGACTTAGGTATTTTGAATCTTTATAAATATTTCAATTGTTAAACATTATTTAGATACACTTACAAAAAATTTCTTTAAAACAACATTTAAAAGTATTACTACAGTTAGGTTTACGTTTAAAAATATTCAAACTCTATTGCTTCCTACATCACGCGACGTACACATCTCGCGACGGACACATCTCGCGGAGGACGCTTCTAGTTTAAAATCATTTGTTTCTGATGAAAGGCCGAGGCCGGTCTGAAATATCAAATATATATATATAATAATAGAAATAAATAAATACTGTCAATACTAAGAGGAGTTAAGTAGCAAACTGAGTAAATGTTTACTTTAAAGTTGAAAAGAATACTTTTTTTTTTTTACTTGACATCTGCATAAGAATAACAAAAAATACAAACTCGGCGAATTTGATTCTGCTAAAAATATTTGGGTTGTCCCAAACTTATGGTGGGTCGTGTATATATAATTGTAGTAGCAAAAGTAACGCCCCTTTTAATTTATTAACATTTATTGAACTAAATAAATTACAGTATTTTAAGAAACGTTGTAAGAATTGTCACTTCAAAACAATATAATTTACGACTATTCAACATGTTTAAAATGCTCCCTTTTACACCCAATGGTGTGTAGGGCAGTGACTTTTGGTTACTGTTTCCGTAACAAACTGTTTTTTTTTTATGGGGCAGGGTTGTTAGCCCTACGCGCAACCCCCAAACCTGGATGACCGGTGGACCATCCTTGGTCCTTACGTTTACAGCACCTGGTATTCCGAAATGATCACCCATCTAAGTACTGACCAGGCTCAACGTTGCTTAACTTCGGTGATCAAACGAGAACCGGTGTATTCAACATTATCTAGCCGTATACTTGATGTTCCTTACAACACTGTTATTACTTTGCAAAATTTTACAAGTTAAATTTGACTCGTCCGAATCACCCTAAATTTTCTTCATTCTTTCATTGAGGACACTGCAATATAGGTAATTATTAAATATTTATAAATTCATTTGATGCACATGTTATTGTGCAGTATTTAACTAAAGAACCATTCTATTTTCATTTACAGTTATTCACTTGGC
This sequence comes from Ascarosepion bandense, assembly GCA_037127315.1. Classification (NCBI taxonomy): domain Eukaryota; kingdom Metazoa; phylum Mollusca; class Cephalopoda; order Sepiida; family Sepiidae; genus Ascarosepion; species Ascarosepion bandense. Next base: position 5,262,239 of record JBBBDQ010001492.1, read on the forward strand.
AATAAATACTAAAAAATAGTATGAAATACATGATTATTTTAAAAGACTGCGGCGGCCTAATAATTATGGCCGGTAGTATATATATATATATAGTCATCCGCAGACAGATCTGTTTCGCTGTATCATAGCTCGTCAGTACGTTAGACAGCCGATTGCTATATACCCAGGATTGAAACCCGACTGAATTGACATCAGTCGGTGATTCTACCTCTGAGCTACGGGCGCTCGGTAGAAGAAGGCAGACTTTTTAGCGTGTATATTATCATTATACACGCCCAATAGTTGAGAATGTTCTAATTAATTGCTGAATAAGCGATGCCAGAGTAGCTACTGTTTTTCAAAGTCTACCATTCTTCCAGTGTGCTCAATCAGGGTGTGAGAGCGTAAATAGTCATCTGAAGACAGATCTGTTTCGATGTATCACAGCTCGTCAGTACGGTTAAACAGCCGATTGCTTTAGTATTTATGAGGTAACGGTATCTAATTTTTACAATATTGGAGAAACATCTATATCAAAATAGAAAAACACATTTTGTGTCGCGTTTCGTCCTTTACGACTAAATTGGTTTATGCGATGAATGCTGGTAATTTAATTTTTTTTATACTTGAGACCATTCAGATTGTGCAGCTATTAATATTTACATGACCAAGTGAAAGACATAGAAACAAAAACAAACAAAAGGTGCATAAGATATTCCAAAATAGAAAAACGGCCCGTCAAGGCAAACCGAATGAATCCTGAAATAATTGGGTTCTTCTTAAGAGCGATAAGAGTTTGCAGCCCTCAATATTTCCATGAAGAGAAATACATTGAAATACTTTCAAGCTTCTTTAGTTCTTTAAATATTTTATATTCAATACGAAACAAAAGATTCATAAAATATTCCAAAATAAAAAACGACTGCACCTGATAAACCCACCTTGCTCGGGGTGATACGATTAAAAAAAAACTTTTAATCGTATCACCCCGAGCAAGGTGGTAAAGCCACTGATGAGCAGGAGGCTACGTAAGAGTGAAAAGACTGGAAAAGAGAAATCCGGAAACCACATCCTAAACAGGGAACAAGGGATGAGCCTCTTCACCTGTACAATAGACGTGGGTAGAGTGTGAACCGGGCGACAGTTTAGTCTATCTCCTCAAATTGAAAAAAAAGTAAAAGAAAAGAGTGAAAAAGATTGGAAAAGAGAAATCCGGAAACCACATCCTAAACAGGGAACAAGGGATGAACCTCTTCACCTGTTCAATAGACGTGGGTGGAGTGTGAACCGGGCGATAGTTTAGTCTATCTACTCCAAATGAAAAAAAAAAAACAAAGAAAAAGAAAAGAGTGAAAAGATTGGAAAAGAGAAAGCAGGAAACCACATCCTAAACAGGAATCAATGAATGAGCCTCTTCACCTGTTCAATAGACGTGGGTGGAATGTGAACCGGGCGATAGTTTAGTTCGTACCAACAAACTCCATCACATCTATAATTGGAAAAAATCTAGCTAAACTCAACATAAACATTGTTGCCACCACATTTAAAACAATAAAAGATTCAGTCAATACTAAACATAACATTAACTTAAAACTTGAAGTAAGTATTTCCTCGATCATCTATAATAATAGTCACAAAGGTATATACAAAAATCTCAAGTAAACTAAATAAAAGATTTTATTAACACTAAAGATAGATCTTACAAAACAATACATCAAATACATTGGTTGCCTCCTGGAACGAGAGTGACCACAATACTGACATAAATAAAACTCTACTCTGATCAAAAGAAAACAATTTATTATGGTGAAAATATCTAGACAGTGCCTTGATCGGAAGGTCATCTATACTTAATTTGTACCCGGGCTCTTACAATATTTCACCATTTCTGGAATAATTTCCATATCACAGTAGGATATCTACTAAACTAAATGACGGAAAGAAAAAGAAACATTAATCCTCTTTTCATTAATATTCAGATGTTCGTAGCTGTGTACATACTTAGATCAGATTGTGTGTGTATATAATTATATAGACACGGATATAGGATCCCATATAATTTCCGAGTTGTTATGCATGTATCTCGGAGTCTGCTTATGTGCATTTCCGCATTATATATGTGTATAATTTGTTTGTTTTTTTATTTAAAATTAATTTAATTTAGATTGCGACAAGGATGTTTATATTTCGAGACTTTACATCGTCATCAGGCAATGTTGACTTATTGTTGTGAAAATTATTTACAATGTAAATTGTAAGAACATTTTCACAACAATAAGTCAACATTACCTGATGACGATGTAAAATTTCGAAACAGAAATTTCTGTGTAAATAAAATTCATTTTAGATTAAAAAAATAAGAATAATTAGATTATGATCTAAGACATATGTAGCATATATACGGGGAATTATATATATATATATATATATATATATATATATATATATATATATATAGTCATCCGTAGACAGATCTGTTTCGCTGTATCACAGCTTATCAGTACGGTTAGACTCCGATTGCTTTTTAACCCAGGACTGAAACCCGACCGAAGTGGCGTCAGTCGGCGATTCTACCTCTGGGCTATGGGCGCTCGGTAGAAGAAGGCAGAATTTTTAGCGTGTATATTATCATTATACACGCCCAATATCCAGGGTGCTCTAATTCATTATTGAATGAGCGATGCGTACATGCCGGAGTAGCTACTGTTTTTCTAAGGCTACCATTCTTCCAGAGTGCTCAATCAGTGGGTGAGAGCGTAAATTGTGTGTATATATATATATATATAAATTCTTAATATTACAACCCATATTTTAAAGTAAATAATGAACTAGGTTTACAATGAACAGTAGGATCATTTCCCTGATTTAGCAAATTAACATTTTCCGTAAATTTGATAATTTCTAATTTCTCATTAAAACAAAGAAATAAATTGAGTTCGTTCGGTAATTGCCGTGTGTATACACTGCTTATATACAACGTTAAAATTTTCCCTTGCCGATTGACACTAAATCGTTCAGTGAATGGCAAGTGGATGGGTATACCACACCGATGAGCTGTGATGCAGTGAAACAGGCTTGTATATGGATGACTTATATATATATATATATATATATATATATATATATATATATATATATATATATATAATAGTATTAATAAATTTTAGTGGTTTAACTAATGGAAGTATATAGCACAGTTAGATATTTACTTTTAAAAAGTGCTCAATAGAGAAGTAGAGCATAAATATATTATTATTATTATTACTTTTATTATTATTATGTCATTTTTCATCATATTTCTGTTTCTGCGATGGTCGTACTACCAACCAAGTCTGCGGGAAGACCTAAGGCAGGTCGTGGCGTGTTGTTATGGCTCCATTTCATTTTTTTTTCTCTATCTTCCCCATCATCTCTAGCGTTACATAGACAAAGTTCTCCTTAGTGTGTCGGCTGTACTTAATAAAACATTTTTTTTTGTATATCTCTTTAGCTGGAGTTTCAAGGGATTCTTTCAATGTGTTAATTTGTTCCATTTTTTATCATTCCAAGTGCACCTACTATCACTGGCATAACTCTCGTTTTCTTTATTATTATTATGTCATTTTTCATCATATTTCGATTTCTGCTTTGGTCTCACTACCAACCAAGTCTGCGGGGAGACCTAAGGCAGGTAGTGGCGTGTTGTTATGGCTCCATTTCATGTTTTTCTATCTTCCCTATCATCCCCAGTATTACATAGATAAAGTTTTCCTTAGTGTGTGGGCTGTACTTAATAAGACAATTTTTTGTATATCTCTTAAGCTGGGGTTTCCAGGGATTCTTTCAATGTGTTGTTTTGTTCCATTTTTTATCATTCCAAGTGCATCTACTATCACTGGCACAACTCTTGTTTTCAATTTCCACATTTTTTCTATTTCAATTTCCAGGTCTTTATATTTTGACAGTTTTTCAAATTCCTTGATTGCTATGTTACAATCCGCTGGCTAAGCCATATCAATTAATAGACAAGTTTTCTCCTTCTGGTTTTTAACAATAATGTCTGGCCTGTTTGCATAGCATACTGTTACTCAAAAGCTATACAAATTCGGTGTTTAATACGCCATCGTTCGGCAGCGACGATTGTGAATTAAACATCGAATCATTATAGCTTTAAGTTGCAGTATGCTATAATAATAATAATAATAATATTAATAATAATATGTACATACAAATTTACAATATATATATATATATATATATATATATATATATATATTCTGTAAATACGTGGACAAGGAATGCTTTGTGTTTTTGATGGAGTGATTCTTGTTTTCGTAAAAAAGAAGGAATACTTGGTTCAATAGTTTGCAAGTTTGCGTACGAAAATTAATAGATTTGTTCAAACACAAACACATATACATGTATGCATACATATATATATATATATATATATATATATACGTTTCTAATTCAAATTTAAAAATCACTCGTTTCTGATGAAGGACCGAGGGCGGTCTGAATAATAAACAATAATAAAATAAAACAAATACTGTCCAAAAAAAGTACATTTTTGAATTCAAAAATTTTATCAATATTCTTTCCTATACATATTAAGACAGTATACGTGGATCATCACTATGTTATATATATATATATATATATATATATATATATATATATATATATATATATATATATATACACAACTAAAAATGGCTGTCAGCAAAAGTTATTAATGTCATTATTTAACGCTTCGTTATCTTCCAACGTTTAGTCTCACGCCTTTATTTACTTTGATCAACGGACCATAGAAATTGCTTAATTAACGCCGCAAACTTAAAAAGTCACCACTCCTCGCAAGATGAACGTTTCTAAAAGGTATATTCTGTTATTTTCCATGTCAATACATACGAGGTGATGTTAAAAATTTCACCTCCCTGATGAAAGAATTACTTCAAAAATTCAAAAATTCAAAAAGTTTCTATGTTTTGTTTTGTTGGAAATTGAGCTGAGGCTATCAATTTTCAACACTTTGTCCATAATATTAGCTTGTGGCATCGTTAAAAATATAAACGATCATTTTATTTCATCCCATATTGAAATAGATCCATCTTCGATACACACATACTGCGTTCATGTATAACTTATTAATATATATATATATATATATATATATATATATATATATATATATATATTAAGAAATTAATATATACTAGAAGCATAGCTCGGCGTTGTTCGGGTGTAATAAAAGCTTTAAAACTAATCCATGGTCCTGGAGCTCAGATTCTTTGGACGTTGGCACGAAAGACTAAAAAGCAATAGTTGTTTCCAGTTAAAGCAAAACCGTAGACTGAAAGAAAATGAATGGATGTAAGTCAAATTTTGATTTCCTGGTATCGATATCAAATAAGTTTTTTTAGTCGAAACTGAATTTTGAAGGCTAAATAAGTCCTCTGAGTAAATGGTATCATGGCTGAAATTAAGAGCTACAATTATACCTACTTAGAGCCAAACTCGAAGCAAAAACTAAAATAAAAGGGGCTGAAAAAATACAGACGTACTGGTAGATAAACAGACACACACACAAACATCTTCTCTTTTATATATATATATATATATATATATATATATATATATATATATATATAGATATACATTACCAATTTTCTGCACTATTGTAAGAACTGCAACCTTGAAACTTCTGAATATAGTTTCTTATGTCTTTGTCTATGAGTGTATCAAATTTGATTAAAATCGGACCATTCCTTCTATAACCCGATTTTTTCGATTATCGATTTTCGATATTTATCGGGGGTACCTCGACACAAAAAAACCTAGCTAAGAACACACGCAGACGCTTATAGTACAACCATGTAAATTTTCAAGAAAATCGGTTCAGCCGTTTCGGTGTCTACAGGTAACGGACACACACGCGCAGACACAGACACAGAGAAAAAGTTCCATTTATATATATATATATATATATATATATATATATATATATATATATATATATTATAAATAATTATGCCTTTTTAAGTAAAGGCCTTTTTCTAATACTTCAACGTTTTTGGGAAATTAAGTTTTTGAATTTGTCCAGCGTCTGTAATATTTTAAAAAAAATTTTCTTTCTTTTCTTTTCTTTTTCCCTCCCTTCCTTCTTTTATCTCTCTTATCTCCCACCTTTGTTCCGTGTTGCTTAAACTTACGTCGATTTAACACGGATGTCTGTTAATTTTTAGTAACAATTCTCTTTCTTTTTCTTTTTTTTGCGAACCCAGACGATGTCAATTTTTTCTTTTCTTGTTTATTTGATTTGATTTTATCTTTTTCTTTTTCTTTTTCTTTTCCTTCATTTTTCCTTTTTATTTTTATTTTTATTTTTATTTTTATTTTATTTTTTAATTTCTTTGCAAATCTATTTAAAAAAGAAAAGCAGACTAATTTTTCTCCAGTTTCTGAAAGGATTTTTCTGTTGCTGAGGTGATGTGTTATCCCCCGTGGGGATCTTCATATCGAAATGGCCATTCAACATCTTTGAATTAATCCTTTTTTAATATATATTTGCTCTGTAATATTTTATTACATGGAGCTCTCTTCCTGTATCATTTTTTTAATATTAAAGTAAATTTTTTAATATTAATTAGGATCGGGTTTTTGGAATTTACCTTCCTGCTTTTTTCCCTTGGATTGAAGTATCTGAATTAAAATATATATATACATATATGTATGTATGTATGTATGTAATATAACAATCTGACCCCACCCGAGGAGAAGGCTGTTGCAAGCGGGGTTGTTTTCCGGTCGTTGAAAGGAACGGATGTTTGTTTGACCTTATTTCCGGCAGTAGCGGAAATGGCTACAAGAGGCAGACAGAACAGGTGTCTCTGAGAATTACGTGGGCGTGCGTGGGCGAGGCAAAATCCGGAAGTACCGGTTTGGAGATTATAAAAAGACCTCGGCGCACGGATTTCAGGGAGAGACGAGACAGACAGACAGAGAGCCAGACCAGACCAGAGGAGCAACAGATACGACGACACTCCCCCGTCAACCCGTCAACCCATTAGAAGCGCGCTCTCTCGCTCTCTGTTCCCTAGGCTACACGGTTCATTGTCATTAATAAAAATATCACTTGATATATTTTTATATATATGCGTGTTTGTTGTATATTGCTATATAACAAAGTCTTTTTGGTGCCTAAGTGACTTGCTGTTTTGAGACAACAAAACAGATAGATACGAGCTGGTTACCACGGCAACGATTGAAAATTCAACGGACTTAAAACTACCAGATAGAAGACGAAAATAGTAAACAACAGGACGAAAATATATAGCAGCCGCGCAACTAAGTGACTATAAAACATCAGCCAAGGTAGGTGACTCATTGATTTGATAGTGTGTGTGTTTTCTGCTCGTGTTTATAAGTCTAGTTAGAAAAAAAAAATGCATACTTTTGCCGATCTGGCTTTAGAGTTGAAAAATGGATTGTTCGGTAGAACGGAGGGGGTTAGCACTACATGTAGAGAGTAGCGCATAGGTTTGGGGTTGACGGGGGTGTTAAAGTTGACAGGAGTGTTAAAGTTGAGATATTTACCTATCTGTAAGTACAAAACATCTGAGTTAATGATTTATTTTTGTTGTTAATATTTTACCATATATGTGAAGTGGGTTTACTGATATGTTGCTTAATTAATCTTACTTTTATTGAGTAAGTGAAATGTAAAATCATGTAAAGGAAGTTTCTTCTACTCTTTAAAGTGGATAATTGGATTAACTTGTTGATAACAATGTTTTCGTTGGGTTGTGCAGTGTTAGTTTTTTTTTTTTCTGGATTTCTTTACAATGACTGTACACTACAAAATGATTTACATTTCTATGGTTGTGAATTATGCTTTTGTGCAGGTTCCCATCAATTCAACATCCTCTGTGAATTTTCATTTATGTGACTTGGGAAATATCTTTTGAAGATATATTAATTTCGGAAAACTTTATATTGACACGGATAGACCTGCAGATTCCACAGTTGATCGGAACAAAAAGAAAGATACAAACGTGGAAAATTATTAATAGTATCTAAAGCATAAAGTAAATTATTCGTCTCTGGTTCAGTGGTTTGGTCCCCAATTACGCAGAAATTTCCCAATTTTTCAGTGGACACCATGCCGGTAGAATTGCGCGATATGGAGGAGATTCCTATCCGCAAACTAGTAAATACCTTGGAACAGATAAATATGGAGAGATTTAGTGAAGGATGTGAGGAACTCCCGAGGAGGTTGACGATAGGAGTCATTGCTGGCGTGGTCGGCGTTGTGATAATCCTTGGAATAATAGCTAGGTAGCGGATTTTTAAGTGTGAAAGAAGCAACAGTGCTTCGGGAAAGGAAATTGAGTTATCCGTTGTGAATAGTACTCCGGGGTCAACGGGTGTTCAACACTCAAATGTCTCTGCGTTAAACAGAGAGATGTCAACAAATCAGATATGCTTGGTTTCGAATCCAGAGGAAGTAGTTCAGGGAATGGAAAACATTGTACAAACTAAGGAACTACGAGTCACGGGTCCATTTTTTTAGACTAAATTAATATAGATGAAACCTCTAATCCTCCACAAGTAAATTGCATGCGGATTAACGTTGGAATCAGGGTAATTTTCTTCATTTTCTATTGAACATTTCTCGGTCAGACTATGAATGATATGTACGGCAGATAATGGCCATTTTTCTGTGTTCAAACATAGTATGTTTGAAATTAAATTAAATTAAATGAAGTTACATGTGTAACAATAAACTCGAGCAGAGGCACGCATGGTGTTGGTCAAAGGTCATTTATTCGTTGTTAGTTTAGAAACTGGGGCGCGATTACCGCCTATAATCACGTGGTTATGCATCGAGGTGTCTACGCTTATGGACAGAGTCGAGAAAGAAAGTGAACATTTTTAAGAACTTTGCCCAATTCTGTGAAAATGGATATTAAAAAAAAAGGAGGAAAAAAAGAAAAAAAAAAGGAAAAGAAAAAGGAACAATGAAACATCGAGCTGGTAGAACAATTTTCAAGATGGACACGAACATTGTTGGGTTGCCGATGTAGGCTCCCCTATATATTTTTTTGTTGTTTTTTTGTTTCGGCATGCACATGTTTTGTTGTTTTGGCGTGCACATGTTTTATACTATTGTCGGGCTTGTGTGGCATGGGGAGGAGAGTGAGGGTGTTGCGCTTAAAATGTTCTTAGGTGAACATTTTGGAAAATGGGTGGGCGAGGAATGTAAAATTACAATCTGACCCCACCCGAGGAGAAGGCTGTTGCAAGCGGGGTTGTTTTCCGGTCGTTGAAAGGAACGGATGTTTGTTTGACCTTATTTCCGGCAGTAGCGGAAATGGCTACAAGAGGCAGACAGAACAGGTGTCTCTGAGAATTACGTGGGCGTGCGTGGGCGAGGCAAAATCCGGAAGTACCGGTTTGGAGATTATAAAAAGACCTCGGCGCACGGATTTCAGGGAGAGACGAGACAGACAGACAGAGAGCCAGACCAGACCAGAGGAGCAACAGATACGACGGCACTCCCCCGTCAACCCGTCAACCCATTAGAAGCGCGCTCTCTCGCTCTCTGTTCCCTAGGCTACACGGTTCATTGTCATTAATAAAAATATCACTTGATATATTTGTATATATATTCGTGTTTGTTGTATATTGCTATATAACATGTATGTACTTATGTATTTAATTTATTTGTTTGTGCACTATTATTATTATCTATTAAAAATAATGTTTAAACAAATAAATTGAATATGCTAGTTGTTGAAACTAATTCGTTGATCTTAAGGATTTTTCGTAACATATATATTCATATATTTTTATAAATATCAAAATGGACCGGTCCTGGACTGTGATGTACTCGGACTATAACTACTTTAAAACGAAAACTCCAGCACACATCTATTCGGCATTTAAACACTTTCGTTGTAGTTCTTCTCTGAAGCCACACATATTATCCAGTGTGATTCCTATTGAAGGAAGTTTTTTTGCAGCACCTGTTTCGGGATAGTGCTCGGCTGTCTGCTGCATTCTATTGAATTTTTTAAACATCTTGAGAGTTTCTTCATTTTTTTTTTTTTTTGTTTAATCATATTACCCTGAGCAAGGCAGTAAAGCTACTGATGTGCAGGGGGCTACGTAAGAGTGAAAAGATTGGAAAAGTGAAAGCCGGGAACCACATCCTAAACAGGGAACAAGGGATGAGCCTCTTCACCTGTTCAATAGACTTGGATGGAGTGTGAACCGGGCGTTTCAGGTGGAATTTAATTTTTGAAGCTGAAAAATTGGTAAGCGGGATTTTTTTTTATATAATCATTTCACCCAAAGCAAGGCAGTACTTCCCCCACCCGACGCACAAGTGGCTACATGAAAGAAGATCGAAAAATAAATAGAACCACAAGGCAGAGTGGGTGTCAGATGTCAGAGAAAGGATGAGAGGAATATGAGATTCAAGGAGATAAAAGATGACAATAGGGAAGGGAGTTCCACAGGAAGGAAGTGCGAGAAAAGAAACTACTATGGTAGAAGTGTCGGTTATATTCGACTGTTTTCTAGTTCCGGATGCTTTAGCTATCTTCATTTTACTCAAGTCTCTTTTTCTGTTCAAAACTGCTGTCGCCAGGTATTGAACTCACAACCCTCATATAGTCCAGTAGATAAAATCAATGGTTGGTTCCAATGACTTAAACCTTTGTATTTTATTGATAAGGAGCAAAGTTCACTAAAATTGCTTCTTCACAAGAATCGTTCTTTGTGAAGCAGGCTTCAAAGAGGATGCTGTTCCCATCATTACGATCTCAACATTGGCAAGTCTAATGTTAATCGCAAAATTTTCAAGTCGAGAGTTAATCTAAACATGAACTTCTCCAAAATACTAACATTCTATCTTCGTTCTTTTTTTTAACCTTGTATTTCGGGATCTGTTTTATCGTTATAACTAGCAGGATAGCCCTGCGTTGCTCGGGTGTAATGAAAGCTTTAAAACTAATCCATGGTCCTGGAGCTCAGATTCTTTGGACGTTAGCACAAAAGACTAAAAAGCAATAGTTGCTTCCAGTTAAAGTGAAACCGTAGACTGAAAGAAAAATGAATGGATGTAAGTCAAATTTTGAAGTTTGGTGAGAATCGGATAAAAATTGTGGATTTGTATAAAGGACATACAGACAGATAAACAGACACACACACAAATATCTTGCTTATATACAGACACACACACAAACATCTTCTTTTTATATATATATATATATATATATATACATTACCAATTTTCTGCACTATTGTAAGAACTGCAACCTTGAAACTTCTGAATATCGTTTCTTATGTCTTTGTCTGTGAGTGTATCAAATTTGATTAAAATCGGACCACTCCTTCTATAACCCGATTTTTTTCGATTATCGATTTTCGATATTTATCGGGGGTACCTCGACACAAAAAAGCTAGCTAAGAACACTCGCAGACGCTTATAGTACAATTATGTAAATTTTCAAGAAAATCGGTTCAGACGTTTCGGTGTCTATAGGTAACGGATACACACACACAGAGATAAAGTTTAGATATAGTAATATATACGATACACACACACATACACACACACACACACACATATATATATATATATATATATATATATATATATATATAAATTATTGTTCAGAGTCAAATTAAACCAATAAACAGTTGTATTAATGTGCTCAATATATATTTAAAAATTAGGACATAACCGAAACTGCTGATACCGAAAAGTTGTAAACAATCATTGCGTAACAGGCTGATCTTTCTAATTTGAATATATACACACACACATATATATATATATATACATACATATATATATATATATATATATATATATATATATATATAGTATGTCAACAAATTCCGGGAAGGGATGAAACCGTCCATGTCGGCTTTGAACCAAGAAGAAACCTTAGTGGCGAAATTTTCAATCGAGTTGTTGAAAATATAAATCCATCTGAGGGGTCACGAAAAAAATCAAGAACCAGGTCCCAATCAGCCTGATATTAACAGAAAGCGGTCTTTTGGATAGGGGGTACCTATATAATAGATGACTGAAACGAAATATCAACAGAGTCATCAGGGTTTTTTTTTTTAATCATATCACCCCAAGCAAGGCGGTAAAGCCACTGATGCGCAGGGGGCTACATAAGAATGAAAAGATTGGAAAAAAGAAAACCGGAAACCATATCCTAAACAGGGAACAAGGGATGAGCCTATTCACCTGTTCAATAGACGTGGGTGGAGTGTGAACCGGGCGATAGGTTTGTCTATCTACTCCAATTGAAAAACAAAGAGTAAAAGAATGGAAAAGAGTGAAAGATTGGAAAAAGAAAACCGGAACCAAGGGATGAGCCTCTACAACTGTTCAATAGACGTGGGTGGAGTGTGAACCGGGCGATAGGTTAGTCTCTCTACTCTGTGAGGATAGTATTGCCAACCTCATACAGATCGAGGAGAAAGCGTAACAAATAAGTCAATTAGAGAAGCTTGTTGCTCGTTTTTGTTTTTTTATTTCTCTCTCTCTCTCTCTCTCTCTCTCACTCTCTTTTTTTTTTTTGTTTTTGCTAAGGAAACGAGTAAGGAATTCCACGATATAAGTAAGGGATGTAAGCAATGGAAAAATTTAATGTCTGTATACCGGCAACATCAGTACCTTTAGAATGTACTCAGCTATTTTTCATGGTGAACATTAAAGTCACCAAAGACAGAGATGGTTACAGATGGATGAAAATAAAGTGTCTTTTCTATAATGTCAGCCATCATATCTAATATACGACCGTCCTGGGAAGAGAGGGAGCGATAAAGGAAAAAGAGATAGATCAGAGAATTTAGTAACGAAAGACGGTAGCACGTAAAAGAGTAATCATCATCGGCAGATTATCTCGAATGTAAACACCATATGCTGGTTTTTGGCAATAGAGAAGATATCTTGAAATTAAGAATTTATTGGTATCAATGGAAGAATTCAAGTTGTTTCACAAAGAGCAAATACATCAGGCGACCTAATGTTCTTTCAGCTGGTGGTTTACCTTTCTTTTGAATTTTTTTGGCCTTTTCCAAGGAGTTAGATTCATTCACAAATTACAAAAAATAAGAAGTCAAACAAAAACTAATGCTAAATTTTAAATAATATGCAGAGGTATATATCTACACACATATACATCTATACGTTGATGTGCACTTTAAGAAAGCAGTTTAAAATCTAGGTTAAACAATTCTGATTTTGGGTGAAGTAAAATGTTTGGTAATTAATAGTAATGAAGAGAACCAAATACACGACAGAAGCAGAATAGGTAAAAACATCAGAGACAAAAGCTATAAACAAAATAATTTTTTAAAAATAACAGATATTTAAATATTCACCATAACATCAACAAGATGGCGAAAGAGACTTTACAATGATTTATTCCAATCTTTAAATTTGACTGTTATAGGGACAGGGAAGGCGTATATTTCCAGTTGTGGTTTAGTGAAAAATTAAGCCGACTCTGAGACAGTTCTCGGTTTTACGCGGTCAAAGTCTCTCACTTGAGATGGGTGGTGAAGGATGGGAAAGTCCAAAGTCTTTCGCTTCGGATCGGTGGTGACTGACGTAGGGGGTCAGCGGTTCAGTGGAGGCTCTGGAATTACTCACTGATTGATGATGAAGGTGGTACCAGGATGAGGTATCTTTTATGTTCGTTAAAAAGATTTAAAGAGTGAATGTTTTTTACAGTTGTATAAATGTATCTATTTAAACTAAAAATTAAAAGTGTTTTTTTTTACATAAATATTTATTTTCAGAACAGTCTTTTTCAATGTACTTATTTTTTTAAATATCAGTACACATATAGTTATACCCGTAAGCATAAGACAATAAAAAATGACAATAATTTTTATGCGATTTTCTTCCTTGTCAATGCAAATATTAAATTCTTTTTGATATTATTCATATAAATCGAACAGTACATGTTCCACGACAAAGCATAACGGTAAAGAATCAGGATTGTCCGTATCAGTGTTTTCAATTGCTGCTGTCATGTTTTCAGTTTCATTCTACTATTTCATCAGATCAAGAGTGTAGGTTATTAATAAGGAATAATTCAATTTTACCTGGGATAAAACGGAAGCAAATTATCTTTTGCAAAACCTTAGACACCAAATCGAAGGAGCAGTTTCTTTACTCACTATTCTCGCAAGTAGAAATCTTTTCCTGCTTCGCGCTTTCAGTTCAAAAATTTAAACGCGATGTATATTTTTTTATGATTGTTTTTTTTATTTATTTCACATTATTTAACTGCAAGGCAGTCGTGCCACTAGTACACAGTGGGTAACAGTGAGGCAGGAGAAAAAAGTAAAAAAATGCAAAAGAAAACAACAGAGGTGCCAGAAATGTTGAAGAAAGACTAAACAGGAGGTGGAAGTCAAGGAGATATAAGATAACAATTGACGTTGCATTTAACATTAGTAAGAGTACCAGATCATATGCCAACGACAGCAGTAATACCAGTTGAGGCAATTGTAGCGCTTAAATGTAGTCTTAAGTGAGTTGTGAATCAGGTTTGTATTTCTGATGAATAATGTTTGCATCTAAATAATTTGTTGTATATCACACGTAAAAATTCAGATGCTGCATATTTCTGCTTTTCTCTCCTTAATAGTATGTATTTCTAATATTCTCCAACTCCCAGTAACCCCTTACATCTTAATGGCTTTATTGCCTTACTTGGTATTAAATTATTAAAACAGCAACTGGTATGGCTACTAAATATACCTTTGGTATTATATTTTTAATGTATTCTCTTTCTTGAATACAAGTCTACCATTCGACCGTGCATGGAGAACTGCTGCCATTTATGGTCAGGCGCCCCTGCCGCTCACCTCAGTGTTCTCGACGTGATAGGTGCTAGCTTGACGGCTCGACTACAGCCACTTCCCCACCGACGAAATGTGGCCTCCCTTTGTCTGTTCTATAAGTACTTTCATGGCTTCTACTCAGGCGAACTTAAGTTACTGGTGCCTCCTCAACAGGTGTTTATGGGTCCCACCCATTCACAGTTAGGTTAGCTAAATACAGACGACAATTCTACTCCTTCAGCTTCTTCTCTCGCACTTCCCGCCTGTGGAACTCGCTCCCATATTCTTGCTTTCCTGACGGCTACAACCTCCAGGAATTTAAATGCAATGTCAATACTCATCTACTAACCACTTGACTCTAGCTCCTCCCCCATCCCGTATATCCTTCCCTTTATCTCCCCCCTTGCAACTGTCATCACACCTGCATTTTCATCTTTCTATTGCTTCTTTCTAATTGGTTTGTAATCTCTTCTCCCACCTCGAATTAATTTTCTTTCGGTTATGTAGCCCTCCGCACATCATTTACGCCTTGCCCGGGGTGAAATGATTAAAAAAAATATTTTACAAAGTCACATTCCAACTGTGATTTTATTTAGGATAAAATCCTTTTGTTGACAGTAAGCATCATATCAATCGCTATATTTCACACTCTTTTCTTTTGTTTAATATTCTTTTCTTACATCATGTAACAGAAGTTTTAAACACTAGCTTTGATAAAACAGAAAGCAAATATTAGTTGTTCAGTCGTGATGAGTGATTTCATGCTTAGCATATTGTAAGAAGCCAGAAGTCTCTCGGACATTTTTTAAAACTACATGTCTTATTACTATTTACTGAGATGAGAATGAAGCAAAAATCACAGTTTTTCTACTAGTGTATGAATACATGAAATATCACACGCTAAAATTCTACTCATTCTCTATAGCTCAGAGGTAAAATCGCCGACTGATGCCAATTCGATCAGTTTCAATCCTGGGTAAAAGCAATAGGATGTCTAACCGTACTGATGAGCTGTGATACAGCGAAACAGATCAGAATGCGGATAACTATATATATATATATATATATAATCGACTTTAACCAAGCAAGGCAGTAATACTGCTGGTACACAGTGGATAACAGTGGGGGAGGACAAAAAAATAAAAATAACAAGGAGATATAAAATAACAATTGACGTTGCTTTTAAACTTTTGAAGATTGTAGCTATCAGGGCAGCAAGCATGGGAAAGTGAGTTTTACTGGTGGGAGTGACCTAGTAGCCAATCTAGTTGAACGAGTAAATTCATGAGTGATGAGCATCAGGTAATGAAGATCGTTAGTAAAAAGGACAGAGCGAAGCTATATTCTGTTGGTGAGGAAGTGGCTGAAACCGAACTGCCAAATCAGGACCGATGACATTGCAGATCTTTAGTTGGATTTTGTAGAGAAGGCCAGATATAGAGAAGGCCAGATATAGAGAAGGCCAGATAAACTGTAGGAGCTCCTGACGGATATGGTAATAATATTCATTGCATAGACGAATTATAGATTTATAAATGTGCTTGATTCTGACGAGAATAAACTTCCTGAATCTGCACAGCGACTCGACCTTTTTAGCAGTGGACGTAGCTATTGATTCATATCACTTGATGTCGACTGAGAGAGTGAAGCCGAAGAGATGAAATGTGTTGCTTTCAGGGAGACTAGAGCGATTCATATTGATAGACGTTAGGAAAGCTTCTCTGAGGCAGTTAAAGGAGAGCAGCGTTTTGGAAGCATTAAAACTTACGAGTCATTTTTTTACCCAGTCCATTAAAGATAAAACGTAGTTTCTAAGAGTAGAAGCGAGGTCAACTTTGTCACTCTTGGCAGATTTCTTATTGAGACGGAAGTACATTTTCGTTTCCGTTTGCCGTTCGTATCAAAGGCCTGATATACACTACCGGCTATAATTTTTAGGCAGCCCCAGTTTTTTAAAATAAATTATGTATTTCATACTATTTTTAGTATTTATTGTCAAATAGATAATTCTAAATGAAAATAAAAAGGTTCTTTTGTTATTGTTACTTTGCAAAATTTTACGAGGCAAGGAAGCAAAGATAAACTTGTTCGAATCACCCTAAATTTTCTTCATTCTTTCACTGATGAAACTGCAATGTAGATAATTATTAAATATTTATAAATATTTATAAATTCATTTGATGCACATGTTATTGTGCAGTATTAACAAATGAACCAATCTATTTTCATTTACAATTATTCACTTTTTTTTTTTTTTATAAGCGTTTCACCCCGAGCAAGGCATGTCACTGCCACTACTGTGCAGGGGGCTACGTAGAGTGGAGAAAGGCTGATTAAATATAGGAAATGACAGAGGGTGGGTGATAGGCGGGTAAGGATACCGAGAATGAGGGTTGGGTAGATGAGAGTGTTGTGAGAATAGTTGGGAGTTAGTGTGATAGGAGGTGTCTATTGACCCTACATTTAAACACCTGGAGATTGTAACTGTCGGGAAAGCAGACTTGTGGAAGGGAGTTCCACAGGCGGGAAGCGCGAGAAAAGAAGATGTTGGAGTAGAATTTACGGTTACATCTTATTTGTTTAACTGTAAAAGGGTGGGACCTAGTTGCTAATCTAGTATCTCGTGTAAATTCGTGCTTAGGCGGCACCAGTGATCTAAGCACATCGGAGAAGTTGGCAATAAATCTCAAAAAATAGAATGAAATACATCATCTTTTAAACACTGCGGTGGCCTAATAATTATGGCCGGTAGTTTATGTATTCGGTTAAGGCCAATATCACATCAAAAGTAGATCTGTCGAAGCGGAAACCATACAGCTTTTTATAAAATAGGTTGTCAGATTTGTGATATTGAATCATTTTAACATAGATAATAATATCGAACATTTGCCAAAAATCGGTAAGAGGTTAATCAGGCGATAGTTAGAAGGAATGGCGAGTGTAACACTATATTTTGCATGCAAAAATATAACACTGTTATCGCCGGCAGAAAGGAAGAAATTATTATTAGTTGTATTATTAATTGTGCAGATTAATTGTTGCCGATCGGGCGGACGGAACTGTGTTGTTATTTTTTTTTTTTATAAATCGAAAAGAAACAACTGAAAAAAAAGTTGTTTGTTCTGATATGAGATCGTAAGCCCAAAGTTGGAAATATAAAAGAATTTATATTTTGCAGGTGTGCTATTTGATAACCAACCGGGTCAACTGAGGTTATTGTTGACATGCGGAGACAGCGTGACTAACAGAAATGCAATTAATGCCTGAGTGACACCACCGATAAAAGTAAAAATTTAACAAAATATAGATTTTTATTGTCGAACAAGATTGTTACAAATAATAAAAAAAAAGTTAAATTCTATGGGAATAAAGTGACATTTAAAATTTGGCTGGGAAAAAAAATATAATCCTAAAAGCTAGATCTGTTAACGTTCAAAAGAAAAAGCCGAAAAGAAGTGATGTTAACAAAATTGTGCGGCTTCATTGGTTGAACCAAGGGAAGAGAAGAGAGAAAACGGTGACTCCGTCCCAAAGACGTGGGCGAAAGTGATTTCATTGGCCAGAGTTTAGATTTGCATGTTCGTCATCCCCCACACCAGTAAATTTAGGATAAGCATAAAAACAGAGCTCCGAGGAGACCACGAACAAAATGAGTCCAGTCGTCTCTTGGGCAAAAGAAATAACGACAAAGATAAGGCACCAAAACACTGGGCGCCCACCGTAGGGCCGGTCGCCTCGCATAGAGTTCCTGACTGAAGATTTACAAAGACAAAGATATTTGCTCCGCCGTTGGGTGCCAACCGTACAGAAGCCTGCCGTTGACCCAGATGAAGATGTACAGAGATAGAGACATTTGTCACGCCATTGGATGCCAACCTTAGAGAAGCCTGCCGCCGACCGACCGAAAAGAATTAAAGTCAGACAAGAATTGATTTTGCAGACGAAGTTTGATACGGCCAACCAGTGTGAAAGACAGACAAAATGTGATTTTGAAGATAATGAAGTTTTTGCGTTGAGCTAAGACCGAGAAGACGAATTTTGCCGCCGCTACCCATCACACACAAAGACCAACCTTCCGCAGTTTCCGTAAAGCTTCCGTGAGAAGTGACCAAACACTTTTTTGAATCGTCACAAACCTGAAAATTCCGATTAGAGTGAACTAATATTGCCAAACAAAACTCGAATTAATGTTAAGAACAAAGTTCTTTTGGTCGTACCGTTCCGTTGACACCTCGCGAGCGTCCGTTCACAGTCTTTTTTCGGCGGTTTATTTGGCCGTGATCATATTTTTTGTTCCGTTTGATCGTCGGTTCACAGGGCCCTCCAGATTGTTTAAAAACAGGAAATATAGAGGAGGACTTCCAACAGGCAAGGAAGCAAGAAACAGCAAGGCGTTAGTTATCGAATTTAGAAAGGACTAGAGAAATATCAGGTCACATTTATTAAGAACGATAATGGAATATTCTGACATCTACTTTTTTATGGGAGTCAAGCTTTGAAATAATATTAGAGAACAGAGAGGGGGTTATGTATACATCACTGTTGGCGTCAGTTCTCGGAGGGAAGTTGGGTGTGAGTACTCCAGATGATTCAAGTGTGAAATTGTATGTCTTGAACCTCAAAATTATTGATGTGTGAAGAGACAGAGGGTTTGTTTAGCACAGTTTCACAGAGCCGCGAGTATTTTTAGAGAAAAACTAGCGGGATTCTATACGCTGCTTTATTCTCTCACCAAACAACAGCTTAGCCTCATTCAGGATATGTTTGCGAGCATAGACAAAAAGGCGCATATTAGGATCAGATGCGTCACTCCGTAAAGCCGAAAGAAGTGATTCCTGTGAGGAATGGCGGCCAAAAAAGGAGAGAACCAAGTTGAAGAATGTGGTTTAAGTCGGAACTTCACCCTGGATGGGATGAAAGCATCAATACTAGCTTTCACCCAAGAGAAGACCTAATAAATCATTTTGCTGCTTTTTAATCAGAGGAATGAATGAACTTTTAGTCAGATTTTCTTTTTTAGTCAGATTTATTGTTTTATATATTCTCATCAAATAAATACTTGACTTCTTGAACGAGTTTCTTTAAATGAAATTATGAAAGAAATGTTAATGATCCTGGAAGCTTTTTTTTAATTTTGGAAATTCAATACAGACCAGAAAAGACTTATCTCAAAAGTTTAACCATTTTAAATTGCAAAAAGTGATGAAGACAATTTAAAGTCGGTGTATCTTTTCCCTTAAACTTCGAAAATGCCAGTTGACAATTTATTATACACTTGTTTCCTGGATGTTTCTTTGAGAACTTCGAATCGTTAAATTCATTAACGATTCGGGATTTATAGCGTAGTTTGCCGATGATTTGGGAGAGTTAGTTAAAGTTTCATTTTCTTCAACTTCAATTAGAAAATCATTCACCACCCAATCTTCAGCATATTCTTGCATTGTCCTTTTAAAATATGTTTTGAAAGCAATTGTCTCCACGTCTAATTCCCGTGTTTGCGAATTCATCTTTATCAAATTTCGAATAAACAAAGGAAGAAATCCCCCAGCCAAGGTGGCCAGCATTTGGTTAGTTGAAGAGACGTTATACAAGCCAAAAAATGTCTTAACCACAATAAAAACAAAACATAAAAAGACAAGAATGACAGCATAATTTCTTAAAGCAATTAAATAACTTTTCGTAACTGAACCAGGAAAGCCTTCAAATGGAAGGTGGCAAACTTTATAAAAGAATCTTTCTGGAATATGTGGACGTTGCCTGGAATCTATAAAAAGAAGCAAAGCGAGGCTATTGTAAATTAGGCCTTTACCAACTGTACTTTCCTGAAAACTCACGGAAGTGTCTTTAATCGTATAGGCAGTGTTTACATATTCATAATATATAGAGTTAGATAATGTACTGCATATGTCACTAATTTCTTCAATCAACTTGTCTGTAACCTTTCTCTGAAAATCGTTATATTCGTTGCATACGCCATGTATATTTTCGAAAAAATAAAAGACGACTAAGAATCCGAGTGATATGTATGGTAAGGCTTCGTTGGCCTTAATTATAATGATGATGAAGGAATGAAAAATGCTAGTGACAAGAAAACATATGCATTCAGTTAAAAGAACGCTTGCAGATACAACGGTTAACAGTAAGAGAAGAGTCATCATTAAATTACTGATCCGCTTACTCAACGTTAAATGGTCCCCTGTGCTCGGACGAAATTTGTTTGAAACAAAAGTGGAACAGTAAAATAGTATGGTTTTTAAGAGGCTTAAAATTAAATTCACCATTGGAATGAGGTAGACTACATAAAATAACAATGTCATAGGGATAGCGATTATCCAGAATGTAGGTGCTATGACTAAGCCTGCCAAACCAAACCTTTTCAGAGGATACAACAGGAATTTAACCTGAAATGTAATGTTTTCGAATTTAGCATATTCGTCCATATCTCGAAGAGTCGATTTAACGGTGCTAGTTAATTTTTTTACTCTTTTGCAGTTGAAAATTCCAAAAAATATAAAGTCCAGTAAATAAAGGGAATAAATGAATAAAAAAGTCCAGTGCAATGGAGGGATGTAATTAAAAACTGTACCTTTATATGATTGTTTTAAATTCAGCAATTTAATAGCTCTGCTTAGATCCGTAATCGACTTTTCTTCATATTTGTAGTAAATTAACAAACGTAATATCCAAGGCAACGGTAGCAATAGTAAGAGTATCAGCTTCATGAACCAACGGCAGCAGTGATACCAAGTGAGGCGATTGTAGCGTTTAATTGAAGGCATTAATCGAGTTGTTAGGCAGGTTTGCATTTCAGATGAATAATGCTTGCATTTAAATAATTTGTTGTAAATCAAACGTGAGAATTCAGCTGCCGCGCATCCACGTGCCATGAGTTTTCTTTCCTTTACATCTAAATACACACCTTTCAGCTTTCCTTCAAATTCTCTTTTTCTGTTTTGGCATTTCTTAGCCAAATTCGGGTATTTCTTGACAGGAAAGGTATAATTCCGTGTTTGGGGCTCGACTGGAAGTTTCTCTTCGCTGATTTTTAGTGTAACTCGTAATTCTTCAGGTAAATAAAATAGATACGTGCTCCGTTTTATATTATAAAGCCGTTTTGGTATTAAAAACGGCACGATTAATATGGTAACAACGGCGATAATATCTCGGAACACAATCAAGTATTGCCACCCATCACTCGGCCTCAAATAATAGCACAGCATCTGGGCTTCTGATTTCTTTGTATAACAGATTGTTTGGAGATCTGCGACTCCATGTTTTTCCGTAATAATCTGATTGCAAACGGATAAGCTTTCTTTACTCATCGAATCAGGATCGACTGCGTTGTCTAGAAGAATTTTGCGTAAAAGATAAAGAAAATCAGCCTGTGATATTTTCTTTAAGCAGTCGAGTGATTCACTACGAAGTTGAATATCCATTGCCTGAAATCCGATATCGATTTTCGTCAAGTTTAGTAGTCTAAATTTGAGAAACAAAAACAAAAGGTTTTGGCCGACATCAAATCGAACTATTTGCCAATGTAACTGCCTGAAGAAATATATATTAGAATTTTCAAGTTTGGTGGGTTTCTCTAGACGTTTCTTCGGGGCCTTTTCAGGCAGGATAATATTTAACAAGATTATCTTTATATTTGTATTGGAGATTAGTTTATTTAACTGCAGTTTTGTGGTGTTTTCTGCAAGATATATCGTGCAGTTGATATCATGTAGAGGCTGGGGAATGTTTTGATTCTCACACGGTACAAGGAATGTTTTATGAGCAAGAAGACAATGTATTCCAAGATGAAATACAAGGTACTTTATTACAACTAGATGAAGTTTTACTAGCATGACTGTCTTGCGTCTTGATATATGTCACGCTTATCGTTGTTCAATATAGGGCAAAAGTTTTGCTACAACTTAGCCTCATTTATCCTCTGGTCAAACGTTATTTATCATTTAAAGGTAAATTCCGACGCGAAGAGCTTGAGGTTCCCTTTCCTGATCTTCTCTTCCGGAAATCGATCTGAATTAAAAAATAAGAGTAGTAAATATTTTGACATTCGTTATAATTCATGCTTTTGTATAGTGTTAATTAGTCTTTTTGCTACAGTTATTTAGATATCTGAGCTTAAGGATTAATACAAGTATTTTTAATCCGACATTTTTATGACGTGAAACCTTATTTTAATGGAAAATCGTATTTGAAATAAACTCCCCATTTCTACTCATAACTGTGCATATTAAGTCTATCGACTTGCATTTGTAACGTTAATAAAGAAAATATTATCTCCGGTAGGAATCGAACCTGTGTTCTCCTTCATAGGGGAAAACATTATTTATTCGGTGAGCTTTGCCACTAAACTTGAAAGATCGTCATATTTCAGCAAAGGTCCAATTTTCTTTTAATGTAGTACATGATGAATATCAAGAGTAAGTTAAATGATTAATTACCTAGACAAATCCAGTCTCCCCAATATGGTAGATATCAAACCCTGATGTTCAATGAAACGAGTCAAGAAGTTGATAAATGTCTGAGAGAGATTATATAGACCTGAGGGCCAAAATATGAGCCGGTTAACAGCATGGGGTCAAATATGAACGAAAAATTGTCACAATAAGAATTATATATGACAATAAAATAAGATAAGCTTTACTTTTGCACATTATATGGAAATGCTTTCAATGTATTAGTGACGGAATACATACAGGGTGGGCCATAATTTGCGCACCAAAGCATTTAAAGCAATTCTGTTAATAACAAACGTTATTTCTATTAAAACCAAGCTTAACTAATGAACTGAGAAACACGATGTACACGCTGGTACAATTACAAATGCTAAAAATGCTCGCTATTTGCGTCGATGCACAATTCCATCACTTCATGTAATTATTTGGTGCGCGACTTATGGCCCACCCTGTATTTCGGATCAATAATATTGTCAAAGATATTTTTTAATCATATCACCCCGAGCAAGGCAGTAATGCCACTGATGTGCAGGGGGCTACATAAGAGTAAAAAGATTAAGTAGAAGAGAATAAAGAGGAAGACGAACCAGTTAGAAAGGAGCAAGAGAAGGATGGGAATACAGGTGTGATGACAGTTGCAAAGGTGGAGAGAAAGGAAAGGATATACGGGGTGGGGAAAGAACTAGGGTCTGATCCTGTGCAACAAGAACAGACCCTTCAGTTTTCACCCTGAAGCCCTAAACCACTTTGCCTCTGATAAGTTGAGAATTGATCGACATCAGCATTTTTGCTTTGGAAAAGGAACTGGCTATGGAGAGGCAGCTTTCCACTTCTATTTGCTTTAGGTTGATTTGTTTTCTTTCATTATTTCAGTTTTGTTGGGGATTTTGTGGCTGTTGTATCAACCCTTCTGCTTAAGTTTTTCATTCAGTTTCTATATCAAGAATTATATTTTCACTACTAACATGATTTCCTTGCTTGAATGTTTCATATTTCTGGCTAAAATTCAATATGCATATATCATCGATGAAACTTCACTGTCTTTAAATGTCCTTCCAATTTATCATCATTATCTAAATATATAATTTCACGACATCCATATAAAATGGATTGATTTATAATTTAATCATTGATTTTATGCCCATTAAATAAATAAATCCATAACAAACAAAAAATGAAGAGGCAATTAAGAGTCTTCATGAAAAATACCATTTTAAATTTTCATGTCCTTACCTAAAAGCCAACGATGAGAATGTGAGAGTAACAGACCTGTCCCCCAGAATGATATATTATGACGCAAGATATCCATAATTGTGGGCGAGATCTTGTTTATTTTAAGTTTCTTAATGATCTACGAGTTTAGGATACTATGAAATAAAAAAAACATTTAGATGTCCATCCAAACTACGCTGAGATTGTTGTGCTAGTGTAAATATTTTCAGGAAGCAGATTATTCATAAGCGACTGATCTTTGCAGGCACAGGAGCCCGCTGTGACAAAGCGTTTTGTTTAATACATCATTTATGATGTTCTAGTTGGTTGTTCATCCTGTTAATATGGAGGTTATCAACTTGTAAGGTGTTCACAAACAAGTAATAAGACGATAGTTTCTCGAATTTTCCGTTTCATTATTACTTAGTAGCAAGAATGTGACTCCTTGTGAGAAACATTCTTGTGATATTTATATTTCTTAGATGAGGTATTGTAAATATTTACACTATTGTTCTGATTGTTGTCCTCATTTTGCTTTCCATACTCACAACGTTTCAATCGTTTTACGTTCCGCCTTTATCCAGATGTTTGTAATTCTCTATAAATACTTCCACGGCTTCTGCTCCGATGAACTTAGATCACTGGTGCCCCCTAAATACGAATTTGAACGAGATACTAGATTAGCAACTAGACCCCACCCATTTACAGTGAAACCGATAAAATGCAGCCGTAACTTCTACTCCAACAGTTTCTTTCCTCGCACTTCCCGACTGTGGAATTCTCTTCCAAATGATTGCTTCCCCGACGGCTACAATCTCCAGGAGTTTAAATGTAAGGTCAATAGACACCTCCTAACACACTAACCTGCTCCCATTCTATCAAACACTCTTCCCATCTGCCCAACCATCATCCTCGCTATCCTTACTCATCTGTCACCTTCCTCCTGACATTCCCTATGTCTAACCACTCCTTCTCTTTACCTTCCACAATGTAGCCCCATGCGCAATAGTGGCAGTGGAATGCCTTGCTTGGGGTGAGATGATTAAAAAAAAAAATTCCGAACAAAACCCTTTATTTTGTCTATATGGACCAGTGGATAAAAACATTGGTTGAATCCAATTACTTGACCCAAAAGTTGTCAGTTCAATACTTGGCTACAGTAGAAATGAAAATTTTTTTTAAAAAAATGAGTTATAACTGATACTAAGATATTTGAAAGAAGCAAGGCAGGGGTAACTAGAATAATTTACCCCTGTGAACGATATTAAGTGTTTGGTTTGAATTTCATTTAACTTGATTTTATCTCCATTCGATTTTTCAACACTTATCTTGTTGTTGAGGCCTAAATAAGAGAAATTGGCGTTCTCTCTTTTAGTTTAAATCTCCAGATGTGCTTCGTACGAATTCCTGGATATTATTCGGTGCCCTGGTTTCTTTGGTGTTGCAATCAACACTTGATTTATTTTATATAAATTCAGTAATTGTCACATATTTTCTTTCATATTATATCGTCAGATATTTGCTAAGCTTTGGGGATCTAAATATTTTCACTTGTCATTATTTATTTTAAGATGCATTTCGTAGGCATCTCTACAATGGTTTTGCACTTTTTTATTTAGTAAAAATAAAAACAATAAATAACATCTCTCTTGTTCATTTACCTTTTTCACTTCTTCTTCTTCATCTCCTTTTTCTTCTTCTTCATCTCCTTTTTCTTCTTCTTCTTCTTCTTCTTCTTCTTATTATTATTATTATTATTATTATTATTATTATTATTATTATTATTATCATTTCATTTTTCATTATAATTCGATTTTTGCTATGGTCGCACTACCTACCAAGTCTGCGGGAAACCTAAGGCAGGTCGTAGTGTGTCGTTATGGCCCCATTTCATGTTTTTTCTATCTCCCCTATCATCCCTAGCGTTACATAGACTAAGTTCTCCTTAGTGTGTGAGCTGTACTTAATAAGACAATTTTTTGTATATCTCTTAAACTGGGATTTCCAGGAATTCTTTCAATGTGTTGTTTTGTTCCATTTTTTATCATTCCAAGTGCACCTACTCTCACTGACACGATTCTTGTTTTCAATTTCCACATTTTTTCTATTTCAATTTCCAGGTCTTTATATTTTGACAGTTTTTCGAATTCCTTGGTTGCTATGTTACAATCCGCTGGACAAGCCATATCAATTAATAGACAAGTTTTCTCCTTCTGGTTTTTAACAATAATGTCCGGCCTATTTGCTTCAATTTTTCTGTCTGTGTAGAGATGGTGTAATCCCATAGAATGGTGACATCTTCTCTTTCTGTAACCGGTGCTGGGCGATGTTCATATTATTATTATTATTATTATTATGTCATTCTTCATTATAAATTGATTTCTGCTATGGTCGCACTACCTACCAACTCTGTAGGAAGACCTAAAACAGGTCGTGGTGTTTTGTTATGGCTCTATTTCTTATTTTTCATATCTTCCTAACATTCCAAGCGTTACATAGACAAAGTTTTCCTTAGTCTGTAGGCTGTACTTAACAAGACATTTTTTGTATATCTCTTAAACTGGGGTTCCCAGGGATACCTTCAATGTGTTTTTGTTCCAATTTCTGTCATTCCAAATGCACCCACTATCACTGGTATGATTCTTGTCTTCAATTTCCAAATTTTTTTATTTCAATTTACAGGTCTTTATATTTTTTTTTTTAATCATATCACCCCGAGCAAGGCGGTAACGCCACTGATGTGCCGGGGGCTACATTAGAGTGAAAAGATTATAAGAGAGAAAGCCGGAAACCACATCCGAAACAGGGAACAAGGGATGAGCCTCTTCACCTGTTCAATAGACGTGGGTAGAGTGTAAACCGAGCGATAGTTTAGTCTATCTACTCCAATTATTTTGACAGTTTTTCGAATTCCTAGGTTGCTATGTTACAATCCGCTGGATAAGCGATATCAATAATTAGGCAAACTTTTTCTTCTTCTTCTTCTTCTTCTTCTTCTTCTTATTATTATTATTATTATTATTATATAACAAATCTAGTACAGGAAGAAAATATAAATAAAGAAAGGAATTTAAAATGTTAAGCTAAAATTAAGTATATACAAAAATAACTAATGAAGTTAAAGAAATATCTACCCTTAAATAAAAATTAGTATTACTGATATTCTTCTTTACA
Organism: Ascarosepion bandense; assembly: GCA_037127315.1. Taxonomy (NCBI): domain Eukaryota; kingdom Metazoa; phylum Mollusca; class Cephalopoda; order Sepiida; family Sepiidae; genus Ascarosepion; species Ascarosepion bandense. Next base: position 5,289,934 of record JBBBDQ010001492.1, read on the forward strand.
TATCTGGGGTCGACGAGGGATCAACATGAGAAACAGTCGATCGTCTAAAGTGTTTGGTGACCCCTGATATATGGAATACCGGGATCACTGTCTGTTCAAACAGTTTTTTTTTCTAGCACTAAAAGAAGAATGCAGCAAATCAAGTTATTCTGTAATTATTGATTTATCAATATTACTTGGCAATAATATAATTTTATAATATATGAGCATCCAGAGTCAGTTGTGTATACACAGAATGCAATTCCAAGCCAACAGAGTCAAAACTTCAAGGTTGACGAAACAATCGTTTGCAAATAGGACGATATGTTAGGACTGACCTGAAGCCGTATAGGCGTTACTCTTCAGTCTCCCCCAGCGCTAGGAAACATTTAGATTCACGATGTAAAAAGTCTGTAACACTGCTGGGAGACTAAGTTGAAGAATAAAAAAGTAAGCTTCTATCTATATTAGAAGTCCTTATACAAAAACGTTCACCTTATTTATTGAATGACCCTCGTATAAATATTTTTTTTAATTTGAAATGTGTTAAATACTTGAGAGACTTTTTTCATTTTATTTAGACAGATATTAAAAACTTTCATCAGTTGATTCTTTTCAAATTTCTTAAATTCTCTAATTTTTTATAAAAATTATTTGAATTCCAAACGTATTTATGTCGTGTATTGAATATATTGAATAAGCATATGAACACATTTATCTACCAAATACACACACACACACACACACACACACACACACACACACACACACACACACATATATATATATATATATATATATATATATATATATAAGATAGCGATATATACTATGATATATGAAGAAAAGTAGTGAGGAAACTTTTGCTATATGACTTGAAATAGGTTGCAGTAAATCGTCAGAATGCTGGAATTAATTAAAAACAATATAGCAAATATTCACAAAAAACTAAAAACAAATGTATCAAAATTTGAAAACCGTTTAAATGACGTCACTTTTCACTGATTTTGAATTTCAAGAAATCTTTTTTCTTTTTTTTTTTCAATTGGAGTAGATAGATTAAACTATCGCCCCGTTCACACTCCACCCTCGTCTAATGAACAGGTGAAGAGGCTCATCCCTTGTTCCCTGTTTAGGAATGTGATTTCCGGCTTTCTTTTTCCCAATCTTTTCACTCTTACGTAGCCCTCTGCACATCAGTGGCGTTACCGCCTTGCTAGGGGTGATATGATTAATATATATATATATATATATATATATATAATACAACTTTTATATTAGAACATGTAAATAACTACGACAAAATTCTATATTTTTTCGACATTGAAAAAACTATGCTTCATCAGGTAGTAAACAATAATGATATTAAACGCTTTTATCTAAAAATCTATTTTATGAAGCTTCAGTTTTCTTTCAGTTTTTGGGAAATATTTCGTACAGGGTAAAAGGTTTAATAATGAAAGAAATAAAACGAAGAACGAAAAGAAAAGAAAAAGATAAAGAAAGGCGAAGAAAAGAAAGCCAAAAAGAATACGAGCATAAGTAATTAACTGAACTGTAGTGATAATAGAGCATAAGAAATTAACCGAACTATAGAGATAATAGAGCATAAGCAATTAACCGAACTATAGAGATAATAGAGCATAAGCAATTAACCGAACTATAGAGATAATAGAGCATAAGAAATTAACCGAACTATAGAGATAATAGAGCATAAGAAATTAACCGAACTATAGAGATAATAGAGCATAAGCAATTAACCGAACTATAGAGATAATAGAGCATAAGAAATTAACCGAACTATAGAGATAATAGAGCATAAGAAATTAACCGAACTATAGAGATAATAGAGCATAAGCAATTAACCGAACTATAGAGATAATAGAGCATAAGAAATTAACCGAACTATAGAGATAATAGAGCATAAGCAATTAACCGAAACTATAGAGATAATAGAGCATGAGAAATTAACCGAACTATAGAGATAATAGAGCATAAGAAATTAACCGAACTATAGAGATAATAGAGCATAAGCAATTAACCGAACTATAGAGATAATAGAGCATAAGAAATTAACCGAACTATATAGATAATAGAGCATAAGCAATTAAGCGAACTATAGAGATAATAGAGCATAAGAAATTAACCGAACTATAGAGATAATAGAGCATAAGCAATTAACCGAGCTATAGAGATAATAGTGCATAAGCAATTAACCGAACTATAGAGATAATAGAGCATAAACAATTAACCGAACTATAGAGATAATAGAGCATAAGCAAGTAACCGAATTATAGAGATAATAGAGCATAAGCAATTAACCGAACTATAGAGATAATAGAGCATAAGCAATTAACCGAACTATAGAGATAATAGAGCATAAGCAATTAACCGAACTATAGAGATAATAGAGCAAAAGCAATTAACCGAACTAGAGATAATAGAGCAGAAATTAACCGAACTATAGAGATAATAGAGCATAAGCAATTAACCGAACTATAGAGATAATAGAGCATAAGAAATTAACCGAACTATATAGATAATAGAGCATAAGCAATTAACCGAACTATAGAATAATAGAAGAGCATAAGAAATTAACCGAACTATAGAGATAATAGAGCATAAGCAAGTAACCGAACTATAGAGATAATAGAGCATAAGCAATTAACCGAGCTATAGAGATAATAGAGCATAAGAAATTAACCGAACTATAGAGATAATAGAGCATAAGCAATTAACCGAACTAGAGATAATAGAAGCATAAGCAAGTAACCGAACTATAGAGATAATAGAGCATAAGCAATTAACCGAATTATAGAGATAATAGAGCATAAGCAATTAACCGAATTATAGAGATAATAGAGCATAAGCAATTAACCGAACTATAGAGATAATAGAGCATAAGCAATTAACCGAACTATAGAGATAATAGAGCATAAGCAATTAACCGAACTATAGAGATAATAGAGCATAAGAAATTAACCGAACTATAGAAGATAATAGAGCATAAGCAATTAACAAACTATGAATTAATAGAGCATAAGCAAGTAACCGAACTATAGAGATAATAGAGCATAAGCAATTAACCGAATTATAGAGATAATAGAGCATAAACATTAGCAATTATAGAGATGACAGGCATAAGCAATTAACCGAACTATAGAGATAATAGAGCATAAAAAAATTAACAGAACTATAGAGATAATAGAGCATAAGCAAGTAACCGAACTATAGAGATAATGAGCATAAGCAATTAACCGAACTATAGAGATAATAGAGCATAAGCAATTAACGAACTATAGAGTTAATAGAGCTAAGAAATTAACCGAACTATAGAATAATAGAGCATAAGCAATTAACCAGACTATAGAGATAATAGAGCATAAACAATTAACCGAACTATAGAGATAATATAGAGCATAAGCAATTAACCGAATTATAGAGATAAATACAAGCAATTAACCGAACTATAGAGATAATAGAGCACTAGAAATTAACGAACTATAGAGATAATAGAGCATAAGCAATTAACCGAACTATAGAGATAATAGAAGACATAAGCAAGTAACCGAACTATAGAGATAATAGAGCATAAGCAATTAACCGAACTATAGAGATAATAGAGCATAAAGAAATTAACCGAACTATAGAATAATAGAGCATAAACAGTAACCGAACTATAGAGATAATAATGAAACAACAATTAACCGAATTATAGAGATAATAGAGCATAAGCAATTAACCGAACTAAAGAGATAATAGAGCATAAGAAATTAACCGAACTATAGAGATAATAGAGCATAAGCAAGTAACCGAACTATAGAGATAATAGAGCATAAGCAATTAACCGAACTATAGAGATAATAGAGCATAAGCAATTAACTGAACTATAGAGATAATAGAGCATAAGAAATTAACCGAACTATAGAGTTAATAGAGCATAAGAAATTAACCGAACTATAGAGATAATAGAGCATAAGCAATTAACCGAACTATAGAGTTAATAGAGCATAAGAAATTAACCGAACTATAGAGTTAATAGAGCATAAGCAATTAACCGAACTATAGAGATAATAGAGCATAAGCAATTAACTGAACTATAGAGATAATAGAGCATAAGCAATTAACCGAAATATAGAGATAATAGAGCATAAGCAATTAACCGAACTATAGAGATAATAGAGCATAAGCAATTAACCGAAATATAGAGATAATAGAGCATAAGAAATTAACCGAACTATAGAGTTAATAGAGCATAAGCAATTAACCGAAATATAGAGATAATAGAGCATAAGAAATTAACCGAACTATAGAGTTAATAGAGCATAAGCAATTAACCGAAATATAGAGATAATAGAGCATAAGCAATTAACCGAACTATAGAGATAATAGAGCATAAGCAATTAACCGAAATATAGAGATAATAGAGCATAAGAAATTAACCGAACTATAGAGTTAATAGAGCATAAGCAATTAACCGAAATATAGAGATAATAGAGCATAAGCAATTAACCGAACTATAGAGATAATAGAGCATAAGCAATTAACCGAACTATAGAGACAATAGAGCATAAGCAATTAACTGAACTATAGAGATAATAGAGCATAAGAAATTAACCGAACTATAGAGTTAATAGAGCATAAGAAATTAACCGAACTATAGAGATAATAGAGCATAAGCAATTAACCGAACTATAGAGTTAATAGAGCATAAGAAATTAACCGAACTATAGAGTTAATAGAGCATGAGCAATTAACCGAACTACTAAGATAATAGAGCATAAGCAATTAACCGAACTATAGAGTTAATAGAGCATAAGAAATTAACCGAACTATAGAGATAATAAGACGCAAACAATTAACCGAACTATAGAGTTAATAGAGCATAAGAAATTAACCGAACTATAGAGATAATAGAGCATAAGCAATTAACCGAACTTCATAGAGATAATAGAGCATAACCAAGTAACCGAACTATAGCGATAATAGAGCATAAACAGTGTGAACTATATAGAGATAAGTGAAGCACAAGCAATTAACCCGAACTATAGAGATAATAGAGCATAAGAAATTAACCGAACTATAGAGATAATGAACGCATAAGAAATTAATAGACTATAGAGATAATAGAGCATAAGCAATTAACCGAACTCTTAGAGATAATAGAGCACAAGCAATTAACCGAACTATATAGAGATAATAGAGCATAAGCAATTAACCGAACTATAGAGATAATAGAGCACATGAAAATTAACCGAACCTATGAAGATAGCTAGAGTTTTAAAAATTAACCGAACTATGGAAATTAATGAGCATAAGCAATTAACCGAACTATGAAGTTAATAGAGCATAAAAATTAACCGAACTATAGAGTTAATGAAACTCAGAAATTAACCGAACTATAGAGATATTGAAGCATAAACGTTAACCGAACTATGAAATTAATGACATAAGAAATTAACCGAACTATAGAGATAATGAAGCATAAACAATTAACCGAACTATAGAGATAATAGAGCGTAAGCAATTAACCGAACTATAGAGATAATAGAGCATAAAGAGAAATTAACCGAACTATAGAGATAATAGAGCATAAGCAAGTAACTTGAACTATAGAGCGAGCATAAGCAATTAACCGAACTATAGAGATAAGTAGAGCATAAGCAATTAACCGAACTATAGAGATAATAGAGCATAAGAAATTAACCGAACTAAGAGATAATAGAGCATAAGCAAGTAACAAAACTATAGAGATAATAGAGCATAAGAAATTAACCGAACTATAGAGATAATAGAGCATAAGAAATTAACCGAACTATAGAGATAATAGAGCATAAGCAATTAACCGAACTATAGAGATAATAGAGCATAAGAAATTAACCGAGCTATAGAAATCGCTAGAGCACAGCAATTAACCGAACTATAGAGATAATAGAGCATAAGCAATTAACCGTACTATAGAGATAATAGAGCATAAGCAATTAACCGAACTATTGAGATAATAGAGCATAAGAAATTAACCGAACTATAGAGATAATAGAGCATAAGCAATTAACCGAACTATAGAGATAATAGGCATAACCAATAATCGAACTATAGAGATAATGAGGCATAAGAAATTAACCGAACTATAGGGATAATAGAGCATAAGCAAGTAACCGAACTATAGAGATAATAGAGCATAAGCAATTAACCGAAATATAGAGATAATAGAGCATAAGCAATTAACCGAACTATAGAGATAATAGAGCATAAGCAATTAACCGAACTATAGAGATAATATAGAGCATAAGAAATTAACCGAACTATAGAGATAATAGAGCTTAAGCAATTAACCGAACTATAGAGATAATAGAGCATAAGAAATTAACCGAAATATAGAGATAATAGAGCATAAGCAAGTAACCGAACTATAGAGATAATAGAGCATAAGCAATTAACCGAACTATAGAGATAATAGAGCATGAGAAATTAACCGAACTATAGAGATAATAGAGCATAAGCAAGTAACCGAATTATAGAGATAATAGAGCATAAGCAATTAACCGAACTATAGAGATAATAGAGCATAAGAAATTAACCGAACTATAGAGATAATAGAGCATAAGAAATTAACCGAACTATAGAGATAATAGAGCATAAGCAATTAACCGAACTATAGAGATAATAGAGCATAAGAAATTAACCGAACTATATAGATAATAGAGCATAAGCAATTAACCGAACTATAGAGATAATAGAGCATAAGAAATTAACCGAACTATAGAGATAATAGAGCATAAGCAAGTAACCGAACTATAGAGATAATAGAGCATAAGCAATTAACCGAACTATAGAGATAATAGAGCATAAGAAATTAACCGAACTATAGAGATAATAGAGCATAAGCAATTAACCGAACTATAGAGATAATAGAGCATAAGAAATTAACCGAACTATAGAGATAATAGAGCATAAGCAAGTAACCGAACTATAGAGATAATAGAGCATAAGCAATTAACCGAACTATAGAGATAATAGAGCATAAGAAATTTAACCGAACTATAGAGATAATAGAGCATAAGCAATTAACCGAACTATAGAGATAATAGAGCATAAGAAATTTAACCGAACTAAAGAGATAATAGAGCATAAGAAATTAACCGAACTATAGAGATAATAGAGCATAAGCAATTAACCGAACTATAGAGATAATAGAGCATAAGAAATTAACCGAACTATAGAGATAATAGAGCATAAGCAATTAACCGAACTATAGAGATAATAGAGCATAAGAAATTAACCGATCTATAGAGATAATAGAGCATAAGCAATTAACCGAACTATAGAGATAATAGAGCATAAGCAATTAACCGAACTATAGAGATAATAGAGCATAAGAAATTAACCGAACTATAGAGATAATAGAGCTTAAGCAATTAACCGAACTATAGAGATAATAGAGCATAAGAAATTAACCGAAATATAGAGATAATAGAGCATAAGCAAGTAACCGAACTATAGAGATAATAGAGCATAAGCAATTAACCGAACTATAGAGATAATAGAGCATGAGAAATTAACCGAACTATAGAGATAATAGAGCATAAGCAAGTAACCGAATTATAGAGATAATAGAGCATAAGCAATTAACCGAACTATAGAGATAATAGAGCATAAGAAATTAACCGAACTATAGAGATAATAGAGCATAAGAAATTAACCGAACTATAGAGATAATAGAGCATAAGCAATTAACCGAACTATAGAGATAATAGAGCATAAGAAATTAACCGAACTATATAGATAATAGAGCATAAGCAATTAACCGAACTATAGAGATAATAGAGCATAAGAAATTAACCGAACTATAGAGATAATAGAGCATAAGCAAGTAACCGAACTATAGAGATAATAGAGCATAAGCAATTAACCGAACTATAGAGATAATAGAGCATAAGAAATTAACCGAACTATAGAGATAATAGAGCATAAGCAATTAACCGAACTATAGAGATAATAGAGCATAAGAAATTAACCGAACTATAGAGATAATAGAGCATAAGCAAGTAACCGAACTATAGAGATAATAGAGCATCAGCAATTAACCGAACTATAGAGATAATAGAGCATAAGAAATTTAACCGAACTATAGAGATAATAGAGCATAAGCAATTAACCGAACTAAAGAGATAATAGAGCATAAGAAATTAACCGAACTATAGAGATAATAGAGCATAAGCAATTAACCGAACTATAGAGATAATAGAGCATAAGAAATTAACCGAACTATAGAGATAATAGAGCATAAGCAATTAACCGAACTATAGAGATAATAGAGCATAAGAAATTAACCGATCTATAGAGATAATAGAGCATAAGCAATTAACCGAACTATAGAGATAATAGAGCATAAGCAATTAACCGAACTATAGAGATAATAGAGGAAAGGCAAAAACAAAGAAGTATGTCAAAAATATTACTACGAATCAAAGGAAGTTGAAAATTAAGAAAAAAAAAACAACAAATGAAAAGATCGTGAGTAGAATTTAGCCAATGAAAATAATGCTACAGAGATGAATTTACATTTGTACAGAAATGAGGTTCTAGAAAATATTACCAGTAAGTTACAGTTTTGAAATTTAACTTTGATGGGATTTTTTAATTAAAAATATGTTTTTTTTCAAAGAACATGAAATAAAGGATATGTTAAAAATCAATACAGAAACTAAATTAAATAGACTTAATTTTATAAATTGGAATAAAAATAAATTTAAAGTATATATATTTCTAAACATATACTGTTAAATATAAGAGACAATATATATGTGTTTTGAATTAAAAACTACTATCAGTACATGAAGAGAAAGTATTTTAAATACAAAAATATATATATTTTTTTAATCATATCACCCCGAGCAAGGCGGTAACGCCACTGATGTGCGGGGTGCTACGTAAGAGTGACAAGATTGGAGAAGAGAAAACTGGAAACCACATCCTAAGCAGGGAGCAAGGGATGAGCCTCTTGACCTGTTCAATAGACGTGGGTGGAATGTGAACCGGGCGATAGTTTAGTCTATCTCCTCCAATTGAAAAAAAAAAATGAAAAGGAGTAAAAAGATTGTAAAAAAGAAAACCGGAAACCACATCCTAAGCAGGGAACAAGGGATGAGCCTCTTCACCTGTTCAATAGACATGGGTGGAGTGTGAACCGGGCAAAATATAATACGATCAGTATTTTTTTTTTAATCGTTTCACCCCGAGCAAGGCATTTCACTGCCACTGTAGCGCAGAGCGTTACATAGGGTCGAGGGAGTGATGGGAAAGGATGGTTAGATATAGGAAATGTTAGGAGGGAGGTAGAAAGGGTATCGATAATGAAGGTTGGTTAGATGGTGAGAGTGTTTGAGAGAACAGATGCAAGTTAGCGTGTTAGGAGGTGTCTATTGACCTTAAATTTAAACTCCTGGATATTGTAGCGGTTCGGGAAGCAATCTTGTGGAAGGGAATTCCACAACCGGGAAGTGCGAGAAAAGAAACTGTTGGAGTAGAAGATGCGGTTGCATTTTATCGGTTTCACTGTGAAAGCGTGGGATCTAGCTGCCAATCTAGTTTATCGTGCAAATTCGTATCTAGGGGGCACCAGTGATCTACGTTCATCGGAGCAGAACCGTGAAAATATTTATAGAAGAGACACAGGGAAGCCACGTCGCGCAGGTGAGAGAGAGAGTGCAGGCGGTCTGCCAAGTCGGTATCGATCACATTACAGACCCTCCGCTGTACCTTGTCGAGAAGCGCGAGGAGAATAGCAGGGGCACCCGACCAGATATGGCAGCAGTATTCAATGCACGGGCGGATGGTAGATTTATATATATGGAGGATAGATTCAGACGAAAAACCTTCCGGGACCTTCACAGAGAACCGACTTTCATAGCAGCGGATTTAGCAATGCATTCGATATGGTCATTCCATTTGAGGTCCGCTGAAAGTGTGAGACCAATTATCGAATAAAATATAATACCTAAAACTAGAATAGATTACAAATGATAATATAACGCAAATAAAAAAGATAGTATATTTTTTTTTAATCGAGCAAGGCGGTAACGCCACTGATGTGCAGGGGTATACGTAATTGTGAAAAGATTGGAAAAGAGAAATCCGGAAACCACATCCTAAACAGGGAACAAGGGATGAGCCTCTTAACCAGTTCAATAGACGTGGGTGGAGTGTGAACCGGGCGATAGATAGATTTATCTACTCCAATTGAAAAAAAAAACAAAGTGAGAAGATTGGAAAAGTGAAATCCGGAAACCACATCCTAAGCAGGGAACAAGGGATGAGCCTCTTAACCTGTTCAATAGACGTGGGTGGAGTGTGAACCGGGCGATAGATAGATCTATCTACTCCAATTGAAAAAAAAACAAAGTGAAAAGATTGGAAAAGAGAAATCCGGAAACCACATCCTAAACAGGGAACAAGGGATGAGTCTCTTAACCTGTTCAATAGACGTGGGTGGAGTGTGAACCAGGCGATAGATAGATTTATCTACTCCAATTGAAAAAAAAACAAAGTGATAAGATTGGAAAAGAGAAAGCCGGAAACCACATCCTAAACAGGGAACCGGGGATGAGCCTCTTAACCTGTTCAATAGACGTGGGTGGAGTGTGAACCGGGCGATAGATAGATCTATCTACTCCAATTGATAGATCTAAAAAAGAGAGGATATAAGCTCGAAGATTTTAGCAAGGTTTTGGATTTAATACTTTAATATTTTTACAATTTAATGTAGTTTATTATCTTTTCTTTAATAATATGTCAGGATGAGAGATGATTACAGAATTGTTTTTTAATTGGTTCATGGTACTCCCAATATAAATTTTAGTAATCCTTTGATTTTCTAATGATGGTAGAAAACATAAAGAAAAATTATCTTCTTAAACAACAATTGCTAGTCGATTTCTACGGGAGAAATTAAGATCAGAAAAAGAATTACAGTGATTATTGTTATGTCAATTCAATTTTATTTTATTTTTTGCTTCAGAAAATGATTTTTTAAATAAAAGCGTTTATTACCATCATTGTTAACTACCTGATGAGACATTGTGTTTTTTTTTGTTTTTTTTTTCCCCAAATTTTCTTCTAGTCACCTGGCTAGACGTTTGCGGTTGTCGTAAGGGAACTGTTGCTTCAATATGATGTATTCGTGAGCGTCAGTGTAAAGAGGATAAGCATTAACTGAGCAATACTAAAAACAGAATGAGATCTCTCTCGAAGAAAACAGAGCGAAAACTTCTACTATGTGCTCTGTCCTTTCAGGACATAGGCGACCATGGCTTTCCACGTCTCCCTATCCCTGGTGGCTCTTAGCATGTTTTCTCCTGTTACACCTCGCAACCCCCATTCCGTCATTCACCTGATCAGGCCCTTCAAATATTTTATCCGATGACTTCCTCTGTCTCTTTTTCCTTCTATCTGGACTGTTAGTATCAGGTTCTCCAAGACCTCCTTCCTCGTTGCATATCCCAGGAACTTCACTTGTCTCTTCCTGATGCTCAGTATTAATTTTGTTTTTGTTGCCATTCTTTCCAACACCTCATCATTGTTCACATGCTCGGTTCATGATATCCTCAGCATCTTTCTGTAGAACCACATTTCCGCTGCATCAAGTCTTTCCTCATCTTTGATGATATTGTCCAGCATTCACCGCCGTAGTGAAGAACCGATATCACATAGCAATCTAGCACGTGCTAGTGAAATTTTCCTGCGTCTTAGTATTTTAGCTTCTGGAAGGCTTCCTTCGCCATGCCAATTCATCTTCGGATCTCTATGTCGCACTTTCCATCTCCTGTTAGAACACTTCCTAGGTATTTAAATTTTTGTACTTGCTTGATTCTAGTATCCTCCACCTGTATTTGGCATTTTGTGTTGCTCTTTTTGCTGATGAGCAAAAACTATCTTCTCTTAATGGATCTTCATAAAAATTCCTTGAACGTTATCTAGAATGGCAGATAATCCTAAGAAATTTGAAACTTTGTAATAACAATGATGAGGACTTTAAATAACGATCAAACTGTTCATTTTTTTACAATTATTAAAAATATAAATATAATGTTATTTTTTATTATTTTTCTAGGGAAACTATTAAGGCGTCTGAGCTCGTAGGCGTGTTAATGCCTCGCAACTAAAAATTATTCATTTTCTTTTTAAAAAAATATATAGATGATTTTATCTGAATTTAGGAGATAAAATATTAAAGAAAATATTTTTATTGCTTGATTAAAATTCGAAAATATTTCATCGAGAAATAATAGTAAAACAACATTTATATATACAGAGCATGTGTATTTACTGATAAAAATATCTTTAAGCATATCTACGATATTTCTGTTATATTTACTAAGTTATACTTGACACAAGTCCAAATGAAAATATACTTGATATGAATATTGCATTGCGTCAATTTTCTAAGCAGGTTGGCTTTCTTGCTTGCATGCTTACCTTTAATATCAGCATTTCAAATTCTAGGTGTTTTGTCTAATCATGAACAATCACCATCGATGGGAGTATGAAAAAACAAAGAAACAAAATACCTCTCCTCTATTAACGCTGCCTGATTCTTCAGCAATTTCTTAAACATCATTTGAAATATTTCTTGTAATTGTCATGAATTTAATTCAGGGGGAATTTGATTACTTACTTATAGATTTTACGTCACTTGAAGTGTTTCCCTTGTGTAAAAACATGATTACTGTTTGAACGATGGCTCAATATTCTTAAATGAATTAGCAGATATATCAAGAAACCCGCATTCGATTTGATATTTCATGTGCAGACAATTAAAGCATTTCTTACATCTTATTTATAGAATATTAAATTCATAATAGAAGCTTTTTATCCACATTAATAAATGAATAATTAATCACATTAAATAATTTCAAAAATTTAAACAGATAAACAATAGACAAATTTAGAGATTAAAACAATATATATATATATATATATATATATATATATACGATAATAGAAATATATATATACCTTATGTGTCGTGGAGCTGTTTTGGAAGTCACAAATTCTGAAATATCAATGTATGTGGCGGATAGTCTGTGTTTCACTTTTTATTTCGAAACAACAAATGTCACTTCACCTCAGGAAACGTCCTACTATGTTTTTTCCGTTCAAGATTCCATATTTGAAAACAATGAACTTATGTTTGCGTTCGATATTTCAGTTATCAAATCCTGTTTTTGCAAGAAGGACCCTTAAGTTGTTTGTAAATTTCCAAATTTTATTTTCAACTCAACTTGATATATTTTATGTATTTTATAACCATTTTTAAATTTTGAAGTCTAATTTCTCCGCTTCATTTTCGGTTTTATAATTTAAGTATAAATCTTAAAAATAATTTGTTTTGTACTTTTATGTATTGTTATTGATCTAGCATATCAAGAGCAACATAAGATTTTATTCATAATTAAGTCTAAAATATATGAGTCGTAGAAATATATATTTGATTAATACAATATACTATTTACCTAAAAATTCTTATGTTGCATGTGAAAGGCACTCAATGATATTTTATATCCTTCATCTGTCTTTTAACCACTGATTTTCTTAAATTTTACATTCTTATGGTAGTTTGTTATTGCTTCGCTGAGATCGTTTTTGCTTGAATTTTGTATATATCTTCTGTTGAAATGTGTAGGAGCCATTCCAATAGTTTGATGTTTTGAAATGTTTTTATCTACTTTTGATGATATCCAACCGATATCGATATTTATGCATTCATCATCTTTGACAAAAAAACAAAAAAAAAAAATGAAAATATCTTTCATAATTCCATCATGAGTAAAAGTTTTTTCTTGTGTGTATGTAGGGGGAGGGTGATTGTTAAAATTTGAATATCAGAACTTATATTTCGGCCATTAAAAATTTGCTTTGTCTCATCAGTTCTCTCAATGGTATGATGGGATAACATATTGAGAATTTCATCTTTAATATTCAATAACATTTATCTCTACTGCATTTAGTGAAAATTGAATCCATTCTACTAGCGAGCGAGTTGATCAACAAAAGTGGACGTGAGATTCTTTATTTATTTATTTTTATTCGTTTCACCCCAAGCAAGGCGGTAACGCTACTGATGCACAGGGAGCTACATAAGAGAAAAAGATTAAATAGGAGAAGAGTAAAGAGAAAAATCGAACCACTTACAGGAGGTGTCAGAGAAAGGAGCAAGAGAAGAATGGGAATACAAATGTGATGACAGTTGCAAAGATAGACAGGAAGAAAAAGATATACAGGGTGATGTAGAAAGAACTGCATCCAAGTGATTAAGAGATGGGTATTGACATTGCATTTAAGTTCCTGGAGGTTGTAGACGTCAGGAAAGCAAGAATATGGAAGGGAGTTTTACAGACGGAAAGTGCAAGAAAAGAAGCTGAAGGAGTAGAATTGTAAGCTGCATTTGGGTGATCTAACAGTGAATGGGTAGGACTCAATTGCCAGTCTGGTTGCACGAGTAAACTCATGTGGCAAAGGCACCAGTGACTTAAGTTCGTCGGAGCAGAAGCCATGAAAATATTTATACAACAGACAGAGGGAAGCCACATCCCGCCGTTGAGAAAGTGGCTGGAGTCGAGCCGCCAAGTCGGTACCTATCACCTTACAGATTCTCCTTTGGAGCCTGTCGAGAACACTGAAATGAACAGCGGAGACGCCTGACCATATATGACAGCAGTATTCTATGCACGGACGGATGGTTGATTTGTATATATACAAGATGCATTTAGGCGGAAAAAACCTGATGGTATGACACAGTGACAGAACTTTCCTAGCAGTGGATTTAGCTATTGACTCAATGTAATGATTCCAGGCCGAGGAGGCGCAGCATATTGCTCTCAGGGAAACTCGCTTAGTCGTTATGGGAGACAGGAGAGTTTGCCTGTGATGATTGTTAGATAACATTTCGTTTTAGAAGCATTGAAATTTACAAGGCACTTCTTTCTCCAGTGTACCACTAAGTCTAGATCCCTCTCAAGATGAGCAGCGAGGTTATGTTTGTACGCCTCGCCAGATTTGTTACTGATGCGAAAGTAAAATGTGGTGAAATCTGTTTAGATGCCTACTTGGGATTTGAGCACGTATGAGAGATCATTTATGAAAATCAGGAAGAGCGTCGGGCCTAGGATAGAGCCCTGAGGGACACCAGCCTTTATGCAGTAGGATATGGAGGCATTGCGAAATTAAATGACATTTCGTTGTTAATAGTTTCAGTGAATGTTCGTTTTCTGCGTAATTCATTTTGCTGCATCTCACAAAAAACATTCTGCAATTTTTTACTTTAATATTAAATCTATGATGCTATATTTTTATCTGGCCATTGGCCAAGCCGTTAATGATAGGTGGGTGACTCATATAGCTCAGAGGTAGAATCACCGACTGACGCCAATTCAGTTGGGTTTCAATCCTGGGTAAAAAGCAATCGGCTGTCTAACCATACAGATGAGCTGTGATACAGCAAAACAGATCTGTCTGCGGATGACTATATATATATATATATATATATATATATATAGTCATATATATATATATATATAGTCATATATATATATATATATATGTGTGTGTGTGTGTGTGTGTGTGTGTGTGTGTGTGTGTGTGTGTGTACACAGGTGTCGTCTTTATACAGATTGACAAACAAAACTAAAATTCTTTATCTGGCTATTCTTTGATAGACAAAACGATCAGGATTAATGCGATTTGATCAGAAGTGACATAAAAGATTTTGTACTAATGTCTATACTATTTAATATTGTCTTTTTGAGGAGCGCAATGGGCCATTAAATAACTTCTCATGTCGTTTCAAATAATATCTAACAGGCTAACATTTTTTCATTTATCCTGTTCTATTAGTTTTTCAGATGAATGGAGGAGAATGGTAAACAAGAACTCCTTCCAGGGTTAAGGCTGAAAAAAAAGAAAAAACGAAAAGAATTAGAAGAAGAAGAAGAAGAAGAAGAAGAAGAAGAAGAAGAAGAAGAAGAAGAAGGGAATTAAAAGAAGAATATTTTTCATTGGAGTTTATATCAAATTTTGTCACTTTTCTTTATCCATACTTTAAATGTCCCAAGCAAATATTTGAAATTTGAATGGGATTTCAGTAGGCGTATATGACTAGACATTATAATGAAAAAATATATTTTACTCTATATTTAAAGTGCATGTAATTTTCTTTTCAGTATCTAATAAATTAATACATTTTTTCGAATCTTACATTTCTATAGAGGTCACGATATTGTCTATAGATAGACAACAATCCCATCTAAATCAAAATTAAATTACAAAATTGCAATAAACTATATAAAACCAGTTTTAAGTATCAAAAAATAACTAAAAATTATTCATTTTATTTTACTGCAATTAAAATCAAAGTGGAAAATTTCAAAGAAAATATTTAACCTATTGCAATAAATTTTAAAATATGCATAAAAATCTGTGATAATTTGTAATGTTTTAGTCCCTAAATGGTTGCGATAAAATATATATTATTTTTTTTTTTATAATTGTGTTGCCCCAAGCAGGGAATTTACTGCCACTGCTTTGCAGGGGGTTACATAGGAGGAAAATTATGAGAAAGGGTGACAGGTTATAGAGCGGGTGTCAGGAAGTGGGTAAGAGAAAGATGAAGGTGGTCATAAAGTGGAGGATCAATTTATATATTGATTGTAATGTAGGATTGATCCCCCACTTTATATCCACATTAATACAGTATATAATTTTTTTTATAATCATATCGCCCCAAGCAAGGCATTTTACTGCCACAGTTTTTCAGGGTGTTACATAGGAGGAATGTTATTAGAAAGAGTGACAGGTTATATAGCGGGTGTCAGGAAGAGGGTGAGAGAAGGATGAAAATACTGATGAGGGTGGGGTGGACGGAGAAGGGAGCATGAGAGAGAGGATACAAGTTAGTGAGACAGGAGATGACTATTGATTTTACATTTGATCATTTTATGCCTATATATGCAAAATAAGAATGATGACTTTATTAAATTCAAGTAAAAACAAAGTATGTCATGTTTTGTACGCTAAAAAGCAACTGACACTTGGTTTTGCATGCACAAATGATGTGTATTCATCACCAATTAGGAAACATGAGACTAAAACTCGTCTAAAAAGACTGTTAAACGGAAAGCACTATTGTTTCGTGTAAAACATCCTGTTAATTAGCAAGAGGAAGAAGTTGTTTGTCTAGCTCCCTGCGTCCTAATTTAATCACTCGTTGTAACTCAATTCTGAAAATGATGCTTTGATGTCATGAAATACTGGGATGTTCTGCTTATTTCCCGCTTAAATACCAATCAGGTGACTTTCGTTTATCAACAAGCAGCCCCTGAATTACCGTCTGTTGCAATGAATGAGAATTCTCTTAAGGAGGCCTCTTTGCCTTGAACGTCTATTATAACATAGGCTCACCCAAGACTTTAAATAGAACTTCTATATGTGATTCATTACTAAAGATACTGGAAAATAATGCATTGACGAAAAGTGACTTGGAAACCAGTCATACAGTCTATTATGCAGGCCAACTACATGGACAAAGAGTAGAGCAATGAAGCATTACTTCCTCCCCCGAGAAATTATTTCCCCACTATGATAACGGATTCATTTTAATATGTGAAAATGCACTTCTGATTTATCATTCAACTGAATAGAAACTGCTTTCAAGCGATCAACAGCTTTATCAGTTTCTTGTTGACTAATTGTTTTCGGGGCAATTACAAAATTCAAATTGTTCTCCGGAAACCACATCCTAAACAAGGAACCAGGGATGAGCCTCTTCACCTGTTCAATAGACGTGGGTGGAGTGTGAACCGGGTGATAGTTTAGTCTATCTACTCCAATTGAAAAAAAAGAGGTTAGTGACTTGCTAAGTTTTAACTTAGTTAAGTCTAGTCAAAGAGATTTCTGCCAGGAAAAAATACTTCAAATTAGACATGAAAGTTAGAAATTATACAAAAACGGGCAAAATAAAAGAGGATAAAAATAAAATAAAAAACAAAATGGCTTAATTTTTTACCATATTCAAGAAGACAGACGCACGTGCTACTACCAGCAAGTTTAAAATTCTTTTATACTTTTGGTAACAGTTTTGGTCAAGGGCGTTAATAGGGTGGCCAATGGCCGACCAATGGGGAAAGGAAAGGAAAGAAGTAAGGAAAGAAGGAAAGAAACAAGGAGGCTGACTGACTGTGTCTGGGGGCGGGGGGGAAATAAGGGTAAAAAGACAGCCCTCTAGTCAAAGAGATTTCTGCTAGGAAAAAAATCCTTCAAATTATTTTCCTTACGTCTTGTCATTAATGTAGTCAAATTCTTCAAATCGCAGTAACCGATATCTGCCCATATGTTCTTAGGTTAACAAAATACAGAAGTGGAAAACAGAACAATTTGTTAAAAAAAGAACATCTCGTAATCCATTCATATCATCTGTCGTTATTATTTTGATTCCATAATTCTTGGAATCAAGAATAACGATGACATTTCTTGCCACCCACTTTGGTTTTGATTTCCAGTTTAAATTCTGGATTCTCTCTTGCAAGAAAGATAAGATGAAGCGTTCTGTTACAAAAAGTCGGAAAAATCGAGAAGAAACTGGACTAATGGAATTTTTCTAACTGGACTATAATCTAGGGTAGGTTCCTTCAAAAATATAAAGCGGTACCTAAGTTGTAAAATACATTTTTATTAATGAAAAATCTTTTTTGAACATTTATTTTGCATTTAATTCCAAACTAATAAATTAAAGTTAATATTTCTAACAAGGAAATATTTTGCTGTGTTTAAATTGAACGTAAGGATTTGTTTTTTTTTATTTGCTAATCAGTAAAATCGATAAGTAATCCATATTGACAAATCTGTTAACACTACATTATTGAAAATTAAAAATCTCTCTGAAACATTATTTGAAAATTATGGTTGATTAAAATTTGATGAATTCATCTATATTGAAAGAAATATTGCCTAATTTTAGTTTAAAATAACACAGAAAAGCATATTTTAATACAAAGGTGGTTCTTTTGTATAAGGTGTTAACCCATCTATCGATAAACTAATGTTTGAAAATTTTAAGTAAAATTGTAATAAATTTACATGACGGATACAATATAAATGCCTTTCTTGGTTATAATTTTGACTAAATTGTATCTTAAAATATTTCAATATTTTAATCATTCAAATATTTTATTGAATTGTAAGTACTTTGGCTTACTTAAGAAGATGCTTGTTGAGGAAATGTTAGCCAATTGCCAACAAATCTTAAATTGATTATATTCACCTCTCTCATTATCTGTTTATGTCGTATAGGGATGCCATAATTTAAAAACTCGACACGCTTATATACACAAAACAACAAAATACTTTTCAAATTTTTGGGGTCGCTGGCTTGTAGTAAGCTGTCTATTTATGATTATTAAAAGTAAATATAAGAATAATAATACAATCAGTTATTGGGGTGGAGATTAATAGAATCAACGACAGATTTATAAACTTGAAATCCTACCATAAAAGTTAAACTAATAAAAATTTCAAAGGTGCACTTTTATTTAATAGCAATATGACTTTTATTTAATAGCAATATGACTTGAACTCTATAAATTAATACGGAATATAAATATTATAAATCATTCTTATTAGAATTTTTTTAAAAATAAAAATGTCTCATAAAAATTAATTCTTCATGGAAAAGAATTATTTGAAAACTTTTCTAATAAACATTGTCTTAGTTTTATTGCATTTCTATTTTACGATTCAGACCGGGTTTTTGGGCTTCAAGTTTGATAAAACTTATTTGATTTAAATTCTCCAATCAGTTGTCTTTTTCACTTAAACATACATTGAGATCTAATAAAAAAATTTTTTTGGTAAGTTCATAATATTAAATTAATGGAAGGTAACAGACTTAAAAAGAAATATGTTTATCAGTCAGTTAAGTACCATACGTAAAACACGCTTGGGAGATCATGTCTTTTTCGAGACATGACTGACTGGGCAGAAGATTATCCCGTAGTAGGTTGCTATTGCTTTCTGCGGTAGACTGTTGACGACCAAGGCTATAGAACCCAATCTGCCCTGCTATTTAACCCATAACTGGAAGGAAGAGACGGATTAATACCTTTCCCAAGGGTATTTGTGCGTAAGTGAATGCAATGGATTCAACTGGAATTCGAACTCGGCTCCCCGGTTTTTCGTTCCGAGCCGATATCCACTGTACCACAATCAATTGTTCTAAAAACGAAAACTAAAAAAAATAATTCATTTGCGAATAATATCTCGAAGTTTCATTAAAATCTGAGTTTTGTAAGAATGCCCAAATCAATATACTTTACAGGGTAAAAAAACAATCAAATTACCTGTACTAATTTATATAATATCATGTTGACAAAAAAACAACAAAAAAATCAATAGTTTTAACCAACGTTCGATGATTCTCAATGTTAACCTCTTAATGCCTAGGGTTAACTGTTATCTTTTTATCCTCATAAACTGCGCCCCTTATTCTTACGATCCCCAGAACAACAGCATTCTTTAACCCTTATGCCTAATATATGATAAAATTAAACAACAACAACAAAGAAAACAAAGAAACTTGTTTAACCAGTATCCGTTTTCTATCTGAGAATTCCCATTGGAGGCAAGGCAATCTGTCGAAGCACTCCTTTTCGCTTTAAGTGTTCCAACTAACAGAAACGGATGTACTTAATAGACTTATTTGTGTTATTAAAATTTCAGTCACATGTGAGTAAAAGTGTTTTTTTACAAAAAATACAGATTTTTTTCCTCAGATAGCCAGGTATTAAAATTTGTTTACCATTCATATGAATCATAACGTTAATATCAAATCAATTGCAAATTCTGCACCTAGTAAAGAAGGTTCATTTGTTGTGCTGTAGACTTTTCTACATAAGAATCTATCTTGTAACTTTATAATTCTACCACTGGTTCGTGTATTGAATATTGTTGCCACATCTGGTCTTGTGCTTCTTCTATATATTTATAAATTCTTAACAAAAACTAAAAGAGTATCTACAATCTTGCATTTTAGCTCCAACCACTTTCCCACCTCTGTAAATTAATTTACTTTTGCCTTTTCAATATATATTTTCATACCAGTTGTTCTTTTAAACGTTTCTTTTTGGTAGCTCGAATGCCTGAATTTAAACCCAGTACTAGCTTGGCGGTTATGTCCCATCGTTTAATTACTGAAATTGCTAAATATTACCGTAATTAGTCTACACCTCCTGAAATAAGGTAGTATTTACATTATTCAAACTGTTGTTCTCCTCTATATTGCGATGTTTAAGACGTTTCGGCCGTTGTATGCTCCTGTCTTCTTCAGGTGCTATGAATTTTGAACCGAACCCTTTATTTTGATCACGAGGGTATATAATTCTCATTCCGTGTGTGATATCACTTTCGGATGTCATGTAGTTATCTCCCTTTAACCAAAATTTTCAAGTTAATGGCGATAAGTTAAGATAAAAGAGAAATAAATGATGAAACCCACCACTAGAAACTACGTAAAGTTGAAGAATCAGCGCATATGCTAGATCACAAAAAATTCCTACTCCGACCTAGCATAGAAATGAATATAATATGGAAACCAGGAATAAAGCGTGCTAGAGAAAATCATTAGTGTCAAAGGTTGCAATATGAGCTCCGGTAAAATATGGTTAATTAGACATTAGTTTTATAAGTCCTAGAGATTCATACACTGATGTCCTCAAGTGCAGATATAATAGTGGATATAAGCGTTGGTTAGTTCCAGTCACTTGACCCAAAGAGATGGGTTTTCAATACAACAGAAATGGTGTACAAATAACTTAAAATTAATATTCTAATAATTTCTTTTCTTAGCACTTAGAAAACATTTTGCAGCTTCTTATGTTTCTGACATGACACAATCTTCAAAAATTTATATGCAGCGTCTGTCATCTTCTGTTCGCTTTTTAACTTTTTTGTTTTATTTTTGTTTGTTTGCTTTTGTTTTTAGCGTCCTTTATCCTCAATAAAACGTTCTCATATACTTTTTTCTCTCAGTGTCTCTTTGCGTCTTAAAGGCTTTAGCAACTTGGGGTGAAATTATTTAAAAAAATATCTACTGAGAGCAATTGAAAAGTGAGAAATTAGGGATGTATTAAGAGTCATTAGTCTGAGGTTTGGCAGATGCTGTGAGGCCCCGAATTTTATCTGTATGAAAAAATTCTTCAAGCCAGAAAGAGATATTCTTGAAATCTATTAAGCTTAATTTTGTCAGGCACAAAACCTTATCGTGTGAGATAGGATTATTTAATTGAACCAATCTTTCAAGATGTAGATGATTCATTTATTGCGATCGAACTAAGTCTTAGGAAAACAGATATGCCAAAATTCTTGGAGCTGAATATCAGAAAGAACTGAAGATATACTGGATTTCCAACCCGGTAGAATTTTCTTATTGTAAATTTCTGGGCAATTTTATTCTGTATAAATCAGATATGATTTTTAGATTCAGGTTGTATAATCTGGATATGATTAGTAGATTCACTTCGTAAAAAGTGCATATGGTTATTAGATTCACGTTGTATATTTTGAATGTATAACCTGGATATGATTCTTAAATTCACTTTGTATAACCTGGATATGATTATTAGATTCACGTTGTATAATTTGGATATGATTTTTAGACTCACGTTGTATACCTTGGATGTCATCGTTAGATTCTTGCTATATCCAATACGACGTCTAAACCCCAACCTAACCTCTATTATAGAATCTCAATTTGACATTATATTCTAAAGGGAGATTCAAGAATGGGTATTTTGACTTGTAGCAGGGTTTAATTTACGAAAATATCCAGGCAAATATTTAATGTACTTCCTTCAACGGAACCACCAATCTTACTTGAGATCGATAGTACAAATTGTATTTTTTAATTGACGATAGGCATTAAGTATATATTTTTTTCAGATTATTCGTAAAAGTGTTAATAATAATAATTTGTGTAGTTAACATTTTAACATTTGTTGCCATGATAAACTGTAGTTGAGAAATTTTGCGCGCTTAAAATTGGGAAGGTTCAAACAAAAGTTGGTATGTCCTAAGTTGTTTAAGACATCTAAATGGAAATAGTAACTAAAATTCTGAACTCTTGTCTCATATTCATCTTTTATCTGAAACTCAAATTTGCGTTATGAATAACATAAACAAAGGAATTGTCTTTGGTGTTCCAGTACTTTTGGATTGGATTATATATATATATATATATATATATATATATATATATATATATATATGTAGCAATATCTAAACTTATTCATAAATGGAACTTTGTCTCTGTGTGTCTGTGTGTCTGTGTGTCCGTTACATCTAGACTCCAAAACGGTTGAACCGATATTCTTGACAATTGACACAGTTGTATTATAAGCGTCTGCGAGTGTTTTTAGCTAGTTTTTGTGTGGAGGTATTCCCAATAAATATCGGAAATCGATAATCGAAAAAATCGGGTTATAGAAGGAGTGGTCTGATTTTAATCAATTTCAAACACTCATAGACAAAGGCATAAGAAACGATATTCAGAAGTTTCAAGGTTGCAGCTCTTACAATATGAAGAAAATCGAATATATATATATATATATATATATATATATATATGTTAATACATGTATATATATATATATATATATTACTACATTATTACTACATTGACTAGTGTTTGCTTAACATTAAGCAAACACTAGTCAATAATGGATTTCCTAACTCTGTTATTGATCAACAAATTAAAATGTATCTCAACAAAATTAACAATAGCTCTAACAATATTGATAATATTAATAATAATTGTTTACATCAAAATAAACATAACACTATTAACTTATACTATTGCAACCAAATACATAATAATTATAAACAAGATAAACAAACTCTCAAAAACATAATACTTAGAAATGTTAAACCAGTCGAAAGTAATAATCAAATTAAACTCATTATATATTATAAAAAGTTTAAAACAATTGACCTCATAGTCTATAATAACCCAACAAGCACTAAACTAAATTCTTTACAAAAAACCAATGTAGTGTACCAATTTACATGCCCATTCAGAGATTGCATCTCTGATACTAATCAAAAACCTAGTACATATATTGGTTTTACTACAACCACGCTCTCCCGTAGACTTACATGTCATCTTTCTGATCAGAGTACTATTAAACAACATTTCTCTGAAAAACATAAACATGTAGGTAATATCAGACAGATTATGGTCAACAATACGGTGATCCTTACTCATACACACAGTAAGAGGAACCTGCAGATATTGGAGGCCATGTACATCAAATCTAAACAACCAACACTCAATAAAATCAACCTTAAAACAGGAAATAACATATTACATTGCATTTGACTACATGGTTTTGTTGTCATTTTGCGCTATCCTGCGGTGTGACGTCATAAAACCGCATCGCAAACTTAAGAACTGCGTTTATTATTTTTGGTAACTATTGCCGTTGCCAAGCGGAGTTTTATGTCAACACAAAATAAAATCGACGGTGATGGTGGATTTTATAATATTTCAGTTTAAACTACCTCTCTGAAGATGGCTCATGTGAGCCGAAAGCTTAGAAGAAAACCAATAAATAATTATCCAAATGATGGAGAATTTTTGACTTTATTTTCAACTGAAATTAAAGCAAAAATACGACGTTTAGAACGGCTCATGATTAAACATAATAGACATTCATTGTCTCTTATATTTAATATATATATATATATATATATATATATATATATATATATATATATATAAAAGGCAAGATGTTTGTGTGTGTATCTGTTTATCTGGATGTATGTCTGTTTATTTGGCTGTATGTCTGTTCATCTGGCTGTATGTCTGTATTTTTTTCAGTCATTTTATTTTAGTTTTTGCTTCGGATTTGGCTCTGAGTAGGTATAATTGTAGTTCTTAGTCTCAGCCATGTGACTGTTTACTCAGAGGTCTTATATAGTCTTCAAAATTCAGTTTACAACGAAAAAAGACTTATTTGATATCGATACCAGGAAATCAAAATTTGACTTACATCCATTCATTTTTCTTTCAGTCTACAGTTTCGCTTTAACTGGAAATAACTATTGCTTTCTAGTCTTTCGTCCGAACGTCGAAAGAGTCTGAGCTCCAGGACCATGGATTAGTTTTAAAGCTTTCATTACACCCGAACAGCACCGGGCTATACTGCTAGCTAATATATATATATATATATATATATATATATATATATATATATGTGTGTGTGTGTGTGTGTGTGTGTGTGTGTGTGTGTGTGTGTAGCAATGTTACTATATATATATATTAATATATGTATTAGTATATATATATATATATATATATGTTAATATATATATATATATATATGTAGTAATATATATATATACATGTATCAATATATATATATATGTAGTAATATATATATGTATTAATATATATATATATATGTAGTAATATATATATATATATACATGTATCAATATATATATATATGTAGTAATATATATATATATACATGTTTTAATATATATTTAGTAATATATATATACATGTTTTAATATATATATATATATATGTAGTAATATGTATATATATATATGTAGTAATATAGGAAAGAATATTAATAAAAAGTTTTGAATTTAAAAATGTACTTTTTTTGAACAGTATTTGTTTATTTTTATTATATTTTATATTTCAGACCGTCCTCGGTCCTTCATCAGAAACAAGTGATTTTTAAATTTGAATTAGAAACGTATTTCACGATAGCGTCCGAATATTTTTTGTTTACATCACGTGGTGTGTTTGTTCACAACATGCGGCATGTCCGTAGAGAAAGTCTGTTTGTTTTAGATAAAAAATTTTAGTATTGAAATATTTGTAAAGATTCAACACACCTAAGTCCCTATTTAACCCTAGCTTGTGTGTATTTAATTTTAAAATCCATTATTTTTCTTTCTTTCTGCGTGTGTATGTAGAACTAAAATGGGAATCTATTAGTAAACATTTGCAATTTTCTAAAGTATGATCAGGTTGATTAAAATTGGCTGCAATTGGGGAGTATACATTTTTTTGTCGTATATTTAGTTTCTGATTATTGAAGCGAAATCTAAAGCTATTACCGGATTCGCCGATATATCCACTGTTGGGGCAAATTGAGCAGAAGATAAAGTATATGATGTTTTTGCTGTCACAAGTAAGGTTTGGTGGGTGTAATTTTATTTTGGTGTTGGGTACAGAGAATGTTTTGTCTATTATTAAATGTTTACAAATTAAACAGCGAGGCTTTCCACATTTTAAATTCCCTGATAGGTTTGTATTATTTAAATATTTGTTAGAAGTGAGGATAGTTGATAGGTTGGGTGTTTGTTTCTTTGCATTTATGGGTGGTTTATCGAAAATGTCTTTGATGTTTTTGTTTGATTGGAGGTTCCTGTAATCATTTTTTAAATTTTTGATAAGTGTGTAGGAATATTGATTATGGTTAAAAACCATGGGAATTCGGTTGTTATCTTTTCGTTTTTTTTATGTGAGAAGTATGCTACGATCTATGTGGATGGCTTTATGTAGTGCTTCCTTTATTATTTTTATTGGATATTTACATTTTAGAAACTGTTTTGTCAGGTTGTTAATGTTGTTTAGAAAATCTGGATGGTCTGAGCAAATGCGTTTTATTCTAATAAATGAGCTGTATACGATAGATCTTTTTAATTTGAGGGGATGACAGCTGTTAAAGTATAGGAATTTATGTTGGTTTGTGGGTTTGTTTTATAGACTGGTGGAAAGTGTATGTTTATTTAATTTTACCATGACGTAAACGTCATGGTAAAATTAAATAAACATAAAATTAAATAAACAGAAAGGGACGAATGTGTATGAGTACTCCATGGTAAATTTGATTGTATTGTGGAAGTTGTTGCAGAAAGTAAAGAAGTTTTTTAATTGTTCTAATCCATGAGTCCATATTAAGAAAATATCATCAATGTATCTAAAAAAATGTGATGGTTTGTATTGTGAACTGTCTAGTATCTTTTTTTCTAAAATATGCATAAAGATATTGGCATAACTCGGTGCCATTTTCGTGACCATTGCTGTGCCACTAATCTCTAAATAGTGTTTGTTGTTGAATTTAAAATTATTGTGTGTTAAGATGAAATTTATTAATTGGCATAAATCTGTGATTTGGTTGTTAGGTAATTTGCTTTTAAGGAACTCATGGCAAGCTGATACTCCTTCAGCATGTGGAATGTTCGTGTACAGAGACGTAACATCCATCGTTACTATGATATTATCACCTAGGACTAAATTAATGCTTTGTAATTTGTTGAGAAAGTCAGTAGTGTCTCTAATATAAGTTATATATATATATATATACATGTATTAATATATATATATGTAGTAATATATATATGTACATGTATTAATATATATATATATGTAGTAACATATATATAAATATGCTTGTATTAATATATACATATATATATGTCGTAATACATATATTTGTGTTAATATATTTATATATATGTAGTAATATATATATATATAAATATACTTGCATTAATATATATATATATATGTAGTAATATATATATATATATATACATGTATATATATATATATATATATATATATATATATGTAGTAATATATATATACATGTTAATTAATATATATATATATATGTAGTATTATATATATATATACATGTATTAATATATATATATATATATGTAGTAATATATATATATACATGTATTAATATATATATAGTAATATATATATATATATACACATGTATATATATATATATATATATATATATATATATATAGGTAGTAATATATATATATACATGTATTAATATATATATAAAATAATATATATACATGTATTAATATATATATATGTAGTTATATATATATATATATATTAATATATATATATATATGTAGTAATATATATATATATAATAATCTTTATTATTGGTAGTTATACCAATAATAAATTACCATATATCATCTGATTATATACTACAGGTAGTGATGTAACTCGATTTCTGTTGAGTAGCAATGAAAAAAAATTTGTTTAAAAAATTCTAATAATATACATATTTCTGCAAATATTGCTTTATTTCGTATCGAGTTATTTAAAAAGTAAATGCTACGAACTGTGGATTGTTATTTTAATAGTTATTGCTATTACTTCTACTACTGCTACTACTACTACTACTACTACTAATAATAATAATAATAATATTAATAATAATAATAATAATAATAATTATATATATATATATATATATATATATAATTGATCAATATTCGTGTACCATATTCGTCATAGTTGATAACTGGAACATTTAAAATTAATCAATTTTCTTTAATATTAAAGGTCATGATTTTACTGACACCTGTTGTATTTGCAGATATTAAAACAAAGTCAAAAGTCAAATAAAAGAATATGAATATTCCAAATATCTAAATAATAAAACGTTGATAAACCACATAATTCCCTCAGTTTTTATATAACTGCTAACTTTACGGAAATACCAATATCGACCAACAATGATTGAAACACGAAAAAGTAGAAAAGTATTTATCTGTTTGTAACTTGGTGGTTTGTTTATACTAAATAAAACTGTAAGATATTATTTTATGCTTTTAAATTAATATTTACAAATACACATGTATTTGTAAATATTCATTATTTTTATTTGTACTCTTGGACTTTGTTCAGCTTTGCAATAAACTCTGAATTTTTAACCAATATTTTTTTTCTTTTTGTTTTTCTTTTAATTCCAGCATAAAATATATATTCTTTAAACATTCGTTGTATAACTAACATATTTCATTTTTGTTTCATTAACCTGTCTCACATCTTTTATTAATTTCAAAATTCTAGCAACATTCAGATTCTGTCTTGATCAGCACAGTTTTAATCAGATTTTTATATAATCTAGGGATTATTTTTTTCAGGTGACATCTAGAAAAAGCTGATAAATGAATATTTCAAGATGCAATATGCATTTCTTAACACATTAACTCTACTTAATATTACAAACTTCAATCAAAACTTCATAACAAGTTTCTTGACTGATCTCTTTAAAATGAGTAGCCCTTTATTAAATGAATGTTTGTGGTGCAGTGGATATCGGTTCATGGAAACGAGTTCGAATTCCAGTCGAATTCCTTGCATTCACTTACGCGCAAATAACCTTAGGGACGGTATTAATCATTCTCTTCCTCCTAGTTATGGTTTAAATAATAAGACAGATTGGGTTCTATAGCGTTGGCTGGCACCCAGTCTACCGCAGAAAGCAATGGCAACCTACTGCGGGTTAATCTTCTGCCCAATCAGTCATGACTCTTTCGAGACATGATCGCCCAAGCGTGTATCACATATGGCTCTTAAATGACTGATATATATATATATATGTATATATAAGAATATGGCAAGTATGGGTGGAATAAAATTCCGTATCCAAAGAAACACTATTCTTATAAAGTGGTCAATACAAAATACAGCGAATAATATTTATTTAGTATTTATAAAAAAAAATATGTTAAAATGTCATTACAAAATAGTTAATTTGTTTCGAAACTTGTAATTAACATCAACACGTATTAAGACACATCAGTGTCGAAATAAAATAGCTACTTTTGTCGTGGTATTATAACATATGTTATAAATGATATATATATATATATATATATATATATATATATATATATATATATAGGAAGTATAACGTTATATAATTTTTTATATATCAAGAACAGCTTTGAAAGTAATATGAATAACAAATTGAGGAAAGTTTTTGTAATGCGTTTCATCCGTTCGGACTTCATCAGACCGAGTTTGTTGACGTCCTTGGGACTACACAGGCGCAGGAACGAGAGACACTAGCAGTATCAAAATTTAGATTTTTTCCATACATTCTTCTTATAAAACGCAGGTGATCATGGACTTCTATTTGCCTATCCATGGTCGCTATTAATATTTTCCTTTTGATATCTCTTCCAAACTCTGCTCCACCATCCACCTGCTACATCTCATTAAGTAGGCCACTAACTGCTTTTCCCTATCTCTCTTTCTCTCTATCCGCCCTGTGAGTATTAGTTTCTTCCAGTCCTCTTGCCTCATTTCGTGTCCTAAAAAAACTCAGCTGTCCCTTCCTGATCTCAATATACAAACTAGCAAATTTTATCTTGATTCTTTTTGTTTCCATTATCTTTTTATTAGATATCTCACACTGTGATAAGAGAAAATCATCAAATAATGATAAAACGCTGTAAGGACCTGGACACAAATTTACTGTTGATGAAATATCGTTTAAAGAATTATAAAGAATCCATTTCTGTTTTAATTAGAGTATCATTTTTAAATATTGCTTTAAAGTGTGCTTTATTTTATGGACAATAGAGCACAATATCAATGATATACTGCATGCAAATATATTAAACTGGACACTGAAGTCAACACCAAGTTTCGACAACTTGTTTCATGCCTTAACTCTATCGACAAGCCATGGCCCAAAGATAACGTTGAAGCATAAAACAAAGTTTATCTAGTATATATAATACATACATTTGCTTCTGACGTCTTGATGCATCATAATATAATCTGAAGTTGCATTTCCGTTGCTACGTCATGCATATATACGTCATGCATATATACGTCATGCATATATAATTGCCCTGCCAAAAATTAATGAGTCTGATTCGAATGATCGATTTGTTTTTAGGGCTTATCAATTTTTGTAAATTTCTGAAAGCTAGAAAATATATTTTTAGATGTTAAGAATTTTGTGGCGACATTAATAATATTATATCTACTAATTAACCTATATCTGGGAGAGATAAAGTGATTTCATACATTTTCTAATTTGCGCCTAATTGAGGATAATGAACCCGAGAGAAACTGTAATTTGATCCTCCAATTTTCCATTCCGTGCCGCTATCCATTATATGATTGGCTGTGTTTCGATGTGCAGGACGTTCTTTGTTGTGCGGTGGATATCGGCTCGGGACGAGAAATCACATACTCGCAAGTACTCTTATGAAAGGTATGAATACGTCACTTCTTACTCCAACTATAGGCTAAAAAGCAACACAGACAGGGTTTTATAGACTTGATTCACAACCAGTCAACCAAAGAACCTAATGCGGAAAAATCTTCTGCCAGGTAGTTTTTTGAGTTATGATTGCCCAAGTATGTATTACTTATGGCACCTAACTGACTGGCATACACGATTACTGCACCTGGTATTCCCAATCAGAAACGCCCTGAGACCACAGACGACAGGTGTCGTTATAGCTACTGACCAGGCTCGACGTTATTTACCTGCGAGGATCGCACGAGAATATGTCTCAACGTCATATAGACTTAAACCCAACATTCATGGGGTAGTAGTATGCAAATATAATGGTTGTTGGGGACACCTTACCTTAGCATCATAACAACTCCCATCCTACATCAATAATGTTGTGACATTTGACATACTTCGATCTATGGTGTTATGTGTTTAGCGGAAATAGCTGATGGAAGGCATCACTCTCCAATCTGGAGAGCACAGGATCTTGAACAAAGTCATCAGCTGCGAAATGACTTACGTAATAGGCAGGTGACATTAGCTATAAGCATACCCTCTTGCAAAGTAAAAAATATCAGATGCAATCTCATATGCAATCCAACATGTTAATTCATTGTATTTTAGATGCAGTGAGATATGGAACCAGGCGATTAAAAAACTAACACAGCAGGACCGGTAACGGTTCGTAATATTCCAACTGTTTGTTAATTTCAACGCTTTCGAAACAAAACAGTTCTTTATTAATTATCTTTTAGAACCATTTTAACATTCCATAAACATGACTGATGCTAAAACCCAGAAGGCAAACCCAATGCCGTAAATTGATATATTTAATCAGTTGCAACCTTTCCTAATAGAAACGCTAAACAGTCATTCTCGTCTGAATCTATCAGGTATCTTTATAAATCTATTATTCTTCCATACTTCGAATATTGTTGTCACGTTTTTTTACTGCTTCGGCTATGTATTTTGAGATAATCCAATAGAAGAATCTGTAATTTTAGCGGTCATAACCTGGCATCTCAGATTTAATCCCTTTCCCACTGTCCTAATGAAGCTTTCTTGTGTATTTTCTATAAATATTTTCACGGTAATTATTCCGAGGAACTTTTCTTTTGGTATCTCGACTTCATGAATTTAAATAATGTTGCATAAAAGCACTGAAACCACAGACGACAGGTGTTAAAGCATTTACTGACATGTATTGTTCCTTAATGTTGTCGGTGTATGTTCGCAGTGTTTTGATCGATACTTTGAAATACTTTGTGATCATTCTAAATATAATAAGTTATTTCAGCTGTCATCGTACGAAAATGGTTTACAATTCGTTTTAGGACCATTGCAGAAAATTTGAACTAATATTGTCATCGTACGAAAATGGTTTACAATTCGTTTTAGGACCATTGCAGAAAATTTGAACTAATATTGTCATCGTACGAAAATGGTTTACAATTCGTTTTAGGACCATTGCAGAAAATTTGAACTAATATTGTCATCGTACGAAAATGGTTTACAATTCGTTTTAGGACCATTGCAGAAAATTTGAACTAATATTGCTACCACCAGGTTCACTCCACATAAGGACAATGAAGCATATATGCAACAACATAAGGACAATATGCGACGTTGTGTAGAGGTTTGTTCGCGTGCATGTTCCTGTACCTACAGATATCAAAGACAGTAATGTTTTGGAACATCAATTAGCTAAGGAATTTCTGAGGAAAAGAGATGATAACGAATTCCTGCACATCGCCATGATAGAGACCGAAAATACAAAACTTTGTTTAAAAGAATTCATAGAATTCTAAAAGAATTTATCAAATCAATTCTATTAGGTTGTCCCAAAAGTTAGTAAACACGTGCGAAATGGCTCTATCTGGTCCAGCACAATCGAGACAAACGATGGGTTCAGAAAGGGCAAGAAATACCGTCGGTTCCAAAACAAAATCGATTCGGCAAGAAAGTCATGTTGTGCGTTTGGTGGAACTTTGAAGGAATCGTGCATTTTGAGTTGGTTTTGAATGGTCGTGCCATCAATGCCGAACTTTAGTGTCAGCAACTTGAGCGGGTCTACAAAAAGTTGAAGCAAAAGTACCCGGCTCTGATCAATCGAAAGCGCGCTTTGATGCAGCAAGACAATGCCAAGCCACACACCGCCAGCAAGACCAAAGACAAGTTTGCAGAGCTGGACGGCGTTGAGGTTCTGCCACATCCACCCTACAGCCCTGACTGTGCTCCATCAGATTACGGCCTTTACCGCCTAATGCGACACTTTCTGAAGGGTCGCCGATTCGACTCGTTTGATGAAGTCGAGGAAGCGTGTCAAGAATTTTTTGATTCGAAGCCGGCTGAATGGTACTTTGACCAGATCCGAAAGCTTGCAAATCGATGGCAGAAAGTCTTGTAAAATGATGGCCTTTATTTTGAGCAATAATTTTTGTTGTTTTTGCGAGCAAAATTTCAATTTTTTGCAAGTGTTTTCTGGTAACCTTAGATTACTTAGCGAGTAAAATTTCAATTTTTTGCTAGTGTTTGCGAACTTTTGGGACAACCTAATAAATTGTTACATATTAATTTTGTAAGTCATGTTAGTGAGCATTTGTTTTTAGACTTGTTGCACTGAAAGTTTCTAAGAAGTTTTCATGTCAATTTGAACAAAATAGAATATGTTAGATATACACAACTACTTTCAGGGCCGTAGCTGATGCTAAAAAAAAGGCCGTGCACAGAGAAAATTGCCCGGATTTATTAGTTGACAATGTGATGACGTCATCAATGTCATCAGTGTCACCCGTTTCCAGAAACTATGATTTTTGCGGATTTTGTTGGCTATATAAATGGAAATTAAGCACAGAACGTGAACGAAAGCAGGAAATCGGATTCGGTATTTCTGAGTATAACCAATCTTTTCTCCCAAAATTAATAAATAAACAGATTTTTCTTCTGTTCATCAGGATGTTTTCTTCGTTTTTCTTTCTTTCTTTCTTTTTTCCTTTCTTTCTTCGTGAATTGTTTAGTTTGATTTCTGACGAAGACATTTTTCCTTGCCCGGATTTTCACTATGATTGCGCTGATCGGCCCGGACCCCTGCCCGGTGTGCCCAGTAGTCAGATACGGTTATGACTACTTTAACTACAGGACATGTTACTTCCTCAACTGTATATAACAAGAAAATTTAGAAATAAGAGAACTGTCGTTGTAGTATTTAAGAATTATGAAATTATGAAATAAATATGAAATGAATTGCCAAGTCATCCAAATAAATAGGTGTAATGGAAGATTCACCGATTCCGAAGTTAACAAAAGACTATAAGAACGGTTATAGGGGATTGAAGAACTATAATTTAAGTACTTTAATCATCAAGAGATGACACGAGTACTAAATAGTATGTGGTCAGATTGTGTATTACACAAGATTAAATAGTCCAGATTTTAAAGGTAATCTCTAAATGACTCAAGGACTAAATAGTCTATGGCCATACCTACTAGCTAATCAAGAAATGACAGTGAATTGTCTGTGAACAATCTGTAACCTGAAATTCTAGAAGTAATGTAAATCTTGGAATTTAGTTGTTTTTGTAATAAATAAAGACGTGAGCTGCATTTTCCCAACAGCTGATAATCTTGTACAAATATTTCACTTTATTTTAATTCGTTCTTCAATGTCAGCTGTTACAAGTTTAATCGGACACAAAGCCACAGAATAGCGGTATCAATTGAGCTTAATTATTAAGCTTAGCACACAGCTGTTGATATGGGTGAAGGTAAAATATATTCATACCCAAAATAAATTTTAAACCAAGAAGTGACTCAATAACCTTTTCATTACAGCTCAAAACTAAACAGCTGGTGGGCTACTTTCACCAACTGCATCAGGGACATAGAGTTGAGCAGGTATTATGATCAAAGGTTAAACTTTTGTGGCTAATCCAAAAGTATCGTAGTCTAACGGAGAAATTCATATGATGTAAGATATTGATCTTGGATTTGAAGAGATCAAGACTGTAGTGGTCAGGGAAGCATCCACTCGGGAGTTTTTTTCATAAAGTAAAAAATCCTGGGAACTTACATCTTATAAAAAACACGAAGGACATGGAAATGATTGGTCACGATGAATATAACATAGCGGATCCTTGCTGTGAAGGCTTGAACTAGTGGATCTAACGGATCTAACATATATGAACATATTAATATTGATAGGTTTGGGAGAGGCTATAATCATTTTGTCAAAATGACAAAATAGTATCAAGGTGGATAATAATTCATTACGCGCATGGTAGTGTAATTCTTTTTTAAATCTACTGAGGCTGGACACTAACACACGAAAATATGACCAAAAGAATTCGCAACATTTAATTGTTTTTATATCTAGAAACTGATTAAGAAATAGCTAATAGGAGATATTTAGAGTTGCAACAATTTTTGTTTCTAATGATCTTGTCCGTTTCCTTAATACTTTATGTTGTGGGTTCTCCCTTTTCATAAAGATGGACTCGTCCAGAGTAAACTTATACTACTACTATAGAAGCGAGACTAGACAAGACCGTTTTCTCACAGAGAGTTAACCGGAGAATACGAGAGTCCAGAGAGAGATTAGCAGTCAGTACACAGTAGTTCATAGTAGCTCCACTCATCGAGACGATTATTACACAGTACCCGTCAGTTTCCGACACGGACATAATCAATATACCACGGCTTCACTTCCAGAGACTTGTACATATACTTTTTTACTAACCTGTATACCTGGACTACTAATCTTCATTCAAATCTGTATCCTTACGTTAATACACTTATTTTCTATCTCAATTACTAGTCGTTGTTTATTTATTTGTGCGGGCCCCATTTCCGGTATCCACAAAAATTTAGATTTTGGAAATTATCTAAATGCCTTCTCAAACTGTATTTAACACATCGTAGCCTATGCATGCATTGGCTAAAGACAAAAAATGCTCAAGTGCCCGTCTCGTCAGTAAGTGTTGGTTGATTCTAGGAAAAGACACTAACCCCCAACTCAATTGAGTTTTATTTCCTGAATCGAAGATTTTGATGCTTGAACACATTATATGAAATCTAGGCAACAGTATAATAATAGTTCTTTTCTTTTGTTTTTTTTTTTGTCGTGTTTCCTCACAGGATGGGCCATCACGAATCTCCACAACTTTTCGTTTTGTGCTTGTGGATTTTCCCTGTTTGTGCTTTTTTTTAAAAATTCATGTGTTAGTTCTTTGTGTTAGTAATGGTTCTAGAAAAAATAAATGCTAAATATGAGTGGTGATGAAAAGAAAAGTCATCACAGTACAAGTAAATAAAAAAAATAATCGAAAATATATTTGGCACGCTAATATGATCGAACGACGTCGATGATCTAAACTATCCTGAAGAAAACGAATGAGATAAAAGGTGTTAAACCAGCAAAAGGTGTCTCCAGGTTGTCCAAGCAAAGGAGAAATATCCCTGAGGATATAGAAAGGCTGCTTCTCGCAGACGATACCCTGATGGAGACGATTATCGCTGAGAAAGCCCAAATGCTGTAGAAGAAACAAAACCCAGGAACTTCGACGCAAGAAACTACAAAAGAAGAATTTATGCTCAGTCGGTGCTAGTTTGACGATTTTATGAAACGAACTGCTGTGTAGAGCGTCGCGTAACACGGTTAAACAGTAAGTTCTGTTACGAAATTAGCCGTAGAATTTGTGAGAGAGTTCTGTTTGTTTATCACAGAAGATAGATGTCTCTCAAAAGTTGTTTAACTGCGATGAAACTGATTTTTTTTGCGGGGAGGTGCCCCGAGGAATGTATATCACAACCGAGGAGAAGAGGATGTCAGGCCACAAGTTTATGAATGACAGGATAACCCTCACATTTTGCGCCAAACCGCTGCTCATTTATAATTCAGAGAACCCACGGGCGTTCATGGAGCAGAAGATCCAGAAGGGTCAGCTGCCAGTCATGTGGCTGGCTAACGTTAAAGCGTGGGAGTATAGGTAATTTTTTAGAATGGGTCAACGAAGTTTTCCTCCTCCAGCTTCACACCTACCTCAAGGAGAAGGGTTTACTTTTCTTTCCTCGCTAATGCCTCTAAGCACCTTCGAAACCTATACTGTGTAATCTTAGAAAAATTTAAATTTA
The DNA here is from genome assembly GCA_037127315.1 of Ascarosepion bandense. Taxonomy (NCBI): domain Eukaryota; kingdom Metazoa; phylum Mollusca; class Cephalopoda; order Sepiida; family Sepiidae; genus Ascarosepion; species Ascarosepion bandense. The sequence goes on from JBBBDQ010001492.1 coordinate 5,327,193, forward strand.
TTAAAGTTATTTATTTGCCGCTGAATACCACTTGCATCTGCAGCCCATGGACCAGCATGCGATTTCCAACTTCAAAAAATAGGATACCAAGCACCTGTTTCGTTGGTGCATTGATGTTACTTGACCCTGAAGGATGACTTCAACATTGGGAATTGTCTCATCATTACTGAGGTGGCCTGGCAGAGCGTTACGAGGAGGACGCTGAATTTTGCATGAAGGAAGATGTAGCCTAAATGCGTTTTTGCATAAAAATATGGAAGATGATTTCAGGAGTTTCGAAATCCTCTATCAGTATGGCTGATGCTAACCTCCAGGAGAGGGAGTTGTTGCACCTTCTCGGGCTATCAATCTCTTCCGACATTAAGTAGAAAACTTTTATTGAATCAATTGCTAAGTTTGTTGTTAGGAATGTTGGTTCACTCTGCCGTGTTAGACAACTTTTCTCGCCAGAATCTATTTTACACCTTTAAAAGTCTACCATTCCCCTATGATTCGAATATTACTGCCACATATAGTCTTGTAATCCTGATATATATTTAGAGATTCTCGATAAAATCAAAAGAACAATTTGAAATATTATTGGTCCTGATCTAGCATATCAACTTCAGTCAATTTATCATCGCCGTAATGTCACTCTCCTGTGCCTTTTCTATAAATACATTCATTGTAATTGTTCTGATTAACTTTCCTTTATCGCACATAGATTATGAATTTACGCTCAGTACTAGATTGGCTGTGCGTTGCGGTGCAGTGGATATCGGCACGGAAGAAGAAATCGGGGAGCCGAGTTCGAATTCTAGTTGCAAATACCCTTGGGAAAGGTATTAATCCGTCTATTCCCTCTATTATGGGTTAAATAACAGGACAGATTGGGTTCTACAGCTTTGGTTGGCAACTAGTCTACTGCAGAAAGTAATGGCAACCTACTTCTGACCAGTTAGTCATGTCTCTTTCGAGACATGATCGCACAAGTGGGTATCACGTATGGCACTTAACTGACTGACTAGATTAACAACAACGTCTCCTCATTTTACACCTCAGTTGTCGAAATTAACCTTAAGTTTTCTGCTGTCAGTTTCTTTTTTTGTACTTCCTTCTTTTCCTGATTTCTAGCTAAATTTGACCTTCAAAAATGTTAATGCTATATTAATTGTTATCCATCCTCTTCTTGTATTCCTCTGCTTTTATTGTTCTTGTTCCTTAATAATGTTTTTCTTTCACACTCACTAACCCCATTGTGTCTTAGTGGGTTTATTGCCTTGTTTCGGTTGAAATTATTAAAAAAAGTTCTTGCTATTTTTGGTTATATAGAAAATATCACTTTAGGACGAGAAACTTATTAAAAATAAATTTATTACTATAATCTGGTACAGATACAATGGTCTTTGCAGATCTAAGATTATACGAAATTTACAGAAAATAAGGGTGTCTGTGGAATTCAGAAGGAACTGTTATTTCTCTGTAATTGCTACAAACTCAATATATACATTAGTTATAAGTGTGAGTAATTGATTTCGGATAATGTTTTAAAACATTACAAACTTTTTTTCCTGGACAATAAAATTACTCGAATTTTTCTTCTTTCTTGGTTAGAAGACAAACAAAAGGAAACAATGAAAACAAAAGCATAGAAAATTGTTGATTGATTTAATTTTTATATCTTTTCAACCCTTTGTGAGTAATTAGAACAGAACAGTTTTTTGATTAGGAGGATTTTATTTAGATTATAATGTTTGTATTTAACAGATAGATCTCTTAATGCACAATGTTATTCCAATCTTAGCAGATTAAACTCATTAGATTATTCAGTTAAAGGTGGTGCATATCTTCGAGAGCATTTTCTCCTGTACATTCTTGTAAATATTTTATTTTTTATCACCTTTGATTGTTCTTTTAAAAATGTTTCGTCGCTTTTTTGCGTTTGAGCTTAAAATCGCAAATAAAAACGCAATCGACTAAATATGTTCCATTAAATCATGAATTATCCAAACATCGTTATCATTAAATTATGCAAGTGTTTTCAAATGCTTTAAAATGTTCACATAAGCTATGTAGAGTATGTTTGCGATGTCCCGTATCAGTTATTTCAATCAGAATTATGAGTTGGCGATCATCAATGGATGCAGGCCTGGAACGTTCTTATTTTCCATTTCTTTTTTCCCTTTATCTGCCTTCTTTTGTTTGAAGTTGAATCTTGTAGGATGATAGTGGAAAGATTATCGTATCTCCTGACTAGTCAGTATCACTTTAAATTGCTCTTGTTGAAGAGGGTAATGAGGTCTTCCTGTGAGCCGTTTTCTACACTGATGAGTTATTACACTGCATTATTTCTGGTGCGATATACGTAGGAAATGTCTGGCATTGTTCTGTAACCTATTCTCATTGCTTTGCTGATAGCGTAAAAGACTCGCAGACGTTTGGAAAGATTGAGAGGTCCAATGAAAGTCAAGGTTCGATCTTTGAATTCTATTTCATTTTTAAACTTGCAAGGCATTCTTCTTCTTCTTCTTCTTCTTCTTCTTCTTCTTCTTCTTCTTCTTCTTCTTCTTCTTCTTCTTCTTCTTCTTCTTCTTCTTCTTCTTCTTCTTCTTCTTCTTCTTCTTCTTCTTCTTCTTCTTCTTCTTCTTCTTCTTCTTCTTCTTCTTCTTCTTCTTCTTCTTCTTCTTCTTCTTCTTCTTCTTCTTCTTCTTCTTCTTCTTCTTCTTCCTTCTTCTTCTTCTTCTTCTTCTTCGTCTTCTTCTTCTTCTTCTTCTTCTTCTTCTTCTTCTTCTTCTTCTTCTTCTTCTTCTTCTACGTCTCGTATACCTTTACGACTTTGACGATTTGAATTTCATATACTTTGCAGTTCGTAATGACTTGTCGTTTTGTTATTTATCCTAAACACTTTCCGCTGTCCATTTACTCACTCTCGTTAGGTAGGCTCTGCATGGTTTTTCTCTTGCCTTCAATCGGTTTTTGTGTATTTTTCAAGCCCCCTTTCCTCATTATGTGTCCCAGAAATTTCAGCTGTCTCTTCTTGATGTTAAATCTTAGTTTGTTTTTTTTTCGTTTCTATTTTCCCTAAATACTCATCTTTTCTGACATCTTCCATCCATTATATTGGAGTATCCTTCTTTAGAACCACATTTTCGTTGATTCAAATCGCTTCTGAATCTGTGGGGAGATTGTTCAGCATTAACTGACACATAGAAGGACTGATACTACATGATATTTCAATACACTTTGCTTTGTTTCTAACAAGAATTTCATGATTCATTACACTTAGCTAAACTTTTGAAATGTATATTTCAATATCCTAATGCGCCTTCGGATTTCAGCACCGCATATTCTGTCCTCTGTTAAAATACTTGATTTTAGTTTCCCCCACCAAAAAAAATCAACATTTTAAGGTCTTTATTTTGTTCACAACATTGAGTCTTATTGCAGTTGATATTACAATGTGATAAAATGTTTTCTTCATAACCGGAAAACAATCCAGAATTGTGAATAGCGAACAAAGATAATGATTTCGTAGAAAGAACTTTGTATTAAGAAGTGATCGTCTTCTTCTTTTATGTGCCATGTCCTTTCAGGATGTAGGCGATCATGGATTTCCACGTCTCCCTAGTCTTGGTGGTTCTTAACACGCCTTCTCCTGATACACCATGCAACCCCCGTTCTGTCATCCACTAGCTCAAGCCCATAAATCTAGAATATAAATATATAGAAACTAGCATGGCCATAAAATGAGGGATCAGTTTATATATTGATTATAATATAGAATTTCTCCCCCATTTTTATACCTACATTATATTTTCTTACAAACAGTTGGCACATATATTCTTTTTCTGTGTGCTTTCTACGTTTCCCTATCCCTGGTGGCTCTTAGCACGCCTTCTCCGGTTACACCACGCAGTCCTCCTTCCATCATCCACCTGATTGGGTCCTTCAGATATGTTATCCGCTGTTTTCCTCTGTCTCTTTTCCCCTCTATCTGGCCTGTTATTATCAGGTTCTCCAAGCCCTCCTTTCTCATTGCATGTCCCAGGAACTTTAGTTGTCTCTTCCTGACGCTAAGTATTAATTTCCTTTTCGTTTTCATCATTTCCAAAACCTCATCATTGCTAACATGTTTGATCGATGATATTCGCAGCATCCTTCTGTAGGACCACATTTCAGTTGCTTCAATTTTTTTCTTTATCTTCGATGATATTGTCCAGCATGCACTGCCATATTGAAGAACTGACATCACATCGCAATCCAGTACTCTCTTCTTTGTTTCTAGCGAAATTGTCCGGTTTCTTAAAACTTTACTCAACTTCTGGAATAACTTCTTGAAATGATTCACGGCGGGCGCCTAAGTTTTCAGTGAAAACGAATTGATGATTTCCGTCGAGAAAAAATAGCAAGAAAAAAATCACGCAACTTTTATAGACGAGCAATGAACAAATCGGTAGTTATTGTTTTAATAGAACGGACAAACGGCAAAAATTATCCCAGTCGTCCTTTATTAATGCTTTCTCAAGCTGGTCGAATTTATTTCATATTCGTTGGTGAAAATTGTAGCAGGAAATAATGTCAATATAAAGTTTTCCGGTTTTTCTCCGAAGAGCTGAAAAATAGTAAAGACAAACAATGTTAAATTATGCCAAACAATTTAACGATATTGATCAAGTAAATAATGACTCGGTTTGGCCTCAACAAGAACGAAAATAATAAAATTCTTAGTATTAAATTGGGGCGTCTATTGCAAATAAAAATAGTCCTTCTTAATAACATTTGATGCAATAAAAAGGTCGGGTTAAAAAATCCATTAATTCTTTAGAAATAAAGCCAAATAAATTATATATACATATATATATATATATATATATAGTCATCCGCAGACAGATCTGTTCCACAGATCATCAGTACGGTTAGACATTCGATTACTTTTTACCCAGGATTGAAACCAGACCGAATTGGCGTCAATCGGCGATTCTACTGCTGATCTATGGGCGCTAGGGTGAAGGAGGCATACTTTTTAGTGTGCATATTATCATTATACTCGCCCAATAGCTGAGAGTGTTCTAATTTATTGCTAAATGAACGATGCGTATATGCTTGAGTAGCTACTGTTTTCCGAAGTCTATCATTCTTCCAGAGTGCTCATATATATATATATATATATATATATGCCCTTTTCCTTTTTTTTCCTTTTTTTTTTTTTTTCGTTCCCCGTACCACTTCTATCCGTCTAACATGGCAAGATTTTAACTTTCAAACTCTTGACTTTTGTATGGGGGAGGGGAATGTCTTCTAATATGCGACATAGGTATCTGTCTGCTTTCCCCTTTTTACTTCCTTAAATTCAAAAACTGTTAATCCCCACCCCATTTCATTTTCCTGTGGGTGGATTATTTTGTGGGGATTTCTAACGGTATTAAAACTTTTTAACACATTCGAATTGGAATAAATAAAATTTTCGTTTCGCCGTTGCTGAAGAAGCAAGGATTTCCTCATAGAAATGGCTGTTAAATGGATTTAAATATCGAAATATTTGTTTTATTTTTTATATTTGGCTCTGTAAATAGAATACATTATTTGCATCGAGCCATCCACCTTGATCAATTTTAATATTAATGAAATTAATATTAAGTTTTTGGGTCTGACCAATCAGATCATCCTTTTGGGTTTAAATATATATATATATATATATATATAGTCAGGTATCAATTTTACATTGCGACATGGAAATTTCTATGTTTCGAGATAGGTTCTCATTATCAGGCAATGTTGGTGTGTTTGTGCAGATGATTTCCATTTAAATATCAAAATATTTTGGTTTGCTGTGAATGTATGTGGGTGTTTTTTTGTGTGTGGCTAATCAGAATGGTTTTATCAAAAGATTTTGTCATTTAAATGTAAATCGAAACACAGACAGTTCCATGTCGCAATGTAAAATTGATACATAGCTATAAAATTATATTATATTAAGCTCTATAATACACATTATATTGAGCACTGTTTATAATAAAATAAATGCCAGAGTACTCAAATTAAAAAAAAAAACCTTGAGTCCTCTTCACTTGGAATTATATATATATATATATATATATATATATATATATATATATATATATATTACCGGCCATAATTATTAGGCTACCCCCGTGTTTAAAAAAAATGATGTATTTCATACTATTTTTTAGGATTTTTTGCCAAGTAAATAATTGTAAATGAAAACAAAATGGTTCTTTTGTTAATACAGCACAATAACATGTGCATCAAATGAATCTATAAATATTTAATTATAGCCTATATTGCAGTTTCATCAATGAAAGAATGAAAAAAAAAATTAGGGTGATTCAGATGAGTTCATTTTTGCTTCCTTGCCTTGTAAAATTTTGCAAATAATAATAACAAAAGAACCATTTATTTTCATTTAGAATTATCCACTTGAAAATAAATTATAAAAATAGTTTTAAATACATCATTTCTTTTAAAAAAACTGGGGTGGACTAATAATTATGTCCCGTAGTGTATATATATATATATATATATATATATATATATATATATATATATATATTAATACAGGTTTCATTGAATAATATAGACAAGTTCTATCTATTTATTTTGTGTAAGATCCGTTCGTATGAAAAGACGACAAGAAATCGCAATAATTGTTGATTTTTTATCAGGTCTGAGCTTTCGGCTTACATAAGCCATTATCAAAGGATGAACATTTAATATTCAGTGAACATAGAACATTTAAATTACTATTAACAGAGTGGAGTTATACAGAGAAAATTAGACAGGTCCATTTTTTGTGTCGCACATGGCTGTAGGCCGAGAAGGAATGGTGGTAGTGGGTTTTTGGTCAATTGAGTGTATAGTAGCATCGGGGATTGGTCTGGGAACTGCTGCTACTATGGTGTAGGGGGTAAGTATAATACCTATGACCTCTCCCGTCGATTATAGGCATTGAAGTATGTTAGTGGAGGTGTCGAAATTTATTTTATATATGAGTAGCAACATTTCTTTCAAATATCTTTTATTAAAATACGCCCGACAAGGAAGATTTAGTAAGTTTTATGAAATGTTTTCATTATCCTAATATTTTTATGCTTTGTATGAGTTAAGGAATATAAAAGTTCTCCATAATTTTTATTGTCTAAGTGTTTTCATATACAGAATGCGAGAGGTAAATTATCGCCATTTTATATTTGTAATTTTGCGCATACACGTTGTTTGTTTTAGATTTTGTCGACTGTACAGTATAGTAGGGTCAGTTGGGCACCGTCGGTGAGTAAAAGAGCACCATGATGCCCTATGTTCCAATGGAAATTTGGAAACGGAATACTATACTGATATGACTTTCGTGCTGGAATGTCCAATATGAACATTTCAGAGTGTCTAAGAACAGTGTAAATGGTTAAGGAAGAGTTGAATGAGCCTAATATTAATTACGAAGGTGCTTGGAGTGATACCTCTATTCATCTTTCTACCGGGCCTCAAACTCAGCACGAATGCCTACATCAATTGCCTTGTGGAAGTTGTGTTGCCCTGGCTCAAGAGGATGGCTACTAGGAGACTATATATCTGAGAACAGGACCTTGCACCATGTTACACTAGCAAGAAATCCCAGTCATGGCCGTCACACAATTTCTGCGACCACATATATCTAGCCACCTATCTCCCCAGTTTGTGACCTCCTTTCATTATTATTTGTGGGACGCAGTTGAGTGAGATACTAACAAATCTCCTTGTAACACAAAAAATGAACTGAAGACGAGGATTATGGCAGCATTCATCAATTTGAACAAGGAGACCATCCAGAATAAGACTAATTGTAAGATTTTGCGAAATCGTCTAGAAGTGGTTAAAGCAGATAGCTATTTTATTAAATAAATTGACTCTTTAATATTTCAAAATGCTTTTGTGTAATTTTGAAAAATATATCTGTTAAAATGAGATGTTTGCGTTATTTTCACTGTTGCGTAAATTCGACAATTTTTCCATCGCACCACTCACACACACATATATATATATATGTGTGTGTGTGTGTGTGTGTGCGCGCGCGCGCGCGTGTGTATGTGTGCGTGTGTAAACTTCGCGTAATAATTGTTTCGAAAAACCCTCCGAGCACATACGCGGAAGGAAAAAATAGTGATTAAAAAAGAACGAGCTAAGCACCCGAACATCAGTTAAAGTACGCAGCCCAAAGAAAAAATAAACCCGAGACGAGTAACCTAAAACAAAAAGCACTCAATACGCAAGTAGAGCAAACAAAGTAAATAACTAACCTAGAGAGCCAACGAAGCTACCAAGTTGGCCTGAACTTTCTTTGAAGATCCAATTTGGTGAAACCTTGGTAGCTTCGTTGGCACTCCAGGTTAATTATTTACTCTATATATATATATAATCTATTGTTCCTCTCAGGTACTGTTTTTCAAACGAAATGCAATCATCAGGTGCTGGTTGAAAACTGACTGCTGTAATATTTAAATATTGATATTTTTATCGTACTGCAACAATAGTGCAACAGTCCTTGTATTTAATGCGAAACAATTATATACCTTGTCATGCATCCAAATATAAACATTTAAGTATATTATAAATACAAGTATACGCATCTAAAATAGATTTTTAAATATTTTATATTTCGAATAACATTCACAAATCCATGTCTACGATTATATAAGTATATGCATCCATATTTTTATAGATATTGAATAATCGTTAGCCAAAACAAAATATCAAAATCGTTTCATTTTTAGTAAATCCATAACCAAAAAATTATCTATCAGGTACTAAAAGGAAAAAATAAAATAAAAAATTAATTTAAAAAAGGTTTACATGTTTTTTTAATAAAATAAACACTTTTTGCAAACAACAGAGGGCTGAATTTCAAAATTGCATTGAAAAATTACAAAAATTTAAAAAAAAATTAAGTGTAATGTTTTTTTTTTGTTTTTTTTGTCCAATCTGAATAATAATATTTTATTGAATTAGGAAAGCACAAATTTCCCCAATTTTTGAGTTTTATTGAATTATTTTGATCGGATACGTGCCTTCTTTTCCGTATGTTCAAACTTGATATGACATCATTTACTGTATTTTATTTATTTATTTATTTATTTAATTATTTTGCTGAAATAGCTCGTAAATTTAATGCTTTTGATGTGAAGTTTAGCGCTAATCAGTCGCTAGGCTTGTCCCTACTTATTCTCAGTGACGAGTTATATAGGCTCTCGCATGCACTCATGCAAATTAGGCAATATTAATTTACCAGTGTCACTACAGCCATCTAAACGAAACTGCTAGCCTTTAACCACTACATAGAAACGTTCTTGTTCATTATCAGAATGGACGACAATAATCTCCTAGAGAGCAACACACAACGCTTCCTTGGCCTTCCTCTCACAAATGATCTCAAATCAAATAGAATGTCTACGTCTAATCTATACGGCATCTACAGCTAGAAAAAGCCAGAAAGTTTTTCTTGTCAGAATTCATTTTGCACATTTATAAATCTACCATTCGTCCGTGCATTGAATATTTTTACCATATTAGGTCGGGGACAACAAAATGCAAAGGAGAATCTGCTCAGGACTTGGCAGCACACCTTCAGTTCCTTTCTCGCTGGAGTTATGTCGCCTCCCTCTGTCTTTTCTACAAGTATTTTCATGGTAGCTACTCTGACGAGCTTTTTCCCTACTTCTCCGACCACATGTATTTACTCGTTCTACTAGATTGGCATCTAGGTCCCACCCCTTTGCCGTCAGAACAGTTAAATGTAATCACCTCTTATACTTTAATGGTTTATTTACTCGCACTTTCCGTTAGTTGATCTCCCTATCGTTTCCTTGCTACTCTGATAGGTAAAATTTCAAAAGTTTTAAATGCAACGTCAACTGCCATCTTCTAACTACTTGATTCCCATCCATTTCTTACTTTTTTTTTTCGACATTCCCTGTACCTTTTTAATTTTCCCACTGTAACCCCCTGAGCACCATTGGCTGGCCTGCCTTTGTTTTTTGGGTAAAATAAATAAATAAATAAATATGCTAAAACTTTTACATAATTTAAAATGCTTATATCTGAACCGATATCCAATGCACCACAACGCACATCTGAGATATCGGCTCTGAACGAGAAATCGGGGAACCGATTTCGAATTCCAAGCTGAATTCATTGCATTCACTTACGCGCAAATACCCTTGGGAAAGGTATTAATCCGCCTATTCCTTCCATTTATGGGTTAAATAACAGGACAGATTGGGTTCTATAGCCTTGGTCGGCAACCAGTCTACAGCAGAAAACAATGGCAACCTACTGCGGGATAATCTTCTGCCCAGTCAGTCATGTCTCTTTTGAGACATGATCGCCCAAGTGTGTATCACATATGGCACTCAACTGACTGATATCTGAGCAACTACATATCCCAGGCAAACGAAATTACATGGGCTTCATACTGAACGATAAAAAGATTTGTTTATCAAAGTTTGTACAAGAGACTCAAAGGTATTTACATTTTAGAACTGATTCCACAAAGTTTCGTCAATCTTCAATATGCGCACCACTTGGGACACGACACACACCAAGTCGATAGAGCAGTGCCTGTCAAACACGCTGTAGGATGTCTTGAGTAAGTGATTCTCTGCTTAAAGAAGAGAGGGATTATAGCCCCATAAAAATAAAATCACAAGGTGTCAAGTCATTTGTCAAGTGAAGTTCATTTTAGCAGCACATTGTCATTATCAATGACACATCGGATCCATCTATGTAGGCTCCTCATTGGGATAAGTCCGCACAATCAACTTAGTTTATACGTGTTTTGTTGCAATTTAAGATATTTTTTTTTTTTTAATCATTTCACCCCGAGCAAGGCAGAAACGCCACTGATGTGCAGGGGGTTACATAAATGTAGAAAGATTAATTAGAAAAGAGTGAGGAGTACAAGCTAGTTAGAAAGGAACAATAGAAAGCTGAGAAAGCAGGTGCAATGACAGATACATGGGCGGAGAGAACGTGAAGATTATACAGGGGAGGGGAGAGAGCTAGAGTCCAGTGGTTAGTAGGTGAGTATTAACTTTGCTTTTAAATTTCTGGAGGTCGTAGCCGTCAGGAAAGCAAGAATACGGGAGTGAGTGCCACAGGCGGGAAGTGCGAGAGAGGAAGCTGCAGGAGTAGAATTGTCGTCTGCGTTTGGCTAACCTGACTGTGAATGGGTGGGACCCAGCTGCCAGTCTGGTTGCACGGGTAAACACCTGTTGAGGAGGCATCAGTGACTTAAGCTCATCCGAGCAGAAGCCATGAAAGTATTTATAGAAGAGACAGAGGGAGGCCACATTTCGACGATGGGAAAGTGGCTGCAGACGAGTCGCCAGATCAGTACCTATCGCATTACAGACTCTCCTTTGGAGCTTGTCAAGAACACTGAGGAGAACGGCAGGGGCACCTGACCATAAATGGCAGCAGTACTCCATGCACGGACGGATGGTTGACTTGTATATATGCAGGATGGATTCAGGTGGAAAAAACATCCTGGATCGACATAGTGACCCAATCTTCTTAGCAGGAGATTTTGCTATGGATTCAATATAGTGCTTCCATTTGAGGTCTGAGGACAGGGTAAGTCCGAGGAGGCGTAGTGTATTACTCTCCGGGAGAATCATCTGGTCCATGCTTATGGGAGGCAGAAGAGGTTGCCTGTAATGGTTGACAGACAACAGCTTGGTCTTAGAGGAATTGAAATTGACAAGCCACTTCTTGCCCCAGTTCACCACAGAGTGTAGATCCCGCTCAAGGTCAGCAGCGAGATTATGTCTGTCCGCCACGACAGGTTTCTTACTGGAGCGGGAGTATATTGTAGTGTCATCTGCGTAGATGCCTACTTGGGACTTGATCTCATCTGGGAGGTCGTTGATGAAAATAAGGAAGAGCGTTGGGCCCAGGATAGAGCCTTGTGGGACACCAGCATTCGTGCTGTAGGACGAAGAGGCACGCCCATTCAGAACGACCTTCATTTTGCGGTTATTTAAGAAAGATTGGATTAGGTCAAGCAGGCGACCGGTAATACCATAACCGCGTAGTTTGCATAGGAGGCCAGGGTGCCAAACCCTGTCGAAAGCCTTGGAGATATCCAGAGCAACCGCGCGAGCCTCGTCAGACTCATCAAGGGCCTGTAGCATGTACTCCGTTACAGTTGTTAGCAGGTCGGCTGTGGACCTGTCAAATCGGAATCCATATTGCCTGTCGGAGAACAGTTTGTGGGCGGTGAGATGATGAACTATTTCAGCATTGATTATAGCCTCGAACACTTTCCCGAATATTGGTAGAAGACTGATAGGGCGATAGTTGGATGGGTCCGAGGGTTCACCACAGTTCTTAAAGACAGGAACGACTGAGGAGAATTTCCAGCATGCAGGAAAGCAGGCAGCAGAAAGGCAGTAGTTAAACAGTTTAGAGAGGACAGGGGAAAGTTCAGGGGCACACCTCTTAAGGACTATCACCGGGATTCCATCGTCTCCACACGCCTTATGGGGGTCGAGTTTTGAAATTACTCTGGATACTATTGTCGGGGTAATATATACGTCGTGCAGTTTGGCCTCAGTTCTAATAGGGAAGTCGGGTGGGTGCACTCCGGACGAGTCGAATGTGGAGTTGGATGAGAATCTGCGGGCAAAGCACTCAGCTTTCTCCGCAGATGACGTGAGAACATCAAATCCATGGATTAAAGGAGGTATTGAGGATTTCCTATTGTTGAGCACTCGTTTACAAATCCTCCAATAGTCCTTGGAGCCGAACTTGCGGTCAGCTATGTGCTGTCGCATTCTCTCAGCAAACAACTGTTTGGCGTCATTTAGGGTTCTCTTGCACTCACTGCGAGCAGATGTGAACAGGCGCCTATTGTGATCAGTTGGCTGTCTCCGGAATAGACGGAAGTAATGGTTCCTGTGGGCAATGGCGGCTGAGCAGGCCGGAGAGAACCACGGAGAGGAATGAGGTTTTAAGCAATACTTCCTGGTGGGTATGAAGGCATCAATGCCAGCTTTCACCCATGACGAGACCTCAGAGGCACAGTCATCAACTGATAGGTCAAACACTTTTCCCCAAGGGACGTCGCAGAGGAAATCGCGAAAGGCATCCCAGTCAGCTTTTTGGTAGAGGTAGGAGGTTCTATAAGTAGGGGGATCCTGGGGGGAGTGAGATTGGAAAGAAATACTGAGGGAGACTACAGCGTGGTCGGAGTTGCCGAGAGGGCAAAGCTGCGAGACTTGACAGGCGTCGGGCGCAGAGGTGAAACATATATCTAGCAGTGAGGAATGACCCGAGGGTGTGCTTGGGAAGCGAGTGGGGAAGTCCACCACTTGCGTAAGGGATTGGGAAATAGCAAAGTTCATGGCGTGAATGCCCGCCGAATCAGTAACAGCGTTTTCAAGCCACTCAGAGTGATGGGCATTGAGGTCTCCAAATACAAATATGTGGGCAAATGGGTGATAGGAAACAGCCTTATCTATGTCGTCGGCAATGCTATCTAGTAGGGAGCAGTCAGGAGAGGAGGGAGAACGGTAAAGGAAGAATAGGTAGCTAACCGAACTGAGGAGAGACAAGCGGAGACATATGTATTGGTGGTCAGTAGATTCGAGTGAAGTCACCCTAGTTATGGGGAGGTGTTCGCTGACATAAACACCCAGCCCATGCATGTGGACAGTGGAATCCTTCCTTAAAAGGGGAAGATAACCAGGGATGAAGAGGTCAGAGGAGGGAATAGCTGAGTTGAGGTTAGTTTCGCAGAGCGCGAGGATGTCAGGGGACTTTTCATGCAGGAATGCTTCTACACTAGCAAAGTTAGTACGAATGCCTCGGATATTAGTGAAGGAGAGGTTAATGGGCTTAGGTGGTTTGGATTTAACTTGTTTAGGGTCATTTCTGATTTGTTTCGTCATGTTTTTTGTTTATAGAAAGGGACCTAGGGTAGAGGACACAGGCGGTCATTACCCACGATCTGTGCTGGGAGGGAGACTGGCTAGGGCTGCAACAAGGTGTGGCCTCGGGGTTGCCCACCGAAAGCGCTTGCAGGGACACCTATCCATGCGCGACATGGCACTACAAGAACCCCGATATTATACAACTGTTGATCAGAGCAGCCGCTCTTGACGCTACGCAAGAGTTAGGGCTCCTAACTACCAGTCGGAAGCAGCAACCAGGGAACTGCCAACCCGGTACCCTCACAGTGATGAGCCATTGCCACCAACCGGCCAGATCGCAGGAAACTCACGGAAGCATCAGTACCAAGGTCTGAAGAGAGAAAAGAGAAAACCGGAAACCACATCCTAAACAGGAAACAAGGAACGAGCCTCTACTCCAGTTCAATAGACGTGGGAGGAGTATAGACCGGGCGATAGTGTGACATATCTACTCCTATTAAAAAAAAAACAAAAACAAACGAACACGAACAACCTTTGAAAAAACACAAACATACAAAAGTGGAGTTAACTAAGTTTTAACTTAGTTAAAGTCCAAATGAACTCCAAAAAGGGAAAAAAAAAACAAAACACAGATATATATATATAAAAAAAAAATAAACAAAAACAAACGAAAAATACCTCACAGTTTAACACAGGAAATTTGAATTAAAGATTCATTCTTCAATTCTTGCTTTTCCCAAAAATCAACATCGAGTTAAGCTGCTAAGTAAATTCCCATTCAAAGAACAACACATGGCATGGAGGTGTAATGATCGAGAATCGGTTATGCTATTAGACTACAAAACTATGGCATTTCTTTTTTGCGTGTAAACCATATATATATATATATATATATACACTGTTTAATTAGTTAGTTTCTGGTCATAATAAAGTTAGACCAGTACACATTTGTATTAAAAAGTGTTCAATACAATTATGTTGTCGAACTTTTGAATATATTCCATTTGTAAACGAGTTATTACGCGACCTAGGTTTCTACCATGAGTGGTGTCTTCAGACAATTTGCAATAACTGATTTTACTGTTTACCGATTTTTTAAGAACGCTTACGTAACTTATAATTAAATATGTCTAAGTGTAACAATACTAAAAAGTACCTCTTAGGTTCATACAAACATGGATGAAAACGACAAAATCCCTTGTAATTTTAAAATTCAAAATTTCCCTGCCCCGTGAGCGTTCAAAAAAACACCGTTACGTGAGCGTTCTTGAAAAAAGAAATAAGGTAAACGGTAAAATCAGTTATTGCAAATCCTCTGAAGACACCGCTCATGGTAGAAAACTAGATCGCGTAATAACTCGTTTACAAATGGAAAATATATATGTGTGTGTGTGTGTGTGTGTGTGTGTGTGTGTGTGTGTGTGTGTGTGCGCGCGCGCGCGCTATGGACACCTTTGACTTCAGAAAAAAATTCGGTGCATAATATATTTAGAAAAGAGTTTTTTATTTTATTTATTTTGATTTTTTCTTTAAAATTTAAAATACTTTTAAATCTTGCATTAAATTGTAGAAGTAAAGTGACATTATTATTAAATTAAGACTAATTACTAATCATTCAAGTGACAGATTAAGTATTTATTTGTGTGTCGACATCTTCCTATTATTTTTTTTTTTTTTTGCTTTTATTAGTTTGGTTTATTTTTTAAAGTTAATTTTTGCTAACTTCTCCTCTAAACATAGTCTGCAATTTTTACTTTTCCTATCGCGTAGGATCGCTATGATTTATGCTGTCCTATTTAATTTTGGTTTTGATAATATTTTCTTTATGCGTTCATATATATTTACATTATTGGATGTGCGTTTTGGTGAAGTGTATATCGGTTCAGAACGAAACATTAAGGAGATGAGTTTAAATTCCAGTTAAATTGGATGCATTCACTTACGCGCAAATACCCTTAGGGAAGGTATTAATGTGTCTCTTTACTCCAGCCGTTAGTCATATAACGGAACAGACTTGAATCTGTAGCAATGGTTGATAACCAGTCTATCGCAGAAAGAAATGGCAACCTATTGTGGGAATATGTTCTATCCAATCAGTCCTGTTTCTTTGGAGACTTAATCGTTTAAGTGTGTATCATGTATGGCATCTGACTGACTGCTATATTTAGATAATGATGTGTTGCATACCATACATGTATACATATAATATATATAAAATTACCAATAATAATAGTATAATAAACAAATTTTAAAAAATCAACTAAGACTCGACAAAAAAAAAAACAATCAACAAAACTATCACCAAAAAATGTACCAGTTTACATTAAAAAAAAAAAACAATCTATTTTCATTCGAATTATCCACTTGGCAATAAGTACTAAAAATAGTATGAAATACATCATTAATTTTTAAAAAACCGGGGGTTGCCTAATAATTACGGCCGGTAGTGTATATGTGAGGTATTTTTAAGCAGCAAGTATTTAACCAGACAATGTTGATTTAAAAGAGGTGATAAAATAGGTCTCACAGTATCACCAAAAAATGCACCAGTTTATATTAAAAACACAACACAACACTAACAAGCATGCAGGTGGATGTGCTAGTGTGTGCGTAGACGAAACGTCATAAATCCGCACTCAGACGCAAACACACAGTCAGAAAGGTGCGCCCGGGCACGCTAGAGTGGACAGACACATACACACATGTTCATAGACACAAATACACATTCAAACATTCGACTGTCACCGTTAAAACACAGTGGTCAACACACCATAAAATAATAAATCACATAAAATCAAGCACACTTAAAACCAGTAGAAAACCAAAATATAACGGGAAAAAGTAGAAAAAGAAAATACACATACAAACATTCGACTGCCACCCTTAAAATACGGTGGTCAACACACCCACCATAAAATAATAAATCACAGAAAATGAAGCACTCCTTAAAAATCATCAGAAAACCAAAATATAACGGAAAAAAGTAGAAAAAGAAAATACACGTACAAACATTCGACTGTCACCGTTAAAACACAGTGGTCAACACACCATAAAATAATAAATTACAGAAAATCAAGCACTCCTTAAAAATCAGCAGAAATTCAGAAGATAACGGAAAAAAGTAAAAAAAATAAAATAAGAATTATGAAAGAGACAAAAGAAGTTAATTATATAACATGTCATTAATCAAGTGAAACGTATTTCAGACTTACGCACAAATAACACCAGTTGCACAACAGTATATGAACACACAAATATTGAAAATTATCAGCAGAATATCGAACACACTGTGATGAGTGAATGCATTCAAATAATTCCAAGTTGGTAAGATTAGTTAAGAGACAATTTTTTCGCTATTAACTCTATTAATACTCTTTCTCTGTCTTTGCTTGCATTAAATGCCTTTCTACCAGTAAACCAATGAAAGTCAGCAATTTTGTCTTCAAACAGTTCTCCACCTAACAATATATATATATATATATTAATTTATATAGTGAGAGAGAGAAAGAGAGGGAGAGTGAATCAAAATATTTTTACAGGCTTTAAGAGACAACGAACTATACAAAAATACGTCTAAAAATCTTTCTTTTTTGAGTGAAGTTTAAAGTTTACGGTAGATGCTATTATAATACATAAGCCAAGATACAATCCAAAAATAATTTTACAAATTTAGGGATGGGTACCTCATACCAAAAAAAAGGTAAAATCAAGAAGATTGAAAGTACTTGGATATATTGAGAAATAAATCATAATAACATCTGTCAACATTACAGCCCATTTCTGACATCTTTCAACTATTCTCAATGTTCCAAGGTACTTTCAATCTGCTTTCGAGATTATTCTCAGGGTTGTGAGTTGTGGTAACAAAAAATAACTGCAAGACTGTGATGCTAAAAATGTAAATTTACTGTAAATTTTATTAAAAAATAAGCAGACACAATGTTTGCAATTTATTTAATTTGACACACACACACACACACACACACATACACACACACACACACACACACACACACACATATATATATATATATATATATATATATATATATATATATATATATCGCTCATTCAGTAATGGATTAGAGCACTCTAACTACTGGTGTATGATACATCATACGCTAAAAGTATGCCTCCTTCTACCGAGCGCCCATAGCTCAGAGGTATGTTTAACCGTGCTGATGAGCTGTGATACAGCGAAATAGATATGTCTGCGGTTGACTATTTACGCTCTCAGACCCTTATTGAGCACTCTGGAAGATTGGTAGACTTTGAAAAAACAGTAGGTATTCTAGCATCTGTGCACGGCTCATTCAGTAATGAATTAGAGCACTCTAACTACTGGTATATGATACATCATACGCTAAAAGTCTGCCTCGTTCTACCAAGCGCTTATAGCTCAGAGGTAGAATCACCACGTGACGTCAATGCGGTCGGGTTTCAATCCTGGGTAAAAGCAATCGGATGCCTAACCGTACTGATGAGCTGTGAAACAGATGTGTCTGCGGATGAGAATATATATATATATATATATATATATATATATATATATATATACTAATCTGATTAATATTGATGAGCGTTCTTAAATTTAAAATTTTAAAAAATGAATATCATTTGCATATATTTTGCAGATAAATACTTGTTACAAAATAAATTCTTCCTATATGCCTTCATAATGTTCCTCAGGGACAAAATGCTTCGGGTAACATAAGTTTTCCTTTGGCGTTCCTTCATATATATATGAATGAATGAAAGTATGTAACTGAATACTATTGAATATTTTTAAAAACGAAGCAACCGTATTCGCTACCGCTCTTCAGGCCTCACCAGGAGATAATGAATAAGGCCTGATGAGAGGCAGTGAAACCCGTTGCTTCGTTCTTAAAATTTTCAATAGTATTCAGCTACATACTATCATAGTTATAATCAGGTTCTGTACCTACAACAATATCTTTAAATATATATATATATATATATGTGTGTGTGTGTGTGTGTGTGTGTGTGTGTGTATTTTATTTTTTCAATACTAAGAAATCGTGATATGATTCGGGTATAAATGACTTCTCTGTCTGCCTATAAAAACTACAGGTGACCTAGGCAATAACCAAATATTTTGACATGTTCTTCTCATTACACAGGGGGTAGGTAGACGAAGGGTGTTTTCTGTGTGTTGTTTTTCAAAATATACTGTCCTTATATGGACAGTAAAATATTTATTGGGTATTTCGACCAAATGATTCGTGATTATGATACTGAAGCCAGTTCCAATCAAAAAGAAAAAAATCAGTAAAATCATAGAAAAATGTTCTAGACGCTGAAAATGTGATTTGCTAAAGGTTGACATGCCAACATGGCAACTTAAAAAAAAACTAAATAAAAAAACATAAAATACGTACAAATGTGTATAGTGTAATTGTGAAACTTAAATAGTCTCACGGGATGTGTTTTGTTGAGAGTTGAGGTTGTTTAACGCTCGCTTGATCTGTTAGAATAGCCTACGCATTGAGCATTGTTATTCATTGCATAGGGAGAAACCTGTAAGCCTTTTCTTCATTCTTTGTCTGGATTTTTTCTTTTCGACAACATATTTTTAGATTTTTTAGTATATAATACTTGCATGAATTACTTCTGTCTACCTATTCAAAATGTAGGTGACCTAAGCAATAAGCAAATACTTTGAAATATTCTTCTTATTATGAAATGGCTCCCTAACATTGAGTGCGCCCATAGTTTTGCATTGATACAAACAATCGCATAAATATCATCGGAAAAGTTAGGCCGACCCACCTGATCCAGTGCGATCTGTTTGATGCCCATCACTTGTTCAACACATGGTTGTCGTATTTGGAAAATAAAGCATATCAACTATGAACTCTGCCACTTGACTTTATTTGAAATATGAAACATTTTTATGCCGCTACATACATGCATAAAATAATGTATATATATTCAGTTAATTGTAAACTAAAATTCATTCTTTATAATGGCTAAAAATATGCCTGAAACCGCTTGAATGAAAAAAACTTTTAATCAACTTCTAAATAATTTACGTACTGAAAAAAAGCAAAAGAAAAAAAATAAGATCACACGAAAAGTGGTCAACGTTCCAATCGCCTTCGGTCAGTGCTTTAACCATTTTTAATGGGTCTGTTGTTAGTATACTTTTGTGTTTCTTCTCTCCAGAGACAAACTCATATAGAAGAAGTAGAACTATTCGACATAATTATTAAACCCTCTTCAGTTAGGTAGCAAACCTTCATTTCGACATATTCTATTAAAGACGAAATAAATATTTAGTGAGTTTTTCTTAACCTATGAATAAGTTATTCTATTTCTAGTAGAAATCTGCATGGAAACTTGCTACAATTGTGTTTTTGTGCCAATTTTGCTCAATGAAATTAAAAATTAGGTTGATATATATTATCTCTTTCTTTTTAAGATCTAGAAAAGTCAGTCGAAATTACTGAGACACAAAGAGGAAAAAAGAATCTGAAATTTTAAGATTCTCAAGTGATATTGAAGATAAGCACGAAAAAGCAAGCTAAATACATTTTATTATTTGAATCATTTTCACCCGAATCAAAGCAAAAATATCAAACATTAATATGGTGAGAGAAAAAATAAAAGAGCAAGAATTAAGAAGACAGAAGCTAATGACTGACATTGCATTTTAATTTCTAGTGGTTAAAAGTGAATAAGAAGCAAGAACTTGAAAGATTCAATAAGCGAGAAGTGCGAGAGTAAAACCTATTAGCATAAAACCTAAGGTTCCAGCTATTCAGTCAGTCAGATAATTGCCCTACTTTATACACGCTTGGGCGATCATGTCTCTTTTGAGACATGACTGATTAGGTAGAAGATTTTCCTGCGGTAGATTGCCATTACTTTCTGCGGTAGACCGGTTGTCAGCCAAGTCTATAGAACTAGTCTGCCCTGTTATTTAACCCAGAGATGGAGGAAGAATATGAATTAATACATTTCCCAAGGGCATTTGCGGGAAAGTGAATGAAACGAATTCGACTGGAATTCGAACTCGGCTCTCCGATTTCTAATTCCGAGCCGATATTACAAATGTAAATGAAAGAGACATTACCGCCAATCTAGTACTGCGCTTAAAGTTACAAAATCTCGGTCACAAAACAAAGAGCTCATCCAAATAATTACTATGAATATATATATATATATATATATATATATATATATCTATATTAAAAAAGGATTAATTCAAAGATGTTGAATGGCCATTTCGATATGAAGATCCCCACGGGGGATAACGCATCACCTCAGCAACAGAAAAATCTTTTCAGAAACTGGAGAAAAATTAGTCTACTTTTCCTTTTTAAATAGATTTGCAAAGAAATTAAAAAATAAAATAACATAAAAATAAAAATGAAAATGAAAATAAAAAGGAAAAAAAAGGAAAAAAAAAAGAAAAAGATAAAATAAAATCAAATAAACAAGAAAAGAAAAAATTGACATCGTCTGGGTTCGCAAAAGAAAGGAAAGAGAATTGTAACTAAAAATTAACAGACAGCCGTGTTAAATCGACGTAAGGTTAAGCAACACGGAAAAAAGGTGGGAGATAAGAGAGATAAAGGAAGGAAGGGAGGGAAAAAGAAAATATATATATAAAAAATATATATATAGAAAAGGCACAAGGAAACATGTGAATACGAGATTAATCAAATAGTTTTATTTATTTTGATGAAATATTAGTATTTTATTTACTTTTCATAGTTGTATTGAAAAAATTCTGTTCATTTCAGACGTTAAGAACTAACAACATACACGCTATATTAACTATTGTCAACTCTTTAAATACTAGAAAAATGACACATAATCTTGTCAACTCTTTTTGCACGTGTTCACATAATATCGACATTTGATATCATGAGGAATACACTCAAAATATCCAATCAGCAAATTACTATGCTGTACTTAAAATTAATTTAAATAGATTAAATAAATTGTTTTATGAAATTTTTAATTTTTGGCGCCGTCGTTAGCAAAATATAAATTTTCTATGTAAAAAAATCTTTTAAAAATAATACATGCTTTCTGAAGCTTTATTTAAGGAATATTAGTTGATTTAAAATAGGTACCTCCACTCCATTTTCGATACCTAAGTTTTAAATTGAAATTTTTAAAGGAAATTTTTAAAATTTATTTTAAAACTTTAATTTTAGCTTAATCAAAAGCGCAATGATCAAATTTACTATTTCCAGTAAGCAAAATACACTGGTTGATTTTGTCATATGCCTTCCTCGACGATAACCACTCATGTAATTACACGCTGATTCAGAGATATCTACATTCTACACATCTATGGACAGATACGAGTTATCTCTCCTAGATCATGACAAATGGATAATAATAATAAAAAATAAAGAAGTTCACTATTCGATTGACACACTCGAGATGTAATCTTCCCAGGTGCGCTTCTTTATCAACACATACACTAACCGAAAATTCAAGGATGAACAACAAGGCGAAATGACTTTTGGTATAAAATTTTAATATGCGAACAAAATATTAAAATTGAAAAATATAAGTATGAGTAAGAATGTCCAATGACCTGAATCTCAAAACTTATGTTGGGATACCAAATTAGTCGAAATAACAAATTACGACGAATATGATTGAATATGAATAAATATGAATACAGAAGATTAACACATAATCAAAAATGGGAGAGGATTTATATAATATTATTTAAACATGTGTTATGTTGTTTGCGATAACATAATATTCGGAGATGTATGTACAATTTACTAACACGTGTCAGAGAATATAATAACTTATCTTTATGTTCAGTTTATTCTTTTTTGTTTTACTGTCATTTCTTTTCTCTCAAATTTGTTTAAAATCAAATTAATTTTACTTTAAATTTGTTAATTTTCCAAAATAACGAGTTAGAATTGCATATTTTTTTGCAGGAAATAATAAAATATTTCTTAATCATAAAAGTCTGACTAGTTGACCTTTTAAGTAGGCGATCACATCCACTGCTATCAATCAGTTTTTTCTCATCTGGAAATATAGTCACTAAAAATTGACATAACTCAAGTTAACATTTCGTACGGGGAACAACCCTTGAAACAAGTGCCATTTTAATGAGTAATCTCTTATAATTTCACATAGTAAAAGAAAATATGAAGTTTAACATAATTTTAAAAAATCTAGAAATTGTTTTTAAAAATCTTAATTTTAAATGGTTTAAGCTTTTGAATTTTTGATTTGTAAATAAAGTCTTTATTTAATAAATTAATAACCGAAGAACCTGAGTGAACTGGAAGAAATTCAAAAGGTATTTAAATTTTAATTAGAAAATTATAAAAAATGAAAATAATTTTCATAAATATTCAGTATTCATCGAATTATTTTTCTTCAGAATATGATATCCTAAAATTATATTATTTAGAGAATCATTTAAAAGTTTATCTAAATTACATAATATTAGTGGATGTATCTACATTTTACTAACACGTGTCAGAGAATATAATAACTTATCTTTATGTTCAGTTTATTCTTTTTGTTTTACTGTCTTTTCTTTTCTTTTCTCTCTTCCTTTTTACACGAACTCTGATTCAACACTGCCCGGCTGCAATAAATATATCTGCAATCTTCTTTATTTCTTACTTCAAACGAATGTTGCATTTTCAGAGTCTTTCTTTCTTCTTTACACAAACTCGGATTCAAACACTGCCCAGTTGCAATAAATGTATCTTCAATTTTCTTTATTCCTTTCTTGCTCCCGATTTGTATTTGGCGCGAATTTTTGCTCCTGCTGCATCATGACCTCATGTCTGGTCCCTGTCTAGCTTCTGTCTAGACACCTGTTACTAAGGGTATTTGGGTCAATCAACTTTTGACCTGTTATCCCAAAATGACTCTAGTCTCCCACGTGACTATCCTCTCTTTCCAAGCGTAGACCAATCTTATTATATGTGTCTAGGTAGATGTGTGTGGCTATCTGCATTCGTAACACTTTTCATCTAGAAATTATTCTCATTGGAATTTAAAATTTTGTGTTTTTTTTATTTAGTTTTAACTTTTTGACTATTTTCTGAACGAACGACACATTTGTAAAAAAAAAGTTAATTCTCGATTTTACAAATCTTTCAAAAATAAAATATGCATGTCTCCCTCGTTATTTTGGAAAATTAGCAAATTTAAAGTTAAATTAATTTGATTTGAAACAAATATTACTTGTAAATGGCAGGAAATGTAGAATAAAATATTTCATAATCAGAAAAGTCTGACTAGTTGGCCTTTCAAGTAGGCGATCACATCCTCTGTTATCAATCAGTTTGTTTTTCATCTGGAATTATGGTCACCAAAAATTGACATAACTCAATTTAACATTTCGTAAGGCGGAACAACACTTGAAACAAGTGACATTTTAATGAGTAATCTCTTATAATTTCACATAGTAAAAGAAAATGTGCAGTTTAACATAATTTTAAAAAATCTAGAATTTTTTAAAATCTTAATTCTAAATGATTTGTATTAATCTTTTGAATTTTCGATTTGTAAATAAAGTCTTTATTTAATAAATTAATAACCCAAGAACCTGAGTGTACTGGAAGAAATTCAAAAGGTATTTGAATTTTAATTAGAAAAATTTTAAAAATGAATATAATTCTCATAAATATTCAGTATTCATCGAATTTTTTTTCTTCAGAATATGATATCCTAAAATTATATTATTTAGAAAATCATTGAAAAGTTTATCTAAATTATAAATGGCGTAGTTTTAATGCATTTTTGATTTTATTATTCGGAGCAAATTTTCGAAATTATCGTTTCGTAATTAGAAAAAACTACATGATTAACATTCCCCAATGAGTCCTGTATTTAACTTTTAAAATTCTATATATATTGTATTTGTGTAAGTTTTATGCAATTAACTGGATTAAGGATTAACAGCGGCAAAAATATTTTACCAATTTTTTCTAAAATTAATAATTGCATAAATAATTTCATTCATCTTTTTAATAAATCCTGAAATTTTAATTAAAATAAGACAATTAGCTGATTTTGTAAGAGTTTTCATGTTTTTATACCTCCATGACACCCGATGACCTACAGATTGTGATGTTATTTTGCTCTACGGTGGTTTTAGCTTTAACAAAACAAGTGAAGAATATAACGAGAATATCTTTTAAGTACTCAGTATTCTTTAAAATTCAAGTATCCGTAATCTAATGATTTAATGAATTTTAGAGAATTTGTCTATAAACATTTAATATTTCTTATATTTTCTCATGGTGTCGTATATGTGCGACTATAACTATAACATTCGGTACTTTTTAACATATCCAAAAACAATTGTAAATTCCTTTTTAAATATTCGGGGTCGTAAGACTGTATAAGCTTTACGATATATGATTAGTAAATATAGGTTTATTTAGTAATAATATTTCATAAGAGGTCTACCACTGAAACGGAATTTTTAAAAATTGAAAAATATTAAATCATATTCTTATTAAAACGTTTTAAAAAATGGAAAAAAAATTGTAAATTCATTGATTTTTTTCTTCAAACTATATTACTTTGTCTGTACTTGTTTACATTTTTCGAATTGTTGTCCACATCTTTATTGCCATATTTAAGTCGTTTTAGCCGTTGTACACTCCTGCTTTTTCAGGTGCATGGAATTTCAAACCGAAAACTTTATTTTGATTTTTAGAGTATGTCATTCTTATTCCATGTGCAATGCCACTTCCCGAGGCCATGTAGTTATCTCCATTTAATTCAGCTCTCTAAGTTATAACCAGGTATATAACTTACAACTCTTTCGGTTAAGTCACTAGAACTAACCAAACCTTATATCCACTGGGCCATATCTCCTTAAAGACATCAGTGTATAAATTTATGAGACTTATTAACCTAATATATCAAGTAACCATTTTTACCAGAGTTCATACTGATGCTAATGATTTTCACTCGCACTCCGGTTCCTATATTGTATTCATTCCAATGCTTGACAGACTTAGGAGATTTTTGTGGTTTTATCACATGCGCTGATTCCTTAAGTTTACGTAGTTTCTCAATCAATTATTCCAAATTCATCCCACAGAGTTTAGTGATTCCCTTCCACCCTCCACATGTGGCCAGCTCGGCCTGACCTTTCTATCTCCCCTTACCTTAAGGGGGACGGCCCGTTTATCCGTTATATTTCTTTCCACAGCGACATGGAATGACGTACACAAGATCCTTAGTCACATTCTCCTCTATTGGAGATTTTACTCTGGAGAGCTATCTGCGAAATGTAGAACTAATTCTGAAGGTCGTCCTGATGTTATATGGACCACTGATATTTTGTATTTTCTCCGATAACCACCTTCACAGAGGGTAGGCAGACCAACGATGTTTTTAGTGTGTTGTTTTAAGAATATATTGTCATTATATGGTAGGAGGACAGTAAAATATTTATTGGGTGTTTCGACCAAAGGATTCGTGATTATGATACTGAAGCCAGTTTCACCCACAAAGAAAAAAGTCAGCACAAACACAGAAAAATGTTCCATTGGATGAAACTGTTATGGCAACTACATAAAAAACTATATAAAAAAACATAAAATACATGCAAATGTGCATAGTGTAGTTGCGAAACTGAACTAGTCAAACGGAATGTGTTTTGTTGAGTGTTGAGGTTGTTTAACGCTTCTTTGCTCTGTTAGAATAGCTTATGCCTTCAGCATTGTTATTCGTTGCATAGGGAGAAATATTTACCTGCAAGTCTTTTCTTCATTCTTGGTCTGGGTTTTTTCTTTTCGATAGGATATTTTTTGTTGTACCAATCTTTTTGTTTTTTTGGTATATATACAGCCTTTAATTATTAAGCCACTCCAGTTTTTTAAAGAAATTATGTATTTCATATTATTTTTTAGTATTTATTGCCAAGTGAATAATTGTAAATGAAAATAGAATGCTTCTTTTGTTAATACTGCACAATAACATGTGTATCAAATGAATTTATAAATATTTAATAATTACCTATATCGCAGTTTCATCAATGAAAGAATGAAGAAAATTTAGGGTGATTCGGACGAGTTCATCTTTACTTCCTTACCTTGTAAAATTTTGCAAAGTTATAATAATAAAAGAACCAATTTATTTTCATTCGAATTATCCATTTGGCAATAAGTACTAAAAGTTTTATGAGATACATTATTTCTTTTAAAAAGCCGGGAGTGGCTTAATAATTACGGCCGCTAGTGTATATGTGAGGTACATTTAGGCAGCAAGTATTTAGCCTGACAATGTTGATTTAAAAGAAGTGAAAAATAGGTCTTTTTAGTTTTCTATTTTATTGTTCCATTTAAAAATGCATGTTTCAATTAAAAAATGTTTCAATTAAAAAATGTTTAATTTAAAATAATTATATCAATCTGTACAATTTTGCTTATCCTTAACTCTAATAATAGAAAAATATTTGATCAATATAAATTAAACTACATAAAAGATGAAGTTACCGCAAAGCAAATATAGAATGCTCAGTGACACCGTAATGTGTTATGTTTTAAAGCTTCACTATAGCTGCAATGTTCAAAGGAATATTGGCAGTATTTTCCTAATTTTAATTCATATACACTTCAATAATTTTGCAATAGCAATGAAGTTTTTTAAGAAAATAACGTAAAGATCAGTTATAGCTGTTTTAGAAACATCAAAAAATCTCTATTCCATCATCAGGATATTATACTGAATAATTACATCACTAAAAAAAAAAACAATACTACAGTTATAATTAATATAACAGCCCAAACGATAAGATTTGTCCCTTAAAGGATCAATGTATAACTAAAAATTATTGTTTCTCTATATTTCTGAGATGAAATATTGTAACTATTAATATTATTTATATTTTTCGGACTGTTGTCCTCTCCTTTGTTGCCATATTCATGACGTTTTGGCTGCTTTTCTTTCCTACCTTTTTCAGGTGATTGTAATTTCAACCACGTGAAGCAGTGTAAAGAAACATATTGAATAACTTGCTAGCATACATTGTGAGAACAATGTTGGATTTAATTTTGGTCTCCTTGGATATTTCGGTTCAATAACCATAACTTTAAATGACGTGAAATACATAAATAACAGCATTTCTGGCAATGAAAAAATGGTGGCAATGGACCCACAACTACGTAGAATATAATAACTTTAACGAAATCTTACGATGAAAAAGTTTGAAATATGTAATTTATGCCTTGTAGAAAAATTAAACTTTATTCATTAAACAGGAGAAATGCATTAATGGTCACATGTGGGCATGAAAATAAACACATGTTGATCCTGATTAATTCAAATTGTAGAGTATATTTCTTTTTAATATAATTCATTTTTGTCGATTAACTGAAATTTCTTTTTGTATCAATCTTCATTCGTCAGCTTTGATTATTTAATTTATACATACTTGTATACGGAAATTAACGAAGATTAACGAAACTGGTTATAACCAACCGACAACTTGAAATGATTTGTTTGAATATTATTTTTGATCGATACTCGTATTTAAGTAGATATTCTGCTTGTAATCAAACAGTATCATATATTTATTTTTACCGGACTCATTATTATAAAATGCATAATTTATTATTATCATTATTTATTTATGTTAGAAAAATGTGTGTAATTCGGCAGGATTCGAACCTGCGATCCCTATCCACATAAGGGAAGCCACCATGTTATCTGGCGCGTCTTAGACCTCTCAAACAGGAATGATGATCAGTCTAAACGAACTCAAATTAAGCCGATAACACAATTTTCGAATTCATCGCAATAACCATCTTTGCTCTGAAATGTATCGTAACGTCAACAAATGTAAACATGTTACGGAAATTAACGAAGATAAACGAAACTGGTTATAAACTTGTATGTATGCCTTCATACTTTTTTTTTTAATATCCCTTCATGCTTAATATTTCCATTTTTACATTTCAGTCTGTACATGTTTTCCATGCACTGTCTCAGCGGGGTGCGGCTTTTAAGCAAGTATTAAAAAGAAAAAGCCGCACCCCGCGTATAATATAAGGTAGCTCTTTCTACTCTACCTTCGTAACTTGAAATAATAACTTGTGTGGATTTGTGTCTGAGTTTATTTTTACACATAAAATACATAATTTGTTTTTATCATTATTTATTTAACGTTTATTTAAAATACAAACTTAGGAAAAAAAAAAGACTTACAGTATATAAACTGCTTCAACATTGCGTTAAGCAGATGTTTCTAGTAAAATTTAAATTATGTCACGATAAGTCTTAATTCAGTACCTGAAGATTGCGCTGTGCATAAAACCTCGAGCCAGGCTACCGGTGAGAAAAATATACACTACCGGCCATAATTATTGGGACACCCCAGTTTTTTAAAAGAAATGCTCTATTTTATATTATTTTTAAGTGGATACTTCTAATTGGAAATGTGATAGTTCTTTTGTTATTATTATTTTGCAAAATTTTACAAGGCAAAGAAGCAAAGATGAACTCGTCCGAATCATCCTAAAATTTCTTCATTCTTTCATTGATGAAACTGCAGTATAGGTAATTATTAAATATTTAGAAATTATTTTGATACACATCTTATTGTTCAGTATTAAAAAAAATAAAAATTCTATTTTCATTTACAATTATTCACTTGGCAATAAATACTAAAAAAAATAGTATGAAATACATCATTTTTTAAAACACTGAGGTAGCCTAATAATTATGGCCGGTAGTGTATATTAATGAATATACATTTTATAACTAATATATTATATCGAGTAATATTTTTAACACTAGCTGTCAACTCTTCCAAGATATCAGTCTAAGTAGAACCAATAAAGACCTTCAATTAAAAAGAAAAAAACAAAAATGATTCTCACTACGGTAGCAGAATAAAATCTGGAATAATTAAAGGATTTTGTTTAAGCACAGGAAGAATCTGCAATATAGAATATTTACCCGAAGAAATATTTACTGAAAATGAACTTCAGTATATTTATTATGACATCCACAAGGCTAAGAGAAAGTTATAAAAATTCTACATGAATAAAATGTATAATAACAACAATAAAAACAAAAGTAAACATCTACAGCAATAAGTTAGATAATAAATATTTTTTTTTAATCATGTCACCCCAAGCAAGGCATTCCACTGCCACTATAGCGCAGGGGGTTACATAGGGCGATTGGGTATAGGAAATGTCAGAAGGAGGGTGATAGACTAGTTGGGATGTACATAGGGAGAGAGATGGAGAGAATGGGTGTGAGTTAGTGTGTTAGGAGGTGTCTATTGACCCTACATTTAAACTCCTGGAGGTTGTAGCCGTCGGGGAAGCAAGCATGCGGAAGGGAATTCCACAGGCGGAAAGTGCGAGAAGTGCGAGAAAAGAAGCTGTTGGAGTAGAAATTGCGGTTACATTTCATTGGTTTCACTGTAAAAGAGAGGGACCTAGTTGCCAATCTAGTATCTCGTGCAAACTCACACCTGGTGGGCACCAGTGATTTAAGTTCATCAGAGCAGAAGCCATGAAAGTATTTATAGAGGAGGCACAGGGAATCCACGTCAAGCCGGTGTGAGAGTGACTGCAGGCGGTCAGCTAAGTCGCTATCTATCACATTACAGATTCTTCTCTGTATTTTGTCAAGAAGCCCGAGGAGAATAGTAGGGGCACCCGACCAGATGTGGCAACAGTATTCAAAACACGGGCGGATGGTAGATTTGTATAAGTATAGGATAGATTCAGACGGAAAGAATTTCCGGGCCCTGCACAGATAGCCGACTTTCATAGCAGCGGATTTAGCTGGATTCGACGTAGTCATTCCACTTGAGGTCCGCTGAGAGTGTCAGGCCAAGCAGGCGTAGTGTTTTACTCTCTGGGAGGCATGCCTGTTCCATGCTAATGGGAGGGAGGTGCGGTTGTCTGTGGTGGTTAATTGACAGCAGCTTCGTTTTGGAAGAATTGAATTTTACGAGCCATTTCCTACCTCAATCCACCACGGATTGGAGGTCCTTTTCAAGCTTCAGGTTCGCCTTGTCATCAACACAAGATTTTTAAATCGAGGTGAGTGTAAACTGTGGTATCATCGGCGTACATGCCTACTTGTGATCTTATGGCATCGGGGAGATCATTGATGTAGATTAGAAAGAGCGTGCGACCTAGGATAGAGCCTTGGGGGACACCCGCGTTTGTAAGGTAGTTCTGGGAGGCATGTCCGTTTAATACCACCTTCAGTGTGCGGTCTGATAGGAATGACTGGATTAAGTCCAACAAAAGTCCAGTAATGCCGTAGCTTCGCAGTTTCCGTAGAAGGCCGGCATGTCATACTCTGTCGAATGCTTTACAGATATCCATGGCGACAGTTCGGGCTTCACCATTCTTGTCAAGAGCCTGGTATATATACTCGGTGATGGTCGTTAGCATATCAGCAGTAGACCTGGTGAAGCGGAAGCCATACAGTTTGTCCGAGAGGAGCCCGTGGGCCGTGAGATGTTGAACGACCTCGACATTGATAATGGCTTCGAATACATATTATTTTACGTCTATTGTACGACTCGGAGTTGCATTCGTTATGCAATCATCAGGTGCATATTTCAAATTGGCCGTGTAATAGATCTGAATTTAAGTTCACTCAATGTTCATGAGAACATATAAACTTATAAAGTTAAGTTACTGCTTTTTTATTAACAAGATTAAAAATTTCAATACCTGTAGATAAAAAAAAATGAAATTTAAATTTAAAATTTAGATAAAGTAAAAAATAATAAAAATTAATAAAATGGAGTCGAGAAGAAATCAAAGGGGCGTAAATCATGGTTCTTAAAAATTTAAACATTCATGTACATAAAAAATGTAAGAAAAGTAAAATTTTAAAATTTAAAATAAATATAAGATAAAATCAAATCAAGTTAAATTAAATTAACAAATAAAATTTTGATTTAAGCTAAATTTAGAGTTAAAAGAGGTTTGGTTCAGAATTGTTGAAAGAAATATTGCGGGGGAAAGAAAGAAAGGAAGAAAGAAGGAAATAGAGGAATCTATATAAATCTCGGTCTAAGAGTTTAAGTAAGTATTTTTTTTTCTATGACAGCATGTGGTCATTAAATCACTATTTTTATTAAGCAAATTAGGTGTATGGATATGGTTTAAGATGACAAGACTTTTAAAAAGCATAGATTAACTTTGTTATCTCCTTTTCAATTGTAAATCTTGGTTTTATCTATTATATTCTAGGTAATAATTTGGTTCGTGCTCTTGTTTTTTAATTTCCAATAACGCATGGATAAAGCATTTCTTTTGTTGTATTTACTCTTCTTTAAAGACAACATGTGGTTGTTAAATTTTATCTTCCACCTGTTTGATGTGTTTCCAAAATAAAACTGGCCATTTAATGGGCAGGTTTTATTTTTCGTCAGTTGCAATTATTTTTAGAACGGTCATTTTTGCTACGAGTTGGGTGAGTGATATGGTTTATGTGAATCAAATAGTATTTGATATCATAGCTTTATGTTGTGAAATATATTTATGTACGTTTTTAACGAAACTATAACTGACTTTAACAATGCTTTTCTTGAAGAATTTTTTTAGTGTGAGTGAATGGTAGGAATGTTGTGAATTAAATTAAGGAAGAGTTTATCAATATTAGTTTGGGTGTTACGATTGAAGGGTTGTTTTAAACCAGATAATATTACGTTTACGTGACATTTGCTTAGTTCTGCCTACCTTGTTTTTAATTTTAAAGGCAGTATTCTAAGCTAGTGTTGAGTTTACTTTTTTCTATATCATTAATGTACTTAATTTTAAGATTGTCAAAAATTCCCTTTTTGATAGAGTTGGTTCGTAAACAAATTCGGAAAGATATGTGTAGGTTGTTGTTGATTCTTTGGGGTTGATTTGATTGCCTGTTGATGTATGTGTTGTTGTGTGAGTCTTTAGGGTATGTTTTGTACAATCCATTGCTTAGCTGAATTTATGACTGGTAATGATGGTATGATGGTAATGTTAAAGTCGTGGGCGTTGAAAAATTGGATTAAATCTTTTCTGATTTTATCTGTTATTTGTAGATTACTTTTGCAAAAGATTATCCGTCAGTCGTCTCGATAAAGTCCGCTGTTACATAACTCGAAGATGTGTATATGATTCCAGAGCAAAAAGTGCCCTACGAAGTAGTAGGTCTCTCTCTCTCTCTCTCTCTATATATATATATATATTATAAACTAAGTATTCAATATATATATATATATATATATATATATATATATATATATATATATTGAATACTTAGTTTTTGGTCTTAATAGGGTTAGACTAGTGCACATTTGTATTAAAAAGTGTTTAATAAAATCATATTGTAGGAATTTTGTGGATATTTTCCACTTTATAACGAGTTATTACGCGACCTAGGTTTCTACCATTAGTGGTGACTTCAAGCGATTTTATTAAAAACATTTTTTATTAAAAACTGCCTGAAGACACCACTTATGGTAGAAACCTAGGTCGCGTAACGCCTCGTTTAAAAATGGAATATATTAAAAATGTGATATATATATATATATATATATATATATATATATATATATAGAGAGAGAGAGAGAGAGAGAGAGAGAGAGACCTGCAAGACCAGTAGTATTGAAGTATAGGGAGCTGGTTAATGTTTATTTTGTTCGGCCTTTTGTCTTTATTAACTGAACTTCCTACAGCTTTTATGTTGAGTTATATTCATCAGTGTTTTCATCAGAAGGTAGGTCGTCGGCAGATTGGCTTATGTAGAATTAGTGAAGAAGAGTAGAATAATAAAATATACACTTTGAATGTAAAATAAAAAATTATTATAAGGAGGAATAACAATTGGTAAGAGTTAATGTACAACTAGAAACATTAAGAAGTTAATGATAGAGTTCGTATTCAATGATGAGGTTGAAGACTTAAGAGTTCGTACAAAATGTTTGTAGCAGTAATTGTTGAGATAAAGAAGGAGGAAGAGAGAGAAGGGGAAGATAATGTCCGGATCACTTGAAGTTGAGAGTTACATCTTAGATGTGCACATCGCCTCCTCTGAACCGGTTAGTGACCATCCTTAAATATTCAATCCAGTCCGTGGAAAACGAATTTTTTCTTTAGCAATGGGAAAACAGTTTCTCTGACGTATTTTGAATTTTGCGATTTGATGACCAATCAGGATCCAGAGTTCTGCTACAGGTCCGTAAAATGGATTTGATATTTATTATTTTTGGTTTACCTCCGGAACCTCTGCGTGGAGCCTAGATGCGCAAGACCAGTTTTGGTCATTTGCTTTCTGAATCTCTGAGGGCAAGCATTCAGTCCCTCGCTTTGCTCTGTATCATCACAGTATATATATATATATATATATATATATATATATATATATATATATATATATATATATATCCTTTGAGATTTCACTCGCCCGATCGACTCAGAGGATTAAAAACTTAATTAGTCGATTAAAAATACAGCAATGAAACGTGTCCGTTCAAATATAGAAAAACCGAACCCAACTTTAACAACCCAAAAGTATGTCATTGAAGATGTTACTTAGAATGACCTACAATGACATTATTGAACTCTTTGGTCTCGTAATCGTCCCGGTCAGTGTAAACATTCGTTTAATTAACACTTCCAGAGTAGAGCCAAATGCTTACGAAAAGTAAAAACGAACATTTAAAAGAATGAAAAACAAATGCGCATATTTCTTTCAACCACGCACCAAAAAACAAATTACACAAGTAGGTAATTTTTTTGTAGAAAATCGTTGAGAAAATCAGATTTGTTATATTTTTATCGACTATGAGATGAAGGTTGTAGTCAAACAGAAGAAAAAACTACGATTAGGTACTTCCACTCAACTGTCAAAAAAAGAAAAAAAAGAAAGAAAAACAAACAGTCTATCATAATGTTAAAAGGGCTCATACTTAATACAAACAAAATTTTATCATCAAAATGTTTATATTATTATTAAGAGGAAATATCAAGTTTTGTTGTTGTAACGTTTTAAATTTTTTTAAATACTTTCTAACACGTTCGAAATTTTAATTAAAATTTCATTTTTTGTTTTCCGTCTGCGATTCAGGCTATGTTTACATAAGGCGTCTATTAAGAAAATGGAATCGGTCCTGTAAAATGATTATGGGTCGAGTAAATTTTACCTCGCTCTCGACCGCCCGTCGAGTGATTTCTTTTTCAAATCTCAAAGGCTATATATATATATATATATATATATATACTACTACTACTAGCCTGACAATGTTGATTTAAAAGAAGTGATAAAATAGGTCTTTTTAGTTTTCTATTTTATTGTTCCATTTAAAAATGCATGTTTCAATTAAAAAATGTTTCAATTAAAAATTGTTTAATTTAAAATAATTATATCAATCTGTACAATTTTGCTTATCCTTAACTCTAATAATAGAAAAATATTTGATCAATATAAATTAAACTACATAAAAGATGAAGTTACCGCAAAGCAAATATAGAATGCTCAGTGACACCGTAATGTGTTATGTTTTAAAGCTTCACTATAGCTGCAATGTTCAAAGGAATATTGGCAGTATTTTCCTAATTTTAATTCATATACACTTCAATAATTTTGCAATAGCAATGAAGTTTTTTAAGAAAATAACGTAAAGATCAGTTATAGCTGTTTTAGAAACATCAAAAAATCTCTATTCCATCATCAGGATATTATACTGAATAATTACATCACTAAAAAAAACAATACTACAGTTATAATTAATATAACAGCCCAAACGATAAGATTTGTCCCTTAAAGGATCAATGTATAACTAAAAATTATTGTTTCTCTATATTTCTGAGATGAAATATTGTAACTATTAATATTATTTATATTTTTCGGACTGTTGTCCTCTCCTTTGTTGCCATATTCATGACGTTTTGGCTGCTTTTCTTTCCTACCTTTTTCAAGTGATTGTAATTTCAACCACGTGAAGCAGTGTAAAGAAACATATTGAATAACTTGCTAGCATACATTGTGAGAACAATGTTGGATTTAATTTTGGTCTCCTTGGATATTTCGGTTCAATAACCATAACTTTAAATGACGTGAAATACATAAATAACAGCATTTCTGGCAATGAAAAAATGGTGGCAATGGACCCACAACTACGTAGAATATAATAACTTTAACGAAATCTTACGATGAAAAAGTTTGAAAGATGTAATTTATGCCTTGTAGAAAAATTAAACTTTATTCATTAAACAGGAGAAATGCATTAATGGTCACATGTGGGCATGAAAATAAACACATGTTGATCCTGATTAATTCAAATTGTAGAGTATATTTCTTTTTAATATAATTCATTTTTGTCGATTAACTGAAATTTCTTTTTGTATCAATCTTCATTCGTCAGCTTTGATTAGTTAATTTATACATACTTGTATACGGAAATTAACGAAGATTAACGAAACTGGTTATAACCAACCGACAACTTGAAATGATTTGTTTGAATATTATTTTTGATCGATACTCGTATTTAAGTAGATATTCTGTTTTATATTACGGAAATTAACGAAGATTAACGAAACTGGTTATAACCAACCGACAACTTGAAATGATTTGTTTGAATATTATTTTTGATCGATACTCGTAGATACTAATATCTACTTAAATAGTAGATATTCTGTTTTATATTACGGAGATTAACGAAGATTAACGAAACTGGTTATAAACAACCGACAATTTGAAATGATTTGTTTGAATATTATTTTTGATCGATACTCGTATTTAAGTAGATATTCTGCTTGTAATCAAACAGTATCATATATTTATTTTTACCGGACTCATTATTATAAAATGCATAATTTATTATTATCATTATTTATTTATGTTAGAAAAATGTGTGTAATTCGGCAGGATTCGAACCTGCGATCCCTATCCACATAAGGGAAGCCACCATGTTATCTGGCGCGTCTTAGACCTCTCGACCACGAATGACGATCAGTCTAAACGAACTCAAATTAAGCCGATAACACAATTTTCGAATTCATCGCAATAACCATCTTTGCTCTGAAATGTATCGTAACGTCAACAAATGTAAACATGTTACGGAAATTAACGAAGATAAACGAAACTGGTTATAAACTTGTATGTATGCCTTCATACTTTTGTTTTTAATATCCCTTCATACTTAATATTTTCATTTTTACATTTCAGTCTGTACATGTTTTCCATGCACTGTCTCAGCGGGGTGCGGCTTTTAAGCAAGTATTAAAAAGAAAAAGCCGCACCCCGCGTATAATGTAAGGTAGCTCTTTCTACTCTACCTTCGTAACTTGAAATAATAACTTGTGTGGATTTGTGTGTGAGTTTATTTTTACACATAAAATACATAATTTGTTTTTATCATTATTTATTTAACGTTTATTTAAAATACAAACTTAGGAAAATAAAAAAAAGACTTACAGTATATAAACTGCTTCAACATTGCGTTAACCAGATGTTTCTAGTAAAATTTAAATTATGTCACGATAAGTCTTAATTCAGTACCTGAAAATTGCGTTGTGCATCAAACCTCGAGCCAGGCTACCGGTGAGAAAAATATACACTACCGGCCATAATTATTGGGACACCCCAGTTTTTTAAAAGAAATGCTCTATTTTATATTATTTTTAAGTGGATACTTCTAATTGAAAATGTGATGGTTCTTTTGCTATTATTATTTTGCAAAATTTTACAAGGCAAGGAAGCAAAGATGAACTCGTCCGAATCATCCTAAAATTTCTTCATTCTTTCATTGATGAAACTGCAGTATAGGTAATTATTAAATATTTAGAAATTATTTTGATACACATCTTATTGTTCAGTATTAAAAAAAATAAAAATTCTATTTTCATTTACAATTATTCACTTGGCAATAAATACTAAAAAAAATAGTATGAAATACATCATTTTTTAAAACACTGAGGTAGCCTAATAATTATGGTTGGTAGTGTATATTAATGAATATACATTTTATAACTAATATATTACATCGAGTAATATTTTTAACACTAGCTGTCAACTCTTCCAAGATATCAGTCTAAGTAGAACCAATAAAGACCTTCAATTAAAAAGAAAAAAACAAAAATGATTCTCACTACGGTAGCAGAATAAAATCTGGAATAATTAAAGGATTTTGTTTAAGCACAGGAAGAATCTGCAATATAGAATATTTACCCGAAGAAATATTTACTGAAAATGAACTTCAGTATATTTATTATGACATCCACAAGGCTAAAAGAAAGTTATAAAAATTCTACATGAATAAAATGTATAATAACAACAATAAAAACAAAAGTAAACATCTACAGCAATAAGTTAGATAATAAATATTTTTTTTAATCATGTCACCCCAAGCAAGGCATTCCATTGCCACTATAGCGCAGGGGGTTACATAGGGCGATTGGGTATAGGAAATGTTAGAAGGAGGGTGATAGACTAGTTGGGATGTACATAGGGAGAGAGATGGAGAGAATGGGTGTGAGTTAGTGTGTTAGGAGGTGTCTATTGACCCTACATTTAAACTCCTGGAGGTTGTAGCCGTCGGGGAAGCAAGCATGCGGAAGGGAATTCCACAGGCGGAAAGTGCGAGAAGTGCGAGAAAAGAAGCTGTTGGAGTAGAAATTGCGGTTACATTTCATCGGTTTCACTGTAAAAGAGTGGGACCTAGTTGCCAATCTAGTATCTCGTGCAAACTCACACCTGGTGGGCACCAGTGATTTAAGTTCATCAGAGCAGAAGCCATGAAAGTATTTATAGAGGAGGCACAGGGAATCCACGTCACGCCGGTGTGAGAGTGACTGCAGGCGGTCAGCTAAGTCGCTATCTATCACATTACAGATTCTTCTCTGTATTTTGTCAAGAAGCCCGAGGAGAATAGTAGGGGCACCCGACCAGATGTGGCAACAGTATTCAAAACACGGGCGGATGGTAGATTTGTATAAGTGCAGGATAGATTCAGACGGAAAGAATTTCCGGGCCCTGCACAGATAGCCGACTTTCATAGCAGCGGATTTAGCTGGATTCGACGTAGTCATTCCACTTGAGGTCCGCTGAGAGTGTCAGGCCAAGCAGGCGTAGTGTTTTACTCTCTGGGAGGCATGCCTGTTCCATGCTAATGGGAGGGAGGTGCGGTTGTCTGTGGTGGTTAATTGACAGCAGCTTCGTTTTGGAAGAATTGAATTTTACGAGCCATTTCCTACCTCAATCCACCACGGATTGGAGGTCCTTTTCAAGCTTCAGGTTCGCCTTGTCATCAACACAAGATTTTTAAATCGAGGTGAGCGTAAACTGTGGTATCATCGGCGTACATGCCTACTTGTGATCTTATGGCATCGGTGAGATCATTGATGTAGATTAGAAAGAGCGTGGGACCTAGGATAGAGCCTTGGGGGACACCCGCGTTTGTAAGGTAGTTCTGGGAGGCATGTCCGTTTAATACCACCTTCAGTGTGCGGTCTGATAGGAATGACTGGATTAAGTCCAACAAAAGTCCAGTAATGCCGTAGCTTCGCAGTTTCCGTAGAAGGCCGGCATGTCATACTCTGTCGAATGCTTTACAGATATCCATGGCGACAGTTCGGGCTTCACCATTCTTGTCGAGAGCCTGGTATATATACTCGGTGATGGTCGTTAGCATATCAGCAGTAGACCTGGTGAAGCGGAAGCCATACAGTTTGTCCGAGAGGAGCCCGTGGGCCGTGAGATGTTGAACGACCTCGGCATTGATAATGGCTTCGAATACATATTATTTTACGTCTATTGTACGACTCGGAGTTGCATTCGTTATGCAATCATCAGGTGCATATTTCAAATTGGCCGTGTAATAGATCTGAATTTAAATTCACTCAATGTTCATGAGAACATATAAACTTATAAAGTTAAGTTACTGCTTTTTTATTAACAAGATTAAAAATTTCAATACCTGTAGATAAAAAAAAATGAAATTTAAATTTAAAATTTAGATAAAGTAAAAAATAATAAAAATTAATAAAATGGAGTCGAGAAGAAATCAAAGGGGCGTAAAAATTTAAACATTCATGTACATAAAAAATGTAAGAAAAGTAAAATTTTAACATTTAAAATAAATATAAGATAAAATCAAATCAAGTTAAATTAAATTAACAAATAAAATTTTGATTTAAGTTAAATTTAGAGTTAAAAGAGGTTTGGTTCAGAATTGTTGAAAGAAATATTGCGGGGGAAAGAAAGAAAGGAAGAAAGAAGGAAATAGAGGAATCTATATAAATCTCGGTCTAAGAGTTTAAGTAAGTATTTTTTTTTCTATGACAGCATGTGGTCGTTAAATCACTATTTTTATTAAGCAAATTAGGTGTATGGATATGGTTTAAGATGACAAGACTTTTAAAAAGCATAGATTAACTTTGTTATCTCCTTTTCAATTGTAAATCTTGGTTTTATCTATTATATTCTAGGTAATAATTTGGTTCGTGCTCTTGTTTTTTAATTTCCAATAACGCATGGATAAAGCATTTCTTTTGTTGTATTTACTCTTCTTTAAAGACAACATGTGGTTGTTAAATTTTATCTTCCACCTGTTTGATGTGTTTCCAAAATAAAACTGGCCATTTAATGGGCAGGTTTTATTTTTCGTCAGTTGCAATTATTTTTAGAACGGTCATTTTTGCTACGAGTTGGGTGAGTGATATGGTTTATGTGAATCAAATAGTATTTGATATCATAGCTTTATGTTGTGAAATATATTTATGTACGTTTTTAACGAAACTATAACTGACTTTAACAATGCTTTTCTTGAAGAATTTTTTTAGTGTGAGTGAATGGTAGGAATGTTGTGAATTAAATTAAGGAAGAGTTTATCAATATTAGTTTGGGTGTTACGATTGAAGGGTTGTTTTAAACCAGATAATATTACGTTTACGTGACATTTGCTTAGTTCTGCCTACCTTGTTTTTAATTTTAAAGGCAGTATTCTAAGCTAGTGTTGAGTTTACTTTTTTCTATATCATTAATGTACTTAATTTTAAGATTGTCAAAAATTCCCTTTTTGATAGAGTTGGTTCGTAAACAAATTCGGAAAGATATGTGTAGGTTGTTGTTGATTCTTTGGGGTTGATTTGATTGCCTGTTGATGTATGTGTTGTTGTGTGAGTCTTTAGGGTATGTTTTGTACAATCCATTGCTTAGCTGGAAGGTAACATCTAAGAAATTTATGACTGGTAATGATGGTATGATGGTAATGTTAAAGTCGTGGGCGTTGAAAAATCGTATTAAATATTTTCTGATTTTATCCGTTATTTGTAGATTACTTTTGCAGAAGATTATCAGTCAGTCGTCTCGATAAAGTCCGCTGTTACATAACTCGAAGATGTGTATATGATTCCAGAGCAAAAAGCGCCCTACCAAGTAGTAGGTCTCTCTCTCTCTCTCTCTCTCTCTCCTATTATATATATATATATATATATATATATATATATATATATTGAATACTTAGTTTTTGGTCTTAATAGGGTTAGACTAGTGCACATTTGTATTAAAAAGTGTTTAATACAATCATATTGTAGGAATTTTGTGGATATTTTCCGCTTTATAACGAGTTATTACGCGACCTAGGTTTCTACCATTAGTGGTGACTTCAAGCGATTTTATTAAAAACATTTTTTATTAAAAACTGCCTGAAGACACCACTTATGGTAGAAACCTAGGTCGCGTAACGCCTCGTTTAAAAATGGAATATATTAAAAATGTGATATATATATATATATATATATATATATATATATATAGAGAGAGAGAGAGAGAGAGAGAGAGAGAGAGAGAGAGAGAGACCTGCAAGACCAGTAGTATTGAAGTATAGGGAGCTGGTTAATGTTTATTTTGTTCGGCCTTTTGTCTTTATTAACTGAACTTCCTACAGCTTTTATGTTGAGTTATATTCATCAGTGTTTTCATCAGAAGGTAGGTCGTCGGCAGATTGGCTTATGTAGAATTAGTGAAGAAGAGTAGAATAATAAAATATACACTTTGAATGTAAAATAAAAAATTATTATAAGGAGGAATAACAATTGGTAAGAGTTAATGTACAACTAGAAACATTAAGAAGTTAATGATAGAGTTCGTATTCAATGATGAGGTTGAAGACTTAAGAGTTCGTACAAAATGTTTGTAGCAGTAATTGTTGAGATAAAGAAGGAGGAAGAGAGAGAAGGGGAAGATAATGTCCGGATCACTTGAAGTTGAGAGTTACATCTTAGATGTGCACATCGCCTCCTCTGAACCGGTTAGTGACCATCCTTAAATATTCAATCCAGTCCGTGGAAAACGAATTTTTTCTTTAGCAATGGGAAAACAGTTTCTCTGACGTATTTTGAATTTTGCGATTTGATGACCAATCAGGATCCAGAGTTCTGCTACAGGTCCGTAAAATGGATTTGATATTTATTATTTTTGGTTTACCTCCGGAACCTCTGCGTGGAGCCTAGATGCGCAAGACCAGTTTTGGTCATTTGCTTTCTGAATCTCTGAGGGCAAGCATTCGGTCCCTCGCTTTGCTCTGTATCATCACAGTATATATATATATATATATCCTTTGAGATTTCACTCGCCCGATCGACTCAGAGGATTAAAAACTTAATTAGTCGATTAAAAATACAGCAATGAAACGTGTCCGTTCAAATATAGAAAAACCGAACCCAACTTTAACAACCCAAAAGTATGTCATTGAAGATGTTACTTAGAATGACCTACAATGACATTATTGAACTCTTTGGTCTCGTAATCGTCCCGGTCAGTGTAAACATTCGTTTAATTAACACTTCCAGAGTAGAGCCAAATGCTTACGAAAAGTAAAAACGAACATTTAAAAGAATGAAAAACAAATGCGCATATTTCTTTCAACCACGCACCAAAAAACAAATTACACAAGTAGGTAATTTTTTTGTAGAAAATCGTTGAGAAAATCAGATTTGTTATATTTTTATCGACTATGAGATGAAGGTTGTAGTCAAACAGAAGAAAAAACTACGATTAGGTACTTCCACTCAACTGTCAAAAAAAGAAAAAAAAGAAAGAAAAACAAACAGTCTATCATAATGTTAAAAGGGCTCATACTTAATACAAACAAAATTTTATCATCAAAATGTTTATATTATTATTAAGAGGAAATATCAAGTTTTGTTGTTGTAACGTTTTAAATTTTTTTAAATACTTTCTAACACGTTCGAAATTTTAATTAAAATTTCATTTTTTGTTTTCCGTCTGCGATTCAGGCTATGTTTACATAAGGCGTCTATTAAGAAAATGGAATCGGTCCTGTAAAATGATTATGGGTCGAGTAAATTTTACCTCGCTCTCGACCGCCCGTCGAGTGATTTCTTTTTCAAATCTCAAAGGCTATATATATATATATATATATATACTACTACTACTACTACTAGTAGTAGTAGTAGTAGTAGTCTGATCAGAAAAATAATTTCAAAATCTAAGGGAAAGAGAAAGAAAAAATGTTTAACCTTCGTAATCCTGTTTTTGACGCACAAAACACTATTTTAATAAAATAAAGATAGTTTACACAGTTGAGGACGAATTGAATCTTGAATCCACTGTATACGCCACTGGGCTACATCAGCTTTTTCTTTGTTTTTAATCAAGTATTCCTGAAACAACGTGAAATTTTTAAAACGAAAAGTATAAATTTTAAACTGTATTAAAACCGAATTTTTATATTGACAAAATTGAAAAAAAAAATTAAACCCGCAGTCACTTAACATGAAACACGTTTCATCTAAACTAGATAAAAATTCCTGTCGCTAAATAAAATAAATTTCCTGCTGCACAGCAATATTGGCGAAATCTGTCAATGTAAACTTTCCCAAAATGTAGCAAATTTTAAACAATAAAATCAGATCTGTACGTAAATTCTTTAAAATATTATTTTACTAAGTAGCTCACAAACAGATAGTTTATTAATTCTTTTTTGTCTTCTTTTTTATTTCGTTCCTAGTATCAAAGTGACTTCTAATAGCATTTCATATTTAAATATTTATTAACCATGACTACCATGAATCAATATTTTAACTTCGTATGAAACAAGAAAGAAGTGTCTTTTAGAATACGATCCTTTCATATGACACTTAATTTCTGATAATATTTCATATTTAAATATTCATTCATTATATAACCATGACTACCATGAATCAATATTTTAACTTCGTACGAAACAAGAAAGATAACTCTTTAAATTTATTGAAGAATTATTTCCCTTGGAAAATATAGAATTTACATATACTTTTGAAAGGGGGTAGTATTTAAATTATTTACACTATTCAGGTTGTTCTCCTCATCTTTATTACCACGTTTACGACGTTTCGGCCGTCATACTTTCTTCAGGCGTTAGGAATTTTGTGCCGAACCTTTTATTTCGATCACTAGCGTATATAATTATTATTCCATATCAAATAAAACGCCAATAGATGCCGAATATTAAATGCTCTACATGATATATGCATAGAGCACTTTTTAATACAATTGTGTATTACTTTAATGCAATTCAGACAATAACTGGTTAATAATTGTTGCGATTAAAACTTTACATTACTTCTAAAATAATTTTTTTCACAGATATATATTTCATGAATCCAAAATACCAATAGATATTATTAAATAATTTAAAGATAGTTCCCTGTACTCTTAACAATGCAATATTTTTCTCTAAATAAAATAGATTCCATATTTAATTTATGCTTCACTCCCTATTTTTTCTATTTCTCATATTACTATTTATATATTTTTCTTACTATTATTTTATATTTTATAGTTTTAATTATTTGATTATTTGTTTTAATTAT
Organism: Ascarosepion bandense; assembly: GCA_037127315.1. Lineage (NCBI taxonomy): Eukaryota > Metazoa > Mollusca > Cephalopoda > Sepiida > Sepiidae > Ascarosepion > Ascarosepion bandense. Next base: position 5,371,918 of record JBBBDQ010001492.1, read on the forward strand.
GTAATTATTCTTATTATTATTCATTTTATCATTATTATGTTATCATTTTTCATAATATTTCGATTCCTGCTATGGTCGCATTACCTGCCAAGTCTGTGGGAAGACCTAAGGCAGGTCGTGGTGTGTCGTTATGGCTCCATTTCATGTTTTTTATATCTCCACTATCATCCATAGCGTTACGTAGACAAAGTTCTCCTTAGTTTTTGGGTTGTACTTAACAAGACATTTTTTTTTATATCTCTTAAGCTGTGGTTTCCAGGGATTCTTTCAATGTGTTGTTTTGTTCCATTATTTATCATTCCAAGTGCACCTACTATAACTGGCACGATTCTTGTTTTCAATTTCCACATTTTTTCTATTTCAATTTCCAGGTCTTTATATTTTGACAGTTTTCAAATTCCTTGGTTGCTATGTTACAATCCGCTGGACAAGCCATATCAATTAATAGACAAGTTTTCTCTTTCTGGTTTTTAACAATAATGTCCGGCCTATTTGCTTCAATTTTTCTGTGTAGATGATATAATCCCATAGAATGGTGGCATCTTCTATTTCTGTAACCGGTGTTGGGTTATGTTCTTACCAGTGTTTGTTTACATATTTTCCATAGTGTTTGCACATTGTCCAATGTAAATATTACCACACTTTATCGTGACGATTTTTATATTCCTTTCGGTCAAGTACAGGACAGCCTGAGATTAGATGGCATTTTGTTTCTTGGTGTTTATCACAGAACCTTCATTTTGGATCCACATAATTATATATAATATTTTGCCGCAATAGTTGGTTCTTGGCTTCTGTTTTGCTTTTCTACATAATCTACTAAATGTAGATCTTGTTTGTATTTACTGCCTTTTTGATAATTGAATATTTTTCTTTCCTTCTTCATGTTGCTTGACTAATTGTATCATCCAGTCCTTTGTTCTTTCGATGTAAGTTAGTTATTGTCTTATATGACAATTGCAGCTGAATAAGACCTCTTCCACCTTCTTTACGGGGTATGTATAGACGGTCTAAATTAGCCTTTAGATGATGCATCTTATGCTTAGAAAGAAGCTTTCTTGTTTTAGGATCCATTCGCCTGATGTCGTTTAGAGTCTAGTTTAAGATGTTGAAACTATATTGGACACCTGGGATTGCAAGGCTATTAATGGCCATAATTTTGTTCTGAGAATTCAATTCAGTTTTTAATATAAGTCGTAGCCTTCTATAGTACTCTTTAAGCACTATTTCTTTCATTTTTTTATGGTGAATGTTTTCACTCTCATTTACACCTAGGTATTCATAAGATTCTTCTGGTTTCAATTCTTTTATTGTTATGGCAGGGTCTAAGCTAATTGAGGATGTTTCTTGTATTGATCTTCGTAAAACTAGCTTTAGCACATTTATTCAAATTGAATTTCATTCCACTGTCTTCGCTGAAGCATTTTACAGTTTGCAGAAGACCTTCCAGTTCATTATCATTCTTAGCATATAACTTCAAGTCATCCATGTAAAATAGATGGCTTATTTTCTTTTGTCCTATTTTATAACCACATTCTGTCTTGTTAAGTTGACTGGTTAGTGCTATTAATGATATGCAGAATAGTAAGGGAGACAAAGAATCACCTTGAAATATACCTCTTTTGATGTTTATTTCAGCAAACTGATAGGTTCCATTTCTATGATTAAGGTAAAGAGTTGTTTTCCATGTAGGCATGCAGTTTGATGAAATTGATGATGACGGGTGATATCTTGTATATATATTTAAAGTCTTTAAAATCCAGGAATATGGCACACTATCGAATGCCTTACGATAATCTATCCAAGCAGTAATAAGATTTTTCTTTGTATTGTAGCAGTTTTCCAGGATCATTTTGTTAATAAGCAATTGGTCTTTACATCCGTAACAGCCACGTTTGCACCCTTTTTGTTCAAGCGGTAACATGTAATTTCTTTCCAAGAAGAAATATGTCTGTTTTGTTCAAATAGATGTTAATAGTTTGTATGTTGTCGGAAGTTATGTAATTGGTCTGTAGTTTTTCGGGTTGTTCTTTTGCTAGTTTTTATGTGCTGTATTTAAATAATATAGCCAAAATTTAGGATTTTTATCAATACCTGGAAATTTCCAATTCTGTGCTTTTTTTAGTGCAAATTTAACACCCTCTACTGTAATTCCAGCCCATGTCTGTTCTGGTTTATTTTTTATTCGTTCTATCTCTTGTGGAATCCAATCTTCTTCTTTGTTATGTTCTTTAGGGCAAGCCCATATTTTTCCCAGAACTGTGTAACTTCTTCCATTTTGTGGGGACTGTCACTTCAGTTCTTTTTTTACCTATTTCCCTGTAAAATTTCTTTGCATCGGTTTGAAAAATCTTGTTTTGTCTGTAGAATCTTGATCTTTTCTCATAGCGTCTTATTCTTTGAACCTTCACTTGTATTGTTTGATTCATTTTTTCCTTAGTTTATAGGACTTCATTTTCATTTCTAATGTTGTTATTTTCTTTCGACTCTTCTGCTTTTCCTAGTTCTTACATTTATTCCTCTAGTCAGTTCATCCATTTCTGATAGTTCACTTCTAAGTTGTTCGATTTCTTTTTCTATTTTTCCTTTCCAAGGTGGATCTTCATGTCTTCGAGACTGCCTTGTTTTTAATTTGATGTTCAAGTTTTTTGTTGCTGCTATTGTTGATGCATATATTGCTTCATTGAGATTTGTATGAGTGTCTTTTTCATCCCCAATTAATTTGAGTTCTGCATTGTACAGCTTAATAGTTCGGAGGTTATGCTTTGTTGGTTGTAATTTTGGGAGCTGTTCTCTTTCCTCCATTGCAATATTTTGTATTTGACGTGTATGGTTCTTGATTTCTTCCTTGGCTTCTTGTATACTGTTCTTATTTTCTGTAAAATAATTCTGTTCACTGTGTTCTGAACTCGTTTTATTTTCGTCTTGTAACTGACTCAGATCACGCCTTTCCAGCACTTTTAAACTTACAGCATTATCTTCACAGTGATTTGTGTGTATCACGGTTTCTACATTATGACCTGTGGCTTGTTTGATGTTATTACTTTTTATTTCTGATTCCGGTTCTTTTTCATATTTTGTTGATTCGTCTATTCTGGTTACAATTCTTTTAATCTCATTAATTTCAGCCTCTGTCAATCGGTTATTACGAATAATGTACCTTCGTACGTTGGCTAATTTATTTTCGTCAATATACTTTCTATTTGCTTGACCAACTTTTTCACGCCAAATGTCATATGTTTGGCGAGTCATGTTTTTTGAGGTTTGAGTAACGCTTCGTGAAATGCAGTCATAACGACTTTGTACTTCTCACGAGACCATTTTTTTTCTTTCTTTAAATATACGGTTGTAGATCTAGCTGGAGAATTTTCAGGACCATCATTAGGATTATCCTGGTTGTGGGGACCTGAAGATTCATTCTTTGTGTAGGAGTTTGTTCCTATATCAGAGTTTTCGACCTCAGTTAGGTTCCTTCCTGAAGGACGGGCGCCCTGTTTATCCACTTGAAGAGCCATACTGGACTTTTTATTTCTATGTGTATTTCTCATATTTTTCCCACGAGTGACGCACGGGTCCAAAAGTCCACCCAAAGTTGTCTGGCACGTTGGGTAACGGTCTTTTAGAAACAGGGTCCCGAAGCCTGTAGGGGATCGTTTTTGACCTCATAACGCAGTAGCCATTTACTCCTCGGCACGATTAACACCTTGTGTTGCAGGTTGTTGTTCGGAGTTTTTCTTCTTCTAAATGGGCTGCCAAGCGACAGCTGACATAGACGCGATTGGAATTTAAAGAGAAAGTCAGTCAGTCAGTTGTGTCATACGTGATACACGCTTGGGCAATCATGTCTCTTTCGAGACATGACTGACTGGGCAGAAGATTATCCCGCAGTAGGTTGCCATTGCTTTCTGCGGTAGACTGGTTGCCGACCAAGGCTATAGAACCCAATCTGTCCTGTTATTTAACCCATAACTTGACCCTCACAAAGCGAGCGGTGGTGACGGAATCCCAACCATAGTCTTAAAGAAATGTGCCCCTGAACTCTCCTCTATCCTTTCTAAGCTCTACAACCTCTGCCTATCTGCTTCCTGCTTTCCTGCCTGTTGGAAATCTTCCTCTATAGTTCCTATATTTAAAAACACTGGAGAACCCTCTGAACCTGCAAATTACCGCCCTATCAGCCTTCTTCCGATCTTTGGCAAAGTGTTCGAAGCCATTATCAACGCCGAGGTGGTTCAGCATCTCACAGCACACAGGCTCCTCTCGGACAAGCAATATGGTTTCCGCTTCACCAGGTCTACTGCTGATATGCTAACGACCATCACCGAGTACATATACCAGGCACTCGACAGGAATGGCGAAGCTCGAACCGTTGCATTGGATATATCTAAGGCGTTCGACAGAGTTTGGCATGCTGGCCTTCTATGTAAACTGCGGAGCTATGGTATAACTGGACATTTGTTTCAACTAATCCAGTCATTCCTCTCTAACCGCACAATGAAAGTGGTATTAAACGGACATGCCTCTCAGAACTACCATACAAACGCAGGTGTCCCCCAAGGCTCCATCTTAGGTCCTACACTCTTCCTGATATATATTAATGATCTCCCTGATTCCATAAGAACCCAAATAGGTTTGTACGCCGATGACACCACAGTTTACTCTCGCCTCCAACAAAAATCTGGTGTAGGCGTCAAAGCTAAACTCGCAGCCGAGATTGAAAAAGACCTCCAATCCATATTGGACTGGGGTAAGAAATAGCTAGTAAATTTTAATGCTTCTAAAACGAAGCTACTGTCAATTAACCATCATCGACAATCTCACCTACCTCCCATTAGCATGGACCAGGCTTGCCTCCCAGAGAGTAAAACACTACGCCTCCTTGGTCTCACACTTTCAGCGGACCTCAAATGGAATGACTATATCGAATCCATTGCTAAATCCACTGCTATGAAAGTCGGTTCTCTGTGTAGGGCCCGGAAGTTTTTTCCGTCTAAATCTATCCTGCACATTTACAAATCTACCATCCGCCCGTGCATTGAATACTGCTGCCATATCTGGTCGGGTGCCCCTGCTGTTCTCCTCGGGCTTCTCGATAAGGTTCAGAGGAGGGTCTGTAATGTGATAGATACCGACTTGGAAGACCGCCTGCAGTCTCTCTCCCACCGTCGAGACGTGGGTTCCCTGTGTCTCTTCTATAAATACTTTCACGGCTTCTGCTCCGATGAACTTAGATCACTGGTGCCCCCTAAATACGAATTTGCACGAGATACTAGATTAGCAACTAGATCCCACCCTTTTACAGTGAAACCGATAAAATGCAGCCGTAACTTCTACTCCAACAGTTTCTTTCCTCGCACTTCCCGACTGTGGAATTCTCTTCCAAACGATTGCTTCCCCGACGGCTACAATCTCCAGGAGTTTAAATGTAAGGTCAATAGACACCTCCTAACACACTAACCTGCTCCCATTTTATCAAGCACTCTTCCCATCTGCCCGACCCTCATCCTCGCTATCCTTACTCATCTGTCACCTTTCTCCTGACATTCCCTATGTTTATCCACTCCTTCTCTTTACCTTCCCCTATGTAGCCCCATACGCAATAGTGGCAGTAGAATGCCTTGCTTGGGGTGAGATGATTAAAAAAAAAAAATAACTGGCAGGAAGAGACGGATTAATACCTTTCCCAAGGGTATTTGCGCGTAAGTGAATGCAGTGAATTCGGCTGGAATTTGAACTCTGCTCCCCGATTTCTCGTTCCGAGCCGATATCCAATGCTCTACAACGCCCATAAAAAAAAAACTCGGGCGTAGCAACGGCTCAACGAAACAGACCATCACTACACTAGAGTATTTTGTTAAAAACAAAAAAATAAATAAATAAATAAAAATTGTTACTACTATCACTAGTCCTTGTAAAAAAACATAATGGAAATGAAAAAGTTGACATACGTTTAAAGTTTATTAGTGCTGTGAGATTTAAAATAAAAATGTAATAATTTGTTCGTCCACTGTATATTCATTTATTGTTTCAATAGAGTCGTTGGTCGAAAATAGGGTTATCAGAATAAGATAAATTAAATAAGTAAATTAAATCAATAAATAAATAAAAATAAATATATAAATAAATACCTAGTCTTTCTATAAAATAATATCGTAGAAATTGTTTTTTATCGTATTTAATTTATTTTCCTGTTGTTTTGTTTTGTTTTTGTTTTTTTGTTTTTAAGTAAATTATAATAGTTTTTAAAAAATTATTACGAAATATCGACAGCTAAAGGAAACATAAATCTGATGATTTTATTTATTAGGATCATTTAAAGAACAAACAGATTAAATAATATGTGAAGAAAAATTCATGTTAAAATAGTAAAACAGAATTTCATATTGGAAAAAAATTCAATACAATTAAATAATATATGAAGAAAAATTCATGTTTATATTAAGAAAAAAAGGAGTCATGTTTATGTTTTAACAAATGTTTTAGCAAATTCCATAATATCTAAAGAAAAATTCATGTTTATGTTATATTAAAACAAAATTCCATATCGAGAAAAAAAATTTAAAGAGACGCTGGTTGAAAAAAAAAAACATTTGGATGTAACGGCCGTTCAACGGAAAAAAAAATTATCTCTACACTTAGAGGGTATTGTTAAAAGAAAAAAATCGTTGCTACCATCACTAGTCCTTGCAAAAAAATAATTGTTAAGATAAAATAAAAATAAAAAAATTTAAAATTTAATGGAAAAGAAAAAGTGGACATACGTTTGAGTTTACTACCGTAAAATTTTAAAATAATAATTTGTTCGCCCACTGGATTCTGTTAGTGTTATTCTTTCATTAAAGTCAACGAGGATAAGGTTATCGAAAACTAAATAAATATATAAAATTAATGAATAAATAAAAATAAATAAATACGTATCCTTTCTAAGAAAGGATATCGTAGAAATTGTATCAAACTGTTTTTAGTGTTTTACATTGTATTTTTTCCTGTTGTCTTGCTTTATTTTTTGTTTTTAATAAAGATTATCATATTTTATTTTTTTGTTTTTAAGAAAGATTATTTATTATTTATTTTGTGCTTTTAATAAAGATTATCATAGTTAAAAAAGAATAAAAATTTCGAAATATCGACAACTAAGGGAAATAATAAGAAAACTAGTTAATAAATCTATTAGGATCATTTAAAGAAGAAACATACAATTTAAATTATATACGAAGAAAAAATTAATGTTTACGTTTAAAATAGTGAAACAAAATTTCATTAGAAAAATAAAAACGTTACGTTTTCAGGAGCCTCAGAAAAACACGTCATTCTCGTTGTAATGCCAACCGGGTTATTGTTATTATTATGATGTCATTTTTCATCATATTTCGATTTCTGCTTTGGTCTCACTACCAACCAAGTCTGCAGGGAGACCTAAGGCAGGTAGTGTCATGTTGTTATGGCTCCATTTCATGTTTTTCTATCTTCCCTATCATCCCCAGCATTACATAGATAAAGTTTTCCTTAGTGTGTGGGCTGTACTTAATAAGACAATTTTTTGTATATCTCTTAAGCTGTGGTTTCCAGGGATTCTTTCAATGTGTTGTTTTGCTCCAATTTTTATCATTCCAAGTGCACCTACTATCACTGGCACAACTCTTGTTTTCAATTTCCACATTTTTTCTATTTCAATTTCCAGGTCTTTATATTTTGACAGTTTTTCAAATTCCTTGATTGCTATGTTACAATCCGCTGGACAAGCCATATCAATTAATAGACAAGTTTTCTCCTTCTGGTTTTTAACAATAATGTCTGGCCTGTTTGCTTCAATTTTTCTGTCTCTGTAGATGGTGTAATCCCATAGAATGGTTACATCTTCTATTTTTGTAACCGGTGCTGGGTGATGTTCATACCAGTGTTTGTTTACAGTTTTTCCATAATGTTTGCACATTGTCCAATATAAATATTGCCCAAGTCTATCGTGGCGATTTTTATATTCATTTGGAGCAAGCACAGGACAGCCTGAGAGGTGGTCTATTGTTTCTTGGTGTTTATCACAAAACCTGCATTTTGGATCCATATTATTATGCATAATATTTGCCTGAAAGTTTCTAGTGAAAAGACTTTGGTCTTGTGCTGCAAGAATAAAGCCTTCAGTTTCAGACTTTAATCCAGATGCACGTAACCATCGATGAGTATCAACTTTGTCAACATTGGATTTATTGGCACGTACTGGATATTGGCCATGCAGAGGTTTGTCTTGCCAGCGCTGTTTCATCTGTTCAAGAGCTTTATCTTTGGCTTTCATTTTCATATTTTTTGCCGCAATAGTTGGTTCTTGGCTTCTGTTTTGCTTTTCTACAGAATCAACTAACTGTAAATCTTGTTTGTATTTACTGCCTTCTTCTTCTTCTTCTTCTTCTTATTATTATTATTATTATTATTATTATTATTATTATTATTATTATTATTATTAATTTATTATTTCTATATTTTTATTTTGTTTTAACAGTTACTATTATTTATTATGGTATATAATTTATACTGATTAATTGTAATTCTGTAATGATTTAGTAAGTTAATTTATATGTATGTTTTTTATTGATAAATATTTACTTTATTATGTTATTGTAATAATTTTCATACATAAATATTTTGTGCTTTATTATTTCATTGAATGATTATAACCGTTAAGATATTATTTTTCAAAAATGTATTTTTATTTATAAATATTCGCTTGATATTTTTATACATCATTTTTACTAGAATTTTCAACGGAAATATATTTCGTTTTGACGATTCCAGACTCATATACGCACACATTTATACGTGGTTCTTTCATACACATACATTCATACATGATTTTCTCACGTTATTTAGTAATAGAAAATCATTCCTTTACTTGACACGTGTATACCTTGTTTCTCATATTAACTTTACTAACTCATAAACGCACACATTTACACATGATTTCTCTCAACACATACATTCATAACTGATTCTCTCATTTTATTTAAAAATAAAATCGTTTCATCAATTGACACGTGTATTCAATACTTGCTACATATATTGAATGGAAATGTATTTCGTCACATATTAACGTTACAGACATATACACACACACTTAATTCGTCTATAGTTTATATACGCTTAACAAACATTATTTTCTCTTACATATATTTACATTCATAATAAGCAACTAATGTTTTTATTACGCATTAGCACACACACTTAAACATGCACAAGTTTTTCTTCTACATTGAAAATTAATCCATTGCTTTATCCCACGTAACACGTATCTGACCAATGAAGCTATGACTCAATCAACATGCTATCTCTTAGATTTTTAAACCATTCGACTTTGAGGAATCTCTGAAGAAGCTTGTAAAGTGAAACATGTTATGTAATTTTAGTCTTTTTCTGTTGCATTCTTGATAAATCTAAACGTTGGTACTTTATCTGTGTGTATGTGCCTGTGTCTGTGTGTGTGTGTCCGTTACCTATAGACTCCGAAACGGCTGAACTGATTTTATTGAAAATTTACACAGTTGTAGTATAAGCATCTGCAAATGTTCTTAGCTAGGTTTTGTGTCGAGGTACCTCCGATAAATATCGAAAATCGATAATCGAAAAAATCGGGTTATAGAAGGAGTGGTCCGATTTTAATCAAATTTGATACACTCATAGACAAAGACATAAGAAACGATATTCAGAAGTTTCAAGACTGCAGTTCTTACAATAGTGCAGAAAATCGATAATATATATATATATATATATATATATATAAGGCAAGATATTTGTGTGTGTGTGTCTGTTTATCTGTCTGTATGCCCTTTATACAAATCCACAATTTTTATCCGATTCTCACCAAACTTCACAAATATTCTTTAGACTGAGTCTGAGCTCAGGACCATGGATTAGTTTTAAAGCTTTCATTACACTCGTGCAACGCCGGGCTATACTGCTAGTTACAAATAGTTACCCAATATTGTAAGAACTTCCATGAACAACGAGTGAACTTAAAGTCTATTAAACAGAACTGTTTGTATTATGCACCTGATGTTTGCGTATTGGTTAAAACTCCGTTTCGTGTAATCGACATAGAATATTATGTATATTAATTACAATATATTTAATAGCTCAGTTTACACTACATTAAACACTGTTTCATTAACACCTGCTGAATAATACATTCTCATAATAAGATTTTTTTTAATTTTTTTTGCATATGTTTAATTATTCATTCTCATACACACACATACACACATATATATTTCTTGTCTGTACACACACACATACATATATATGTATATAAATATATATATATATATATATATGTGTGTGTGTGTGTGTGTGTGTGTGTTTCTATTTTAAATCCAAAAGGATGATCAGATAGGTAACTCCAAAAAAAACGGTCCTATTAATATTAGTTTCATTAATATTTAAACTTGATCAAGGTGAAGGGCTTGATGCAAATATAACGTTCTATTTACAGAGTCAAATATAAAAAATAAAACAAAAATTTCGAAATTTAAATCTGTTGGATAGCCATTTTTACAAGCAATTTCTCGCTTCTTCAGTAACGGCAGAAACCAAAACTTTATTTTTTTTTTTAATCATATCATCCCGAGCAAGGCGGTAACGCCACTGATGTGCTGGGGGCTACGTAATAGTGAAAAGATTGGAAAAGAGAAAGCCGTAAACCACATCCTAAACAGGGAACAAGGGATGAGCCTCTTAACCTGTTCAATAGACGTGGGTGGAGTGTGAACCGGGCAACAGATAGATCTATCTACTATTCAAATTTCTTTGTGTTAATAGATTTTTTACACGTAGAAGTCCCAAAACATCATCCATACACAGGAAAATATAACGGGGAGGGATTAACAATTTTCTAAGTAAGGAAGTAAGAAGCAGACAGATACCTCTGTCTCATATTAGAAGACTTACCCCTTCCCCATACAAGAGCAAGAGTTTCAGTGCATGGTCATCAGCAAAAGGCGAAATAAATGTGGGAGATACCAGAATCAAGCAAGTACAAAAATTTAAATACCTAGGAAGTGTTCTAACTGAAGATGGAAAGTGCGACACGGAGATCCAAAGGCGAATTGGCATGGCAAAGGACGCGTTCCAGAAGCTGAGCAAAATACTAACACACAGGAAAATCTCACTGGAAACAAAGAAAAGAGTGCTGGACTGCTACGTGATTTCAGTTCTTCAATACGGCAGTGAATGCTGGACAATATCATCGAAAATGAGGACAAAACTTGAAGCAGCAGAAATGTGGTTCTACAGAAGGATGCTGCGGATATCGTGGACTGAGCATGCAAGCAACGATGAGGTGTTGGAAAGAATCGCAACAAAGAGGAAATTGATACTGAGCATCAGGAAGAGACAACTGAAGTTCCTGGGGCACGCAATGAGGAAGGAGAGCCTGGAGAAGCTGATACTGACTGGCCAGATAGAAGGAAAGAGAGACAGAGGAAGACAGCGGATAACATATTTGCAGAGCCTGATCAAATGGTTGACGGAACGGGGGTTGACAGGAGTAACGGGAACAAACATACTAGGAGCCACAAGGGATAAGGAGTCGTGGATAACCATGATCGCCTACGTCCTGAAAGGACAGGGCACATAGAAGGAGAAGAAGAAATTTTAAACACTTGGCTCTTGTATAGAGGAGGGGTAAGTCTTCTAATATGAGACAAAGGTATCTGACAATCCTGCTATCATGTTCTTCTCCTTTTCCACTTTACTCTCATACAGCTCTCTTCACATCAGTGTACTCTCTTCACATCAGTGTACTCTCTTCACATCAGTGTACTCTCTTCACATCAGTGTACTCATCCTACTTTTACTCATTCTCTGATACTCCCTGTAACTTAATCCTCTTTCTCATCACTCACCTCTTCTGTAAGCCCCTGCCCACCAGTGGCATTACAGCCTTGCTTGGTGTGAAATGATTATAAGCAAAATATGAAATTTGACACAAAGACACACACATATATATATATCTGTATATATATGTACATAGGGAGAAATAATTTTTTTTTCTAAATGCTGTCAATAATCAAATAACAATGACATCTCATTTTAACAAATATATTTTATTAAAATTACACAAAAATATCTCAAAATACTAAAGTGTAAATTTATTCAATAAACTTGTTATTGGCTTAAACTAAAGCCTCCAAATGACATCTGAAACTCTTGCAACTCTTCTGGACGATCTCCTTTTTTATGTTAGTGAGTGATGCCGTAATTTTTGCCTTCAGTTCATATTTGGTGTTGCAATGAGTTTTATTGATCTCTCGCTCAACAAAGTCTAACACAGAATAATCAAAGATGTTGCAGTCTGGGTATTATATCGTCCGATGTAAGAGGTGACATGGTCGCAGAATTTGTTTGACAGACATGAATGGGTTCTTACGCGTGTGTGGCATAGTGAAGAATCCTGTTGACAAAAACAGGGCTTTCCAGCAACCACCCTCTTGACCCAGCTACCACATCATCCTCAAGGCTCTTGATGTAGAACTTCCTGTTGAGATTAAGGCCCTGTTAGGTGATGAAAGGCTGTGTTTTCTTTCTTTTTTCTACAGAATAAAAAACCAGTACTGACTGTTGAAGACATAAAACGCTGTCCTCACGAAATTTGGAAGTCAGCATAGCATGAATCTGCTCAGTTAAAGTGTCAGTGTTAAAATTTAATATTAATAGGATCCCTTCGGATTTACCTAAAGGTCCTGGCTTTACAGATTCATGACCAATATATATATATATATATATATATATATATATATATATATATATATATATATAATGTATAATGTGTCAAACTGTTCGATATCTGGGATATACCATATGTGAATATGAAATTATGAAATGGATATTGAATTCAGCACCCAGAGGAGAATATTTTCTGGTGATTATATTCAGGCATGAAACTGACGTCTCTATGTATCAAGTTCAATATTCAGTTATAGATATGTGTGTGTGTGTTTGTGTGTACAAATCTGCTTGCCTAAAATGCCTTTTTATCAGTAAAGTACTGATAAGTATATATATATATATATATATATATTCGACGTTTTCATCTTCTGACAGACGTTATTAAGGCAAATGCAAGGATTTTATATTTTGCAGCAAGAATTTATAAACGAAAAGATAAAATTCAAAATCTTTAAATTTCAGACCATCTCAGAATTATTTATCAGTCTAACTGAAAAGGGTCAGGCAAAGACTTCATGCAAAATACAAAGTGACGTTATTTAATATCTAATTATAAAAAGTGAGAAAATTATGCTATTGTTAAATTTTTCATAATGTAAGTAATATTTATGTCTTTTCAGTTTGGGATTCTATATATATATATATATATATATATATATAATGTATTTTAAATAAAATAAGGTTAAGACTTCAACCATTTTCTTTTGAGATTTAGCATTTTTATATTCTTGTATGTCGATTTGGGAAAGATGTAATTTTTTCAGGAACTGAAATCAGAGAACAAATCGTTGCGCAGATTTATGTTTTGATAAGATACCACAGTGGAACTATTGAGACCTAGCAGTATAGCCCGGCGTTGCCCGGGTTTAACGAAAGCTTTAAAACTAATCTATGGTTCTGGAGCTCAGACTCTTTGGACGTTGGCACGAAAGACTAAAAAGCAATAGTTGTTCCCAGCTAAAGCGAAACCGTAGACTGAAAGAAAAATGAATGTATGTAAGTCAAATTTTGATTTCCTGGTATCGATTTATACATATATATATTATCAATTTTCTGCACTATTGTAAGAACTGCAAACTTGAAACTTCTCAATAACGTTTCTTATATCTTTGTCTATGAGTGTATCAAATTTGATTAAAATCGTACCACTCCTTCTATAACCCGATTTTTTCGATAATCGATTATCGATATTTATCGGGGGTACCTCGACAGAAAACCTAGCTAAGAACACTCGCAGACGCTTATAGTACAACTGTGTAAGTTTTCAAGAAAATCGGTTCAGCCGTTTCGGAGTCTATAGGTAACGGATACACACACAGACACACACACACACACATAAAAGTTCCATTTATAAATAAGTATAATTTCGGGTCTAAATCAGTTTTTTTCTTTTAATATATGCAACATTCTTTAAAACAATATTGTGGTTGAATATATTTCTATGCATTTGATAAATGTTTGCGTATGTGATAGTTAAATTTTACATTTATAGATACAGTGGCGATTGTGGAAATCTGAAAAGATGGGGAGCACTTCGGAGCCGAGATTTTTTCTGAGAAGGCGGTAAGGGGTGCAAACTGAAGCAACGTCTTCATTTTCATACTACACCACTATCGTATGCACAACTTAGGAGTGTTACTTTACTAAATTAAACCAAATAAATGTTCATTCATATTAGTGGAGTTCTAGTCCATTCTTGTCCTCTTTCTCACTCTCCAGCTATTGGAACACTTGAAAGGTTCATTTCAAAACAAATTCAAATGTCTGTTTCTATCTATCTGGTTGTTATATTTTGTAAGATTTTCTTTGAGACTGGTCACTGTATGTGTCCTTAAAAAGCTAAATGTAAAAGAAAATCTAGGGGGAAAAGTGCTGAAGATCAAATCTTATCAAAATCAATCAGTTTCATTAATTTTGCTGAAGATCAAATCTTATCAAAATTATCAGTTTCATAAATTTTGCTGAACATCAAATCATATCAAAATGAATCAGTTTCATTAATTTTGCTGAAGATCAAATCTTATCAAATCTTATCAAAATCAATCAGTTTCATAAATTTTGCTGAACATCAAATCAAATCAAAATCAATCACTTTCATTAAATTTTGAAGCATATAAATGTTAGGATGCCAACGGAGGGACCAGCCAAAATTCTAGTGGATGGTGGGTTGGCCTCTTCTGTCCTCCGCCGTAGAATAGCATAGATATGTTTTTATTACTTCCTGCAGGTTTTCCCTATGTATTTTTAGAAACTGTCTTGACACTTTGTTTTACATATCAGTCAGTTAAAGACCATAAGTGATACACGATTAGGCAATCATGTCTCGAGAGAGACATGACTGACCGAGCAGAAGATTTTCCCTCAGTAGGTTGCCATTATTTTTTTCGGTTGACTGGATGGAAACGAAGGCTGTAGAAACCAATCTGTCTTCCTATTTAACCCATAGATGGAAGGAGAAGAGACGGATTGATACATTTCCTAAAGTATTTGCGCGTAAGTGAATGCAATGAATTCAACAAATATTCGAACTCGGCTCTCCAATTTTTCGTTCCGAGTCGATATTCAATGCACCAAAACGCACACCCACATTTTATATATGTACCTGTTTTAAAATTATTATTGTTATGGGTATTTTCGCTCTAATATTATCCAAACTAGTTCTGGATATGGTTGTGATAATTTCGATACATATAAGATTGTTTTAATCGTTTTGAATAGTAGATTTTAATGAGTTTGTAGGAAGTATTATGTATATTCTTTATCTAGATTATTGTCGTTGTTAATAATTTAATTCTTCTGTACGGTTGTATATTTTGTAGCATTGCGATGTAGAATTGTAGAGAAAGTTATGAGCATATTGGAAGTTGTTGAAAATGTCTTTTATATATATTTCCTTTTGTCTTTATATATATATATATATATATATATATATATATATATATTACCGGCCATAATTATTAGGTCACCCCAGTTTTTTAATAGAAATGATGTATTTCATAAAATAAAAGTGGATAATTCTAAATAAAAATAGAATGGTTCTTTTGTTATTATTACTTTGCAAAATTTTACAAGTTAAAGAAGCAGAAATGAACTCTTCCAAATCACCCTAAATTTACTTCATTCATTGATGAAACTGCAATATAGGTAATTATTAAATGTTGAAAAATTCATTTGACGCATGTTGATGCACATGTTATTAACAAAAGAACCATTCTATTTTCATTTACAATTATTCACTTAGCAATAAATACTAAAAAATTGTATGAAATACATCATTTTTTTAAACACTGGGGTCGCCTAATAATTATGGCCGGTAGTGTATATCTATAGGATGCAGCAGAATTAGCCCACATATACTTCCTAGAAATACCTCCGACGTAATGGTAAGATAAGTGATTCGATGACACAGTTGATACGAATGTCTTCCATTAATTTTATCGGGATTTCTGTAAAGTATACGTGGGAGGTATTTCTGTCGCACCCAATATATACATATTGCTTATTTTGATAAACGTTATATTTAGTTGCTACACACACTTGAACTTGCATCCCCATGTTATAGGCAGTAACATTAATGGCTACACGCCTGGATATATTTAGAAAATATTTCAATAGAAAGGCGATAAACTTCGTGTGAAACAATAATGCCTTCTGAAATAATTATACATATTGTAGCATTTATAATAAAAAAGATAAAATAAATAATCGTTAAATTATTCGAATATATACACACGTATATATATTGCTTTCTTAAGCACCGTTTATGTGTGGCGCAAGGTTGAATTTATTGAGCACCTGAGAAGCGAAATCACTACTCAGTTGTAACAGGTTTAAGCAAGACAAGCTTGCTAATCATTGTCCCACGTCGAGATGCCCCATAAGTAAGTGGATATATATGTCTGAGGGGGATAGTGTGAGTATGTATGTGTGTTTGTTTGTGTGAGTGTGGCTTTTAGATAAAAGGTCTTTATCAAAATAAATATTAACTTATTAGTTAATAATGATGTTAATTATTTTATTATTAACTACCTGATGAGATATTGTTCTTTCAATGTCGAAACACAATGCACAATTTTGTAATAGTTTGTAGTTTGCACATGTTTTAAAGTTATAGTTTATAATTAATGTTCATTACTCTATTTTTATATCCAGCACTGTTTTAAATTAATATTTTGAACGTTGCAATTATTTCCCTCGTTATTATTCATTTGGATATATATATATATATATATATATATATATATATATATATATATATATATATATATTACGGAAATCAACGAATTTTAACGAAACTTGGTTATAAGCAACATAAAATTTGAAATGAATATATATATAGTGAGAGAGAGAAAGAGAGAAATGGGAGATGCTTAATGCTATCCAAAATTTTGTAGAATTAAAATAAAGATTATTCGAAGACACCTATTTACAATATATCCCCCAAATTATACCAATGATTGGAATTTATACAGAAAATTATACCATTCAGATTTGATAGCGCCATATGTCTGTACTGCATTCGATACATAAAGGCTGATCAAATTCTCCATTTCTTTTTCTTGTACGCCATGTCCACACACACAGACACACACGTATGTGTATATACAATGTGCATCGTATGGAGGCAGCAATACTTGAGCATCTTTTTTTAGATTCTTTTCACTGGCACAGTGTGTGTGTGTGTGTGTGTGTGTGTGTGTGTGTGTGTGTGTGTGTGTGTGTGTGTGTGTGTGTGTGTGTGTGTGTACGCGAGTGTGTGTTTGTTTATTTTGACATAATTATTTATAAATCTTTACATTTATATATTAAAATGCGCCTATTTCCAAATGCACACGTATCAATTAAAATATTTGTTTGGACTTCTATATCTTCATTGAAAATATGACCCAAATCGTTTTATTTACAGTTTCCTTATTTTAAAATGCTGATGCAGCAAAATGTATCTTCTATTCAGAAAACGTAGCAAAAATCTTTGTCAATTAACCATTCTTCCAATTCCATTTCTCTCTCAATATGTTCTTTTATTAATTCTTTTTCATCATTTTCATTCCCAAAGAGCGATTTCGACCAATCCAAGTGGGATTCATTTCTTTTCCATTTAAACATCGTCGAAATTAAAAAAGCGAAAACTTCTCAGTGGAATACGATTTTCATAGTCAAAGATTTCTTTAGGTCGCACAGGATAGCCCCAAATTTCACTTTCGGGTCGCATTAGTTCAGCCAATTGTTCTAGGTCTGATTTTGGAATTGCGTAATAAGCTTCAAGGAAAGAATATTTTTTAGTCTGATTAAAACCTGGATCGGCATGCGAATCTTTATGGGCGGCTTTTAGAAGAGTAACAAACTGTGGCATTGTCATCAATTTCAGGTCTTGTATGGTAAGTGGAAATGGAATTTTAGTGCTGATCAAACCCTTGACCTGCAGTTTACGCCAAGTTCGCCGGGTAAAATTATACCAATTAAAACATTTATTTTGATTCAGGTTTTTATTGTTGCGGTCGTTAAATACAATGGTGGCCGCATCGACAAATTCGTCATCAACTGAAACTTCTTTCGCTTTGAAAACAATTTCCTGATGACCAAGATTCAATTTTTTAAATAAATATAATGCATCGTTGTCAAAATTCTCTAATTTTCCAATAAAATTATAATCAGCTGTGCACGGGTTGCAGTGTTGATAAATGGGAAGAAAATGTCCGTCGATCCTTCGTCGTTGACTCATGGAAGAAATAATAAACTTGACAAATTCTGGGAAAGTGACGTCTTGTCCACACTTTCTCTGTTTAAGTGTTGAATTTGTCCTAAATTTGTTGATGATGCCACTGGAGAAGCCACCCCAAAAGTCGTAACGTGAGAAGATTTTGTCGACATAACCAGAAAAGAGTCTTTTGAAAGGGTCCCTCACAAATATTAACTTGAAGTATTCTGACATCATTTCAGTGAAATCCTCCTCGTCCAATTTGCTAGTAACATTTTGAGGTACGGAGTGGGCCGCCGCAAGTGTCAAGACAAACGGGTTGGATATCTTTCGGTGCCCACTGTAGAAATAGAGAACACGTTTAAAAAAGGAACAACCAGTCTTTTCAGCTAAGCACATTATGAACTTGTAGCGGTTGTTATATATTAAATGTTGTCGGTAGGATAGTTGGTTTAAATATCCATTGTAGAGAGAGAAATTGCTTCGACAGAGTTTTCGCATGCGTTCCACTCGACTATCAACGACAGCTGCTGTCTTCATCATCGTTTCCTCAAATGATTTCTTTCTTTCTTCTAAGATGTTCCTCTAAAAAGAAAAAAAATAAGAATATGTAGTTAGTTTAGAAAAATTTATCAATTATTATACAAACATTTTTTTTAATCATATCACTCCAAGCAAGGCGGTAACGCCACTGATGTGCAGTGGGCTACGTAAGAGTTTAAAGATTGGAAAAGAGAAACCATAAAACACATCCTAATCAGGGAACGAAGGATGGGCATCTTCACCTGTTCAATAGACCTGCGTGGAGTGTGGACCGGGCGATAGTTTAGTCTATCTACTCCAATTAAAAAAAAAGAAAAAAAAAGAAAAAGATTAAAAAGATTGGAAAAGAGAAAGCCGGAAACCACATCCTAAACAGGGAACGAGGGATGAGCCTCTTCACCTGTTCAATAAATGTGGATGGAGTGTGAACCGGGCGATCGTTTAGTCCATCTACACCAATAGGAAAAAAAAGAAAGAAAAGAGTAAAACGGTTAGAAAAGAGAAAGCCAGAAACCACATCCTAAACAGGGAACAAGGGATGAGCTTCTTCACCTGTTCAATAGACTTGGCTGGAGTGTGGACCGGTCGATAGTTTAGTCTATCTACTCAAATTGACAAAATGTAAAAAGAAAAAAGAAAAGAGTAAAAAGATTCGAAAAGAGAATGCCAGAAATCACATCCTAAACGGGGAACAAGGGATGGACCTCTTCACCTGTTCAATAGACGTGTGAGGAATGTGAACCGGGCGATAGTTTAGTCCATCTACACCAATTGGAAAAAAAGAAGGAAAAGAGTGAAATGATTGGAAAAGAGAAGGCCGGAAACCACATCCTAAACAGGGAGCAAGGGATGAGCCTCTTCACCTGTTCAATAGACGTGGGAGGTATGTGGACCGGGCGATACTTTACTCTAACTACTCCAATTGGAAAAAAAGAAAGAAAAGAGTAAAAAGATTGAAAAAGAGAAAGCCAGAAACCACATCCCAAACAGGGAACAAGGGATGAGCCTCTTCACCAGTTCAATAGACGTAAGTGGAGTGTGGACCGGGCGATAATTTAGTCTATCTACTCCAACGGGAAAAAAATGAAAAGAGTAAAAATATTGGAGAAGAGAAAGTCGGAAACCACATCCTAAACAGGGAACAAGGGATGAGCCTCTTCACCTGTTCAATAGACGTGGGAGGGTGTAGACCGGGCGATAGTTTAGTCTATATACTCCAATTTGAAAGAAAAGAAAAAAAGAGTGAAAAGATTGGAAAAGAGAAAGCCGGAAACCACATCCTAAACAGGGAACAAGGGATGAGCCTGCTCACTATTCAATAGACGTGGGTGAAGTGTGAACCAGGCTATATTTTAATTTGTCTACTCCAACTTAAAAAAAAAGAAAAAAGAAAAGAGTGAAAAGATTGGAAAAGAGAAACCCGGAAACCACATCCTAAACAGGGAACAAGGGATAAGCCTCTTCACCTGTTCAATAGACGTGGGTGGATTGTGGCGCCGGGCGATATATTAGTCTATCTACTCCAACTGAAAAAAAAAGAAAGAAAAGAGTAAAATGCTTGGAAAAGAGAATGCCGGAAACCACATCCTAAACAGGGAACAAGGGATGAGCCTCTTCACCTGATCAATAGACGTGGGAGGAGTGTGAACAAGGCGATAGTTTACTCTAACTACTCCATTTGGAAAAAAAGAAATAAAAGAATAAAAAGATTGGAGAAGAGAAAGCCGGAAAACACATCCTAAACAGGGGTCAAGGGATGATCCTCTTCACCTGTTCAATAGACGTGGGAGGAGTGTGGACCGGGCTATAGTTTAGTCCATCTACTCCAATTGGAAAAAAAAAAAAGAAAAGAGTAAAAATGTTGGAAAATAGAAAGCTGGAAACCACATCCTAATCAGGGAACAAGGGATGAGCTTCTACACATGTTCAATAGACGTGCGTGGAGTGTGGACCGGGCGATATTTTAGTCAATCTACTCCAACTGAAAAAAAGAAAGAAAGAAAAGAGTGAAAAGATTGGAAAAGAGAAAGCCGCAAACCACATCCTAAACAGGGAGCAAGGGATAAGCCTCTACACATGTTTAATAGACGTGGGTGGAGTGTGAACCCGGCGATAGTTTAGTCTATCTACTCCAATTGAAAAAAAATGAAAGAAAAGAATGAAAAGATTGGAAAAGAGAAAGCCGGAAACCACATCCTAAACAGGGGACAGGGATAAGCCTCTTCGCCTGTTCAATAGACGTTGGAGGAGTGTGGACCGGGCGATAGTTTAGTCTATCTACTCCAGTGGGAAAAAAAAAAGGAAGGAGTGAAAAGATTGGAAAAGAGAGAGCCGGAAACCACATCCTAAACAGGGAACAAGGGATGAGCCTCTACACCTGTTCAATTGACGTGGGTGTAGTGTGAACTGGGCGATAGTTTAGTCTATCTACTACAATTTAAAAAAAAATAAAAGAAAGAAAAATGTAAAAAGAAAAAGCCGAAAACCACATAATAGACATGGATCAAGGGATGAGCCTCTTCACTTGTTCAATAGACGTCGGAGGAATTTAGCATAATACACTCCTGATCAAAAATTTAAGACCACTTAAAAATCTTTAAAAAAATTTTTTTTTTTACAGATTGATTTTAAACTCCTCCCACTTAAGGTTACTAATACTACAATCTAAAAGTTTATGGAAACAAAAAGCTACAATCCAAACATTTTATTTAGACATTTACATTTTTATAAAATGAGGCGATTTACACATGATCCAAATTATAAGACCAGGGGTATAAATTGTTAGATCTATGGCAATTCCAATGTTTTTAGTTCAGTTAGAGATTTGCAGTCACTGCGTAAAGGTGTTACCATGCCTAAAGCAAGCAAACTTAACAAAGTTGAGCGTTCTCGAATTCTAGAATTCCATAAGCAAGATTTGTCACAGCGGGCGATCGCAGCTAAGGTAAATCGCAGTAAAACTGTGATTTGCAACTTTCTAAAGAACAGTGAGAATTATGGAAAAGCAAAACCCTCTTGTAGGCCCCAAAACATTTCTTCTGCATTGAGTAATAGAATAAGACGGGTTGTTATGAAAGACGGGGGACTTCTAGTCAAATTAAGGCAGTCACAGATGCTGATTGCAGTCCCGTAACCATCAGACGACACTTAAGACAAAAATGCATGGTAAATAAAAAGCGTAAACAAATTCCTCGGCTGCTTTTACGTCACAAGTTGGACCGCTTAAAGTTTGGACGTGAATACCAAACATGGGACGTTGAGAAGTGGAAGAAAGTCCTGTTTTCTGATGAGAAAAAATTCAATCCTGATGGCTTCCAATGATATTAGTATAACAAAAACATGCCTCCTGAAATTTTCTCCGCACGTCATAGTGGTAGAGGGTCCCTAATGGTATGGGGTGCCTTTTCTGACAGAGGGACGATGGAGCTCCAGATGATGCAGGGTCGTCAGAAAGCGGCTGGTTGTGTTAACATGCTACAAAAAGCATCTTTGATGACGGAGGGCCATCGTTTGTGTGGGGATGGATGGTTATTCCAACAGGATAATGCTGCAATCCATGCTGCAAGACGGACCTTGACCTTTCTACAAGAAAATGGGGTCCATCTCTTGGGATATCCTTCATGCTCACCGGACTTGAACCCAATTGAATATGTTTGGGGATGACAAGAGATGTTTATCGAAATGGCAAACAATATCCAACAAAACAAGAACTTCGTGAAGCCATCTTCAGAAGCTGGAGCAACATCCCCCCACCTTAATGGAAACGCTTAATTCTAGCATGCCCGACAGAATTTTTGAAGTCATCAAAAGCAGTGGAGGTAGACTTCATTATTAAATTTGGTTGTTAAATATTTTCATACACTTTTTGTTCAATTTCGTAGAATTTTTGTCTCTGGTCTTATAATTTTGATCATGTGTAAATCGCCTCATTTTCTAAAAATGTAAATTTCTAAATAAAATGTTTGGAATATAGCTTTTTGTTTCCATAACCTTTTAGATTGTAGTATTGGTAACCTTAAGTGGGAGGAGTTTAAAATCTATCTGTAAAAAAAAAATTATTTTTAAAGATTTTTAAGTGGTCTTAAATTTTTGATCGGGAGTGTATACGAAACAATGACCAGAATATTGACTTGGTCTGTCACTTGTATTCAGAATCTGATTCGATGTGCACTCTGACTCCAAATTCCCAGCTATTTTTATACTGTTGTTAACTGAATATAAGGCAGAAGAATAAATCAAAGTAGAGTAATGCTGAATGAGACTGGTGTAAGAAAGGTAGAAAAAACCGCATATTATGTGAGGATGATTAGGGTTAATCCGACATTTGAAGAGGATAAGATCGTAGTGATTGCATAAATATTCTCTCAGGAGACAGTTTCGCAAAGCAACCGTTCTGGGATCGACATTTTCTAAATGGACATTTCTCTTTATGTATGGAATACGAAGGAAATAAAGGTGATTTTATTCTGTGTAAGCAGCTTTGGCGGGTCTGAAGCGTGAATTTCTAAACTATCGAAAATAATTTATTTAACTCGTCGAAAACTGTACCACGAAAATGGATACTTGCAACATTTTTGTCTGTATGAAACGGTTTGTAGGTTGGAAAACATTTATCATTCACAAATCGCATAAAATCTTTTGAACACTGTCAAGTACAGTTGCAGCTCAAATGGGGCAATAATGCTCAGTCTTGAGTCTGATGTGACTCACGAAAAAGATCGAGCTTGGTAATAAGAGTCGGGTACATTTTAGAGTGGTACAACAAATAATGGATTTCTCTGGAGCGGTATTAGGATGGACCTGTTTTTTCTGGAGTAATAAAAAACCGAGCAATTTTTCTGGAGCAGTGTAAGTGGTTGCCAATTTTTCTGGAGCAATACAATGACCAAACAATATTTTTTGAACGTTACAAGTACCGACCAAATTTTATTAAGAGGTTCAACGACCAACTTCTATAGAGCAGTACAATGACTGTTCAATTTTTTGAGGGCAGGGGGTAACAATAACTGACCCACTTTTCAAAGGGTATCAATGACCGAAAAATCTTTTTAGGCGGTACAATGCACAAGTGAATTTTATGAGGTGGTACAAGGTCAGAGCAATTTCTCTAAAGCAGAATAAAAACTGGCCAAATTTTCAGGAGTGGCAAAAAATCCGATCAATATTACAGTGGGAGTACAATGGTCGAACAATTTTTATGGGGTTGTAAAAATGACCAACAAAATTTTGTAAGGCTGTACAAGGTTCTACTGTTTTTCTGGTGCAGTCAAAGAACAATACAATTTTTCAGGTGCGGTACAAGTCAAGCAGTTAATTTCTTTTTGTGATACACACTTGGACGATCATGTCTCGAAAGAGACATGACTGACTGAGCAGAAGATTATCATGCAGTAGGTTGCTATTGCTTTCTGCGGTAGACTGGTCGCTAGCCAAGGCTATAGAACCCAATCTGTCCTATTATTTAACCTATAATTGGATGGAAGAGACGGATTAATACCTTTCCCAAGGGTATTTGCGCATAAGTGAATGCACGGAATTCAACTGGAATTCGAACTCGACTTTCCTATGAGTTATTTCGAGCCGATATTCACTGCACCACAACGCACATGCGGTACAAGGATTGACCGATTTTTCTGAGGCTGTAAATTGACTGACTAATTATTCTAGAGCGATACAGTGACCAGCTAATTTCATTTTAGCGATATAAGACCGAATGATTTTTTTGGAGCGGGAAATGGACCGGCCATTTTTATGGAGTGTTAAAACACCCGACTAAATTTTATGGAGCGGTAAAAGGGCCGGACAATTTGAATTTGGTGGTACAATGATCAACCAAATTTTAAGGAAGCGGTAAAATGGCCGGACAATTTGAATTCGGTGGTACAATGATCATCCAAATTTTAAGGAAGCGGTAAAAGGGCCGGACAATTTGAATTTGGTGGTACAATAATCAACCAAATTTTATGGATCGGTAAAAGGGCCGGACAATTTGAATTTGGTGGTACAATGATCAACCAAATTTTAAGGAAGCTGTAAAAAGGCCGGATAATTTGAATTTGGTGGTACAATGATCAACCAAATTTTAAGGAAGCGGTAAAAGAGCCGGCCAATTAGAATTTGGTGGTACAATGATCAACCAAATTTTAAGGAAGCGGTAAAAGAGCCGGCCAATTAGAATTTGGTGGGACAATGATCAATCAAATTTTAAGGAAGCGGTAAAAGGGCCGTACAATATAAATTTGGTGGGACAATGATCAACCAAATTTTAAGGAAGCGGTAAAAAGGGCCGGACAATTTGAATTTGGTGGTACAATGATCATCCAAATTTTAAGGAAGCGGTAAAAGTGCCGGACAATTTGAATTTGGTTGTAAAATGATTAATCAAATTTTAAGGAAGCGGTAAAAGGGCCGTACAATTTAAATTTGGTGGGACAATGATCAACCAATTTTTAAGGAAGCGGTAAAAGGGCCGGACAATTTGAATTTGGTGGTACAATGATCATCCAAATTTTAAGGAAGCGGTAAAAGGGCCGGACAATTTGTATTTGGTTGTAAAATGATTAATCAAATTTTAAGGAAGCGGTAAAAGGGCCGTACAATTTAAATTTGGTGGGACAATGATCATCCAAATTTTAAGGAAGCGGTAAAAGGGCCGGACAATTTGAATTTGGTTGTAAAATGATTAATCAAATTTTAAGGAAGCGGTAAAAGGGCCGTACAATTTAAATTTGGTGGGACAATGATCAACCAAATTTTAAGGAAGCGGTAAAAGGGCCGGACAATTTGAATTTGGTGGTACAATGATCATCCAAATTTTAAGGAAGCTGTAAAAGGGCCGGACAATTTGAATTTGGTGGTACAATGATCAACCAAATTTTAAGGAAGCTGTAAAAAGGCCGGACAATTTGAATTTGGTCGTACAAATATCATCCAAATTTTAAGGAAGCTGTAAAAGGGCCGGCCAATTTGAATTTGGTGGTACAATGATCATCCAAATTTTAAGGAAGCGGTAAAAGGGCCGGACAATTTGAATTTGGTGGTACAATGATCATCCAAATTTTAAAGAAGCGGTATAAGGGCCGGACAATTTGAATTTAGTGGTACAATGATCGACCAAATTTTATGAAGCGGTAAAAGCTCCATCCATTTTTTTCTGCAGCAGTACGAGAACCTTCTGTAGTAGTACAAGACCGACCAATTTGTTTGGATCTGCACACTCGCAGACCAATATTTCTAGGGCAGTGTACTGACCGACCAATTCTCTGGATGGGTACGTTGACCAAACAATCTTTCTGCAGCATACAAAACACCCGACCAATTTATACTGTGCAGTACAATAGCCGTTCAATTTTAATTTGGTGGTACGATGACCAATCAAATTTTATGAAGTAGTGCAAGTTTTGACTATTTTTCTGGAACGGTTCTGCAATCAGTCTATTTTTCTGGAGTGGTACAGACAGCCACAAGCAGTATAGTATCCGGCCACATTTTGTGTAGGCAGAAAAATGACGGATTAATATTTATGGATGGATACACTAACAATTTTTTCTGAGCTGCTGCAATGAGAGATCAAACTTTCTGGGATGGTACAATAACAAATCAATGTTTTCTTTGGCGGTACAAAGACTGACCATTTTTTCCTGGGGGTGCACAATGAACGACCAATTTTCTTCAGGCAATATAATGGATTTGGATTAGTATTAGGACTGGATAATTTTCTGGAGTTTTACGATGACCAACAAAGTTTTATGATTTTTTTTCCGGAACAGTGCAAGACACTGTCCAATTTTTCTGGGGTAGCACAAGGACCGACTAATTTTTCTGAGGCATACAATGACCTATCTAGATGCCAATCTTATAGTACCCGTAAATTCACGTGGTCGGTGAACCAGGGACAAAGCTCTTCATTTCATTTGCCATGATAATATTTGTAGAAATGAATAGAGAAATATGATCACATCTATGGGAATGTGCCTAGAGACGGGCCGCTAAGTTAAGATCGATACATTCATCTCTGAATTGAATTTACAAGTGCATCTCGATTTATGATATCATTTATACGTTCGCTTTATCACATGAAAATAGATTAGAGAAACTTAAATATTATAACGGAAGAGCAATCAATTAAAAAAATACAATAGCTTATTCACACCTGGAACATTCTGAATAATTCTTGAACCAACACCCGCTTCACAGCATAATGATTTGAATATATCAAACGTCATGATCTTATTGTGAAGAGTTCTAGATCATTGAAAAACGACGTAAGTAGTGTGTTGTACTGCAGTTTGAACTGTGTGCTCGCATGCACCGTTCTTTTCTTTCGTATAAAACATTCTAACTAGCAGGCAATTGATTCTTCCACTATATTGACTGTTGTTTTCTTTTTGGCATAAACTGGTTTGCGCTCTTCTCTCGGGAATGCCTACACCGTTCTGTCAAGGATATTACTGGTTTCAAATGAACAGGAAAAAGAGACATCAGCTGCGGTCTTTGCCGGTATTAGAATAATAAGCGTAAACCGAGCGACAGCTGCGTTCTGAATAGACAATGCAACAAGGTTTAGCGACTAAACAAATGATTTGTACCTCTAAAGTAACATTTCTATTTTAAATGTAATGACCAGGAAAACTGTCACAGAGTGCAGTGATTTCGTGCAAAGACTAATAACTTATGAGCAAAGTTGCATGTTTTTTTCTATTTTATTTTATTTCCCGCCAACTGTGCAAACGAGCAGATTGTTATACAAGATAATTCTAACTGATCTATGCAAAAGAGATTGAAATATTAGAGAAAAATTATTGATTAAATAACAATACTCTGCATAGACACGAAGTAGCCAATTCTCTTCTTAAAATCAATTGCTGCTAAAAAGTTGGTTCAATGTGTCACAATATTTCTCGGTAGAATCTATCTTTATTTTAACACTACCATTTGTTTGTGCATTGAATATTCTTGCCATATCGTACGTCTGCTGTGTATCTCGATGTTCTTGCCAAAATCAAAAGATGAATATGCAATGTCACGATCCTGACATTTCATCTCAGCTTCAATCACTTTTCGACAACCGTAAGGTAACTTCCCTCTGATTTTTCTATAAATATTCCCGTATCAGTTATTCTGACGAACTTTTTTATCTTTCGTATATCGACTTCATGAACTCGTGGCTTGTCTTCGATTCACAATTATTTTCCAATATTTGACTGTTGGAATAATTAGATATAACCGTAACCGTAGGTTTTACTCTAATTGTTTCTTCCCTGGCAATTCTCGTGGGTCGAAATCTCTTTCAGTCTTTTGGATTCCTGTGAACGACGAACTTTAAACAAAAAATTAAATGCAACGTGAATAGTCAACTTCTATCTATTTGAATCTGTTTTTTTTATAACCATCTCGCTTTAATAGCGTTTTTCCTTTTCTTTCACAATCAGTAATCACTTTCGTCTTAGTTGCATTGCTTAGAGTAAAATTATTAAATTTGTTTGAAGCGAAGTAGTTGATAATTATTTGTTGTATGAACGGTTTCTTCTTGGTCTTTTTGCTTTTAATATCTTTGATATAGTTAGAAAATACTACTGTAGAGAAATCAGGGACCTACTTCGTGAGAATATATATATATATATATATATATGTATGCCGCATTCACCCTAGTCGGGTTGAGCCGGCTTCCTCCCTGACGGAGCAAGTCTCATTGGGATTTGCTTAAGGGCAGGGTCCCAAGTCCTACCCTGCTATTTAACCCATAACTGGAGGGAAAGGACGGACTAACACCTTTCCCAAGGGTACCAGCACGCAAGCGACTGCAGGGCATCCAACTGGAATTCGAACTCGGCTCACTGATTTATCTTTCCGAGCCGATATCCACTGCACCACAACGCACATCCGTCACTATACGCTTACAGCACCTGGTATTCCCAAGCGGTCACCCATCTAAGTACTGACCAGGCTCAACGTTGCTTAACTTCGGTGATCGAGCGAGAACCGTGTATTCAACGTGATATGGCCGTAAGCATAAAAATTATGCTCAATATATATAAATATATATATATATATATATTGAAATGAATTGTTTGAACATTATTTTTAATATATATATATATTTTATATATATGCATTTCTATCTTAAATATAAAATAATCTACATTTAAAGAATGACGCATCACAATCCTTCTTTTATTCCGCCTTCTGTCATGATTTTGTGTTTGACGAAACTAAGTTTAGTAAATATAAAATGTTTGCTATCAAAATTACACTGCTAACTGAAATTCTGCATTGGTACCATTTATTTGTATTCCAGTTAATTCGCAGCAAGAACAGTCATTGAGGCAAACGTTCAGGTAAAGATTTACTGTCATTTTCGAGGATTTGGTCTCTTCTTACATCATAGTTCTTGAAGAGCAAAATAATCTTCAAGTGGATCAATTTTCTTGAAGTGATTATTCAGCGATGAGATCAGTCACTGCTCTGTTATAAACGAGTATATTCAAGCAAGTGTAAAAAGAAGGAATGTATGATTGTTTGCAAAAGGAACATCCCAACGAATAAATTGTACAATGGAGATACCAAAATCAGACTAGAAGAATAATATAAATATCAGGGAAGTGTTTCAGAAGGAAAGTGAGACACTAAAATTCAAATGCGCATTGGGATTGTGAAAGATGCCTTCTGAAAGGTAAGCAAAGTAATATGAAACAAGAAAAAACACTGTTAGAATCAGAGTAAGTGTACGAAAATGTTATGGGAAAACTGTCTTCCAATATAGCAGTTAATGCCGAAATGTCTCTTAAAAGATGAAGAAGATAATTGAGGTTGAAATTTCTCGGGTAAATAACGAGGGCTTTGATAATTGAAATATTGAAGCCAAGTAGGAGGAAGAAAATTGTTAATGGCCTACTTAATGATCCTGTGTAAATGGATAGCATAACAGGGATTTTATAAGTGCTAGAAAGAAGAGAAGATCTCCAACGCCGTAAAACACACGGCACATGAAAAAATAATCTGGGAATTTTAAAGATGACGGCTACAAGATAACTTCAGGACAGACAGGATTACCAAACTCTAAATGAATATGCAATAGTTGCAACCAGAATGCTTTAACAGATCCATTTTCTGAGTGCTGCAAAATGTCACAAGTGCAAATGAATACGAGGTCCGTTATACAATCAGGTTAATGAGCCACGTAAGGAAACAGAATATACAATATGTACATTATTTGAACTATTGTACTCATCTTTGTTGTAATTTGTACCACGTTTCGGCGGTTGTACGCTCCGGACTTCTTCAGGTGTAAAGAATTTCGAACCAAACCCTTTATTACGATGATCAACTCCATTCTATGCGTAGAGCCTCTTCTAGTAATCATGAGCTATCTACCTCTAACCCTCGAAGTAATTTGTGCACCACTGCTGTAGCCTGGTATTGAAATCACAACACTTTGGGTCAAGTCGCAGAAACTAACCAACGTCTATAACCACTGGGCCATGTACCCTTAAGAACAACTCATTTTTAGGACTTATAAATCTAATGTTTATACTGCAATTTTTTTTATGTTAATTGTTTTCTCTAGTATTTTTTGATGTTACTGTTTTTTACTGCAGAAGACCGGAGCGTACAACGGCCGAAATGTCATACATATGGCAACAAAGGTGAGGACAATATTTTGAATAATGTAAATACAGTAAATACTACCTCATCTAAAAAATATAGACAAAAAGAATGATCTATTATTAAACGTCTTACAAATGGCAACCAAAATGAAGACAATAGTCCGAACAGTGTAAATACTGTAAATACTACCTCATCTCAAAAATATAGAAAAATAGAATGATCTATTATTAAACGTCGTACAAATGGCAACAAAGATGAGGACAATAGTCCGAATAATGTAAATACTGTAAATACTACCTCATTTCAGAAATATAGAAAAATAGAATGATCTATTATTAAACGTCGTACAAATGGCAACAAAGATGAGAACAATAGTCTGAATAATGTAAATACTGTAAATACTACCTCATTTCAGAAATATAGAAAAATAGAATGATCTATTATTAAACGTCGTACACATGGCAACCAAGATAAAGGAAATAACTTGGAAAGTGTTTTAACAGAGGAGGAGCAATGTGGCACTGAACTCCGAAGTTGCATTGGAATAGTGAAATTTGTATTTTAAATGTAAACAAAGTGTTAAGAAACAAGGTAAGTTCGGTAGAAACAAAGAAGGAAATAAACTAATGTGTGGCATAATTGCTCCGATGTGGAAGGATTTTACTTAAGATCATAGACAACTGAGACATAAATAAGAAAGAAAGATTGGAAAATTTCACACTTAAGGAATATATTAACAGCAAAATCAATCAAGGGAAAAGCTAAACTCTCTAACGTGCGCATGTAAATAGATGTTTTTTTTTTCAATCATATCACGCCAAGCAAGGCAGTCCACTGCCACTATAGCGCAGGGGGTTACATAGAGCGATTGGGTATAGGAAATGTCAGAGGGATAGTGATAGACGAGTTAGGAGGTACGTAGGGAGAGCGTTGGAGGGAATGGGTGCGAGTTAGTGTGTTAGTGTGTTAGGAGGTGTCTATTGACCTTACATTTAAACTCCTGGAGGTTGTAACCGTCGGGGAAGCAATCATGCGGAAGGGAATTCCACAGGCGGAAAGTGCGAGAAAAGAAGCTGTTGGAGTAGAAATTGTGGTTACATTTCCTCGGTTTCACTGTAAAGGGGTGGGACCTAGTTGCCAATCTAGTATCACGTGTAAATTCACACCTAGGGTTCACCAGTGATTTACGTTCATCCGAGCAGAAGTCGTGAAAGTACTTATAGAAGAGGCACAGGGAAGCCATGTCACGCCAGTGGGAGAGTGACTGCAGGCGGTCAGTTAAGTCGGTATGATATAACATGTACTGAGCGGTGTATATGGAAACAATTTTTAGTGCAGCAAAGGATGATAAGTTGTAGAAAACCAATGTCCGCCATCCTTACGAAACAGACCTAAAAATAACTTGGCAGTTTTATTGAAAGCATTCTTCAAATCTAGTCAATTTATTTCTGTGTATTAATTCTTTGACTAGCTAGTTCCAATAATTATTTGTTCATTTAACCTTGAAGAAATGGTAGTGCCGTTTAGAGGATCTTTTGATTTCTCATCTCTCTCCAGTTACTAGACAGATATTGTTCATTTTTGGTTTTGGAAATCTATCTTCATCAGAATAGAAAGCGATGTGAATTTAGTGTGATTCAAAAAGAATTCCGTATAACGAATTACCCGAATATTCAAATGTAACCGAAAAACGCCTAAATGAGCGATTGTTTGTTTTTTAATGGCGCACAAATACACTAAAGAGATATTATGGGCTCTGGTTTTAAACTGCTATTTTTCTGAATAAAAAGATAATGCTTTTGTTACAAAATGAAGATAAATATAGATAAGGCCATTTCTTTTCATCCATTCACCCATATGCTTGTGTTTGGAGACTGCAATGCCCACCATACCAAGTGGATGGAAAACACAACCACAGATTTTGCTGGTGTCCAAACCATGAACTTTCTATTCACTCAATCACTTACGCAAGTGGTTGATTTCCCCATGTGTTTCTCTAATAACACTAATGGAACTAACTGACTGCTAGATTTCTGTTTCATTTCTATCCCTGACTCTTGAGCTGTTATGCAGATTTGCCCTCTTGGAAACTCTGATCATGCTGTGGTTTCTGTAAATATATATATTCACATCCACTTTTCCTAGAAAACCCAGACCAGCAGAATATCTTACTGCTACCAAAGAGCAGACTGGAAGTCGTTCCGCGAATTCCTGTGTGACGTTCCTTGGAACAAAGTGTTTAGTCTTTCTGTTGAAGACTGTGCATCCGAGTTCTCTTCGTGTTTTTGATGCTTTCATCCCAGCCAGGAAATTACGACTTAAACCCTGGTTCTTCCCTGCTTGCTTTGGCGCTATTGCTCACAGAAATCACTTCTTTTGGCTTTATCGGAGATACGCGTCAGACTATAATAGGCGCCTTTTTGCTTCTGCTCGTAATCAATGCAAGAGGATCCTAAATGATGTTAAGCTGTTGTTTGCTGAAAGAATGAAACAGCGTATAACCTCACGCAAGTTCAGCTCCAATAACTACTGTCGGCTTTGTAAAAATGTGTTAAATAGCAGAAAACCTTCAATCCCCCTTTAATCAATAAATTTGATTTCCTCACATCTTCAGCGGACACGGTTGAATGCTTTACTCGCAGATTCTCTACCAACTCAACATTCGATTCGTCTGCGGTATCAGCACCCGACTTCCCACCTAGAACTGAGGCTCAACTATGTGATGTTCACATTACTTCCTCGCTGGTCTGTAACATAATTTCAAAGCTTGACGTCAAAACTCTACAACTACTGCCACTCTGCATCTTGGTTCCCTGTCTGCTGGGTGTCCTCCTCGGTGGTTCCTGAATTAAAAACACTGGAGAACCCACGGACTCATCTAATTATCGCCCTATCAGCCTCCTACCGATTTAGGACAAAGTGCTAGAGGCTATTATTAATGCTAAAGTGGTTCAAAATCTCATAGACGATGGCCTCTTCTCCGATAAACAATATGGTTTCCGCTTAATTCACCAGGTCTACTGCTGATAGGTTAACGACCATCACAGAGCTCTCAATAGGAACGGCGAAATTCGAACTATTGCACTAGATACCTCCAAAGAGATTGACAGAGTTCAGTATTCTGGCTGTGGTATAACTGGACGATTGTTTTTACCTAATCTAGTCTTTCTGTATGAATCGCATAATGAAGGTAGTATTGAATGGGCATGCTTTCGGATACTATCATACTAACGCGTGTGATCCTCAATGCTGTATTCTAGGTCCTACGCTTTTTCTGGACTTCATCAACCATCTCCCTCGTGTACTCTGATTCTAAGTAGGTATTTATGCTGACGACACAACAATTTACTTCTGGCTCTATAAGAAATCTACCGAATCTGACAAAGTAAATTTCGCTGCTGATCTTGAAAGAGACCTTCAATCTGTGGTGGACTAGAGTAAAAATGGCTCGTGAATTTTAATGCTTCTAAAACAAAGCTGCTATTTTTAACAACCACAGAAAACCGCTTCTACCTCCCATCAGAATAGATCAGGCTAGTCTCCCCAAAAGCAAAACACTACACCTCCTCGGTCTATATACATCAGCCAAACTAAAGTAGAATGCCCACATTCAATTCATAGCTAAATCAGCTGCTCAGAAGGTCAGTTCCCTTCGTACGTCCAGGAAGTTTTTCTCGTCTAAATCCATCATGCACATATGTGAATATACCATCCGCCCGTGCATTGAATACTGCTGTCATATCTGGGTAACTGACCCAGCTATTCATCTTGGGCTTCTTGACAGTATCCAATGAAAAATCTGTAATGTATTTGATCCCGACCAGTTAGTTCAACACTAGTCATTTTTCACCGACTTCCTTCTGTCACTTCTACAAATACTTTCACGGTTTCGGCTCCGATGAGCTTAGCTTCCTGGTGCCCCCTTTGCGTGAATTTAGTCGAGCTAATAGATTAGCGTAAAACCAATTAAATTAACTTCTACTCTAATAGCTTCTTTACTCGCACTTCCCCCCTGGGGATTTCCCTTCCGTATTCTTGCTTACCTTACAGCTACAATCTCAAAGAGTTTAAATTCAAAGTCAATAGCCATCTCTTATCTACTTGACTCACATACTTTTCTTGACAACCCTTGTATCATGTTCTTCTTCCTTTCCACTCCTGTCTCATGCAGCCCTCTTCACACCTGTATTCTCATCCTTTTCTTACTCATTCTCTGACTCACCTGTAACTTGTTTTTCTTTCTCATTACTCACCTTTTATGTAACCCCCTGCGCACCAGTGGTAGTTCTACATCGCTTGAGGGGAGAACGATTAAAATATATATATATCATATTGAAAAATGAAATTATTTTAAAGGTGTTATATTCTCCCAACGTGTACCACTCAGTTCGAACATACTTAGTTTCTCATCAGCGAGCATGAAATCCGAATCATGTAACAAATACTTGAATGACAAGGGAATATCTACCAATGGTTGAACAAAGAATTTACTGCAATATTTCTTTTTTTGAATTGACGACATAGAAAATCGATGGAAAATATACCGAAAATTGAACAATGAATTTAATAAAATAGAATTTTTAAATTTCTTTTTAATCGTATCACCCCGAGCAAGGCGGTAGTGCCACTGATGTCCAGGGGCTACATAAGAGTAAAAAGATTAAGTAGAAGAGAGTGAAGAGAAAGACGAACCAGTTAGAAAGGAGCAAGAAAAGGATGGGAATACAGGTGTGATGACAGTTGCAAAGATGGAGAGAAAGGAAAGGATATACGGGGTGGGGAAAGAACTAGAGTCAAGTGGTTAATAGATGAGTATTGACATTGCATTTAAATTCCTGGAGATAGTAGCCGTCAGGAATGCAAGAATGTGGAAGGCGGGAAGTGCGAGAGGTGAAGCTGCAGGAGTAGAATTGTCGTCTGCATTTGGTTAATCTAACTGTGAATGGGTGAGACCCAGTTGCCAGTCTGGTTGCAGAGGCACCAGTGACTTAAGTTTGTTGGAGCAGAAGCCATGAAAGTATTTATAGAACAGACAAAGGGAGGCCACATCTCGTCGGTGGGGAAGTGGCTGTAGTCGAGCCGCCAAGTCGGTACCTATCACATTACTGATTCTCCTTTGGAGCCTGTCGAGAACACTGAGATGAACAGCAGCGGCGCCTGACCTTATATGGCAGCAGTATTACATGCACGGACGAATGCTTGATTTGTATATATGCAGGATGGATTCAGACGGTAAAAACATCCTGGTCCGACACAGTGACCCAACCTTCTTAGCAGTGGATTTAGCTATGGACTCAATGTAGTGGTTCCATTTGAGATCAGAAGAGAGGTTAAGGCAGAGGAGGCGCAGTGTATTGCTCTCGGGGAGACTCGCTTGGTTCATAAAATTAACGACATAACAATCGAGGGAAAATATACCGAAAATTGAACAATGAATTTAATGCAATAGAATTTTTAAATAAAATTAACGGCATAAAAATCGAGGGAAAATATTCTGATGATTGAAGAATGGCTGTAAGAAATAAAGCATTTTTAAAATATTATCGATATAAAAAAACGAAAGAAAATAAACAGAAGACTGGACAATGAATTAAATCGTATCAAATATTTTTCAAATATTAGCGACATAGAATTTGAGAGAGAATATACCTATGATTGAACAATAAAATTCTTGAATGACACCTGTAATTAAAAATAAAATTCTTGAATGACACCTGTAATTAAAAATAAAATTCTTGAATGACACCTGTAATTAAAAATAAAATTCTTGAATGACACCTGTAATTAAAAATAAAATTCTTGAATGACACCTGTAATTAAAAATAAAATTCTTGAATGACACCTGTAATTAAAAATAAAATTCTTGAATGACACCTGTAATTAAAAATAAAATTCTTGAATGACACCTGTAATTAAAAATAAAATTCTTGAATGACACCTGCAATTGTTCCTTTCTGATAAAATTCACTAACCAACTGAAGTAAAAAATTATTAACGACATAAATATTGAAGGGAAATATAGTGATGACTGAACAATAAATTTAATGAATTAAAATATTTTAAAAATTTAATGACATAGAAATCGATCGAAAATATACCAAATATTAAACAATAAATTTAATGGAAAAAACATTTATTAAAGTTAACAATGCAAAAATCAAGGGAAAATATACCAAATATGAAACAATAAATTGATTGGATTAAAAATCAAGGGACATATACTGATGATTGAAGAATCAATTTAATGTAATAAAATTTATCTAAAAAGCCAACGACGTAAAAATTGAGGGAAAATATACCGATGACTGAACTTAATAAAATAATGGAATTTTATGAAATAAAACTTTTTAAAATTTTAACGACATACAAATCGAGGTATTGATGATTGAAGAATTAATTTAATTAAATAAAAACTTAAAAAGATAACGACAAAAATTGATGGATTGAACAATGAATTTAATGCAAAAAATAATGTTTTTAAATTCACGACATAAAAGTTGAGGAAAAATGTACCATTGATCGAACAATTAATTTACTGCAATAATTTTTTTTTAATTTCCGACAAAAAAATCGAGGGAATATCTACTAATGATTAAACAATGAATTTGCTGCAATATTTCTTTTTTTTTAATTAACGACATGAAAAATAAAGGGAAAATATACCGATAGTTGATCAATGAATTTAATGCAATATATTTTTTTAATTAACGACATAAATATCGAGCGAAAATATGCCGATGATTCAATAATTAATTGAATGAAATAAAAATTTTTAAAAAAATTAAAGAAATAAAAATTGATGGATTGAACAATGCATTTAATGCAATAAAATTTTATTTTTTTAAATTCACAACATAAAATCGAGGGAAAATATACCATTGACTGAACAATCAATTTACTGTAATATTTTTTTAAATACCGACATAAAAATCGAGGGAATATAAACCAATGATTGAACAATGAATTTACTGCAATATTTTTTTATTATTAGCGACATAAAAATCGAGGGAAAATATATTGATGATTTCAAACATAGAAATCGAATTAAAATATACTAATGATTGAACAATAAACTTAATGGAATAAAATATTTTAAAAAATGAACCCTATAAAAAACAAGGGAAATATACCAATAAATGAACAATAAATTTAATGGAATAAAATATATTTAAAATTTAACAACATAGAAACCAAGGGACACTATAACGATGAGTAAACAATACGTTTAATGGAAAAATATTTTTTAAATATTACCGACGTAAAAATTAGAGGAAAAATACTGATAATTGAACCATGAATTTAATGAAATAAAAATAAAATATTTTTAACGACATAGAAATCGAGAGATATAAGCCGATGATTAAACAATGAATTTAATAGAATAAAGTATTTCTTTAAATAAACCAAGCAACTTAATGGAGACATTTTCTTTAATGCAGAAAATTTTTGTTTGAGGTTTGATTTTACAATGTAAAAATGTATTAAAAATTCAAGTGTGTAATCGACAAATTAAATATTATTTTTAAAATAGTAATATAATGAATAAAAATTTCTAAAGAAAATAGTAATAATTTACAGCAAAAAAGGGGTAGCAATTTCATACCGAACAAAGATATACACTGCTCAAAACATTAGAGGAACAGTTCAAAAACTCATCAGATCTAAACAGGGGAAAAATGATCTTGAATATCTTTCCTGATAATAAGTAGATGATGTATTAGTAACAAAATGATGCCACATCATTTGATAGAAATTAGTGATACCCCTATAGAGGGGGTAAATCAAAGATACCCCAAAAATAAAAGTGAAAAAATATACAGTAGACTGGTCCATTTTGCTAAAATGTCATTTAGTAACTCAAAATGATTCTCAGTAGTTTGTGTGCCCCCCACGTGCTTGTGCGCATGCCTTACAACGTCGGGGCATGCTCTTAATGAGACGACGGATGGTGTTCTGGGGTATCTCCTCCCAGATCTGAACCAGGGCATTACTGAGCTTCTGGACAATCTGAGAGGCAACCTGGAGGTACCGCATGGACGTAAAGATAATGTCCCAGAGGTGTTCTATTGGGTTTAGGTCAGGTGAAAATGGGGGCCCATTCAATGGTATAAATTCCTTCATCCTCCAGGAACTGCCTGCATAATCTAGTCACTTGAGGTCGGACATTGTCGTGGACCAGGAGGAACCCAGGTCCCACTACACCAGCGTAGGTTCTGACAATTGGTCCAAGGATTTCATCCCGATACCTAATAGCAGTTAGTGTGCCATTATCTAACTTGTAGAAGTCTGTGTGTCCATTCAGGGATATGCCTCCCCAGACCATCACTGATCTAACACCAAACCGGTTATGCTGAATGATGTTGCAGGCAGCATAATGTTCTTCACGACATCTCCAGACCCTTTCACGTCTGTCGCATGTCCTCAGACTTGACCTTCTCTCATCGGTGAAGAGCTCAGGGGACCAGTGGCGTAGTTGTCAATTCTGGTGATCTATGGCAAATGCCAGTCGAGCTTTACGGTGCTGGGCAGTGAGCACAGGACACCCTACAGGACGTTGGACTCTCAGGCCACCCACATGGAGACTGTTTCTGATTGTTTGGTCAGAAACATTAACACCAGTGGCCTGCTCGCGTTCATTTTGTAGGGTTATGGCAGTGCTCATCCTGTTCCTCCTTGATGCGGGTTTAAGGATCTTCTGCCTGGAATCTTCTCCTGGAATCTCCTCCATGCTCTTGAGACTGTGCTGAGGTACACAGCATATCTTCTTGCAATTGATGTGACATCCTGGAGGAGTTGCACTACTTGTGCAACTTCAGTAGCGCCCAAATACCGCACCATGGTATCAACAGAGATGTTCATCCGAGACAATTGAAAAACTTCAGCAGTAGAAAGTCATTCAGTAAAAAAACAGCCAAAAGAGATGAGAAGGGAAATAAGTATCACTGGTCTCAACCATTCCTGTTTTTTTTGGGGGGTGTCTCATTGTTGCCCCTCTGAAGCACCTGTTGTTGATTTCATTAACAACAAAACAGCTGAAAGTGATTAACAACCATCTCTGTTACTTAACTGACCAGATCAATATCCCAAATGTTTGACTGATACGTTGCTTGAATGTTTTTGAGCTGTGTATAATAAAAGGCGCGAAAAGATTTTTTAAATCTTAGAGTACTCTGCATATAACCATTATACTTTTTGCGTTTAGTGATGTTTCTGTATATTTATTCGAATAAGGTTGACTGAGTAAATAGATGGCGGAACAAAATTGAGAAGAGATTAAAAAAAGGACAAAATTTATTACGAACTACAAAAGACAGGAACTTGTCGGCCAGGTAGTATGTATTTAAACTCAACGTGAAACGGGATGGGCATTAAATTTAACTCCACATTGTTTAATATTATTATTATTATTATTAT
This sequence comes from Ascarosepion bandense, assembly GCA_037127315.1. Taxonomy (NCBI): domain Eukaryota; kingdom Metazoa; phylum Mollusca; class Cephalopoda; order Sepiida; family Sepiidae; genus Ascarosepion; species Ascarosepion bandense. Next base: position 5,411,891 of record JBBBDQ010001492.1, read on the forward strand.
TATTATTATTATTATTATTATTTCATATTTCATGCAATCCTGTGTTCCCAGGAAATCTTGGGCAGTTCCCGACAAAGAATAAATGACATCAATTTTCCGTAAATCTGCAACACTCTCCTTAGTATTCTAGAAGCACTCAGCGTTGCAATATTCTCAGATCATCAAAAATGCTAGGTGAAAAACATATTGGTTGGAATCTCGGCCGATTTTAGGTAAAACATTTTTTAATTCAATTGAACGTTAGTAATGTTTTAGCCGTAATGATGCGAGTAACATGAGACAAAGTATTTACCCCAAAATCTCATCAGTATTTTCAGAAAAGAAACTTCATACGAACTGAATGTGCCACTAATAATTTTATTTATATTTTCTTAAACTTTTGTCAGTAATTTTGTTTCTGAAGACAAATTCAGTACCATGCAATAAATGCTGTTTTTAACAACAACTAGGTTGACAAAGTTAATGTGTTTAAAAGAACAGTAAAATCAGATTGTATATTCATAAAAAGATAATCACTTCAATTCATTTGTAGTCATAATAAAAATAAGAAAAAGGAAAATGATTAAAAAGAAAGACGTTTCTTGGTTGAAAACATATAAATTACTGCCACTGATTCCAACTTTGTATAGGATACTCTTAAAATACTGTGTTTTACAATGTTGTGAGTTTAAGGCCCAAACAGAAAATAATAGATAAAAACATTTGTCACGATTTGTATGACTTATTTAAAATATACCGATTGTTATTAGAAAAATCCTCATAACAATTTGAATAGAACTGAAAAAGTTCCATTCAGTTTACGTTTTTCAGCGCACTTAAATTATCAATAGATGAAAAGAAAATTTAATACTGTTCATTGGCAAATTTTAGATAAAAAATTGCGTTATAAAAAAAAAGGGAACAGAAAATAAAGTTGTGATACTTAATAAATTCACACTTGATGTAAGAAAATATATTTGAAGTTAATGAGTTATACAGAAAAAATTTCATAATTGTGTTTAAAACGGTGAACTCAACTTACCGCCATTGTTTTGTTACGAGCTATGTAGAAGGATGCCTTCTGAGTTAATGTCCTCACCTGCCCATTGTCTGAAAGAATGATATCATAATGATGTGAGTCTATTAATAAAATATTATAATGATATGAATCTATTAAACTATTATAATGATATGAGTCAGTTAAAAATATTATGATGATATAAATGAATTAAAATATCATAATGATATGAGACTATTAAAAATATTATAATGATATGAGTTTATTAAAAACATTATAATCATATGAGTCAATTAAAAAATAATAAGATGATATGAATCATTTAAAAAAAGACACACCTGTGACCAGCATCCTCATCAATTATCATGTATTTGAAAATTAATATACTCTTCCTGGCGTTTTTCAATTGGTGGCGATTGAAGACATGATCTAATTTCACACGTAACTCACATTTTTGGCATACATAATTATTCTGATTGATGGTAATTTTATTATAAAAACGGATTACTGGTATTTTTTTTATAATCTTATCGCCCCAAGCAACGCATTTTATTGCCACTGTTTTGCAAGGAGTTACATAGGAGGAAAATTATGAGAAAGAGTAACATGTTGTAGGGGATGTCCGGAAGTGGGTAAAAGAAGGATGAGAATAATGATGAGAGTGAAGTGAACTCAGAAAGTTTCATGAGAGAGAGAGAGAGAGAGAGAGAGAGAGAGAGAGAGAGAGAGAGAGGATGCAAGTGAGTGAAGATAGGAGATGACTACTGACTTTACATTTAAATTCTTGGAGATTGTAGCTGTCGGGAAAGCAAGTAAATGGAAAGGAATTCCACGGGTGGGAAGTGCGAGAAAAGAAGCTGATGGAATAGAATTTGCGTTTACAATTTATTGGTTTCACAGTAAAATGGTTGAACCTAGTTGCTAATCTTGTGGCTCGAGTAAATTTGTATATAGGGGGCCCTAGTGAGCTAAGTTCATTTAATTATGAAAATGTATTTTTATACTTTCCCAGTGTTTGGACTTTTGTTTGAATCCAACTATTTGCCTATAGCTTGGAATTAACATGGTGCGGGTATCTGGGAACAACAGTAATTAAGAGGTGGTTCCATGTTTCCTCAAAACATCCAAACTTTCTATTTTCTTATCGATGTTCTGATAAACTATATGCGGCAAAAAATTTATCGTCTTACCTAGGACTACTCGATGAGGCAGAGGTGCAGTTCGCGTATTCTAAGACCAAGTCGACAGGGCAAGCATGTGGTCAGATTGGAATGTTATTGTTTACTACTAGCTCCTTTTGAAAAAGAAATCATACGTCAAATTGCAAGTACTATTCCCAGTTGGACTGATGAAAGGCTGTAATCAAAGTAAAACCGCCCGGAATTGGATAAATGGAAAAGTGTTGTTCTAAAACTGGAGAAAATAAAACCCTACCAGCTCGAAATAGGGGCAGCTTGATTGGGATTTCCTCTTCTTTTTTTCTTCTTTGTAACGTGTCCCTTCAGGATGTAGGCAATCATGGCCATCGACATCTCCACATCCTTTGTTGCTCTTAATAACCCTTCTTATGTTACCTCCTACATCAATCTGCTTAAGCCCATCAAGTATGTCATGCTTGTGTTGTTTTGTCTATTTTCCCCTATATCCGTACCTTAAGCACCAGATTCTCGAAGCCCTTCTTCCTCATTGGATATCTCAGAAACATCAACTCTCTATTCCTGATGTTATCTATCAGTTTTCTTTCTTGTGTATATGTTCGGTCCATGGTATTCTCAGCATCTTTTTGTAGAACCACATTTTGGTTGCTTCAAGTATTTCTTTCATCTTCAATGAGATTATCCAGCTTCCTCTGTCACATTGAAGGACAAACATAACAATCCAATAATCTTTTCTTTGTTTCTGGTGACTTTTTTCTGTTTCTGAATACTTTTTTTTTTTTAATCATCTCACACCAAGCAAGGCATTCCACTGCCACTATTGCGCATGGGGCTACATAGGGGAAGGTAAAGAGAAGGAGTGGTTAGACATAGGGAATGTCAGGAGGAAGTTGACAGATGAGTAAGGATAGCGAAGATGATGGTTGGGCAGATGGGAAGAGTGTTTGATAGAATGGGAGCAGGTTAGTGTGTTAGGAGGTGTCTATTGACCTTACATTTAAACTCCTGGAGATTGTAGCCGTCGGGGAAGCAATCGTTTGGAAGAGAATTCCACAGTCGGGAAGTGCGAGGAAAGAAACTGTTGGAGTAGAAGTTACGGCTGCATTTTATCGGTTTCACTGTAAAAGGGTGGGATCTAGTTGCTAATCTAGTATCTCGTTCAAATTCGTATTTAGGGGGCACTAGTGATCTAAGTTCATACTCTACTCAGCTTCTGGAATACGTCCGTGGCCATGCCAATACGACTTCGGATCTCCGTGTCACACTTTATGTCTTCTGTTAGAACACTTCACAGGTATTTACATTTCTGTTTGATTTTAGTATCCCCAGCTTGTACTTCACGCTTTGAGAGGCTCTTTTTACTGATTAGCATGCATCCATTTTTCTTTTACTTTATATGTCGTCATTTCTTTCCTTTTTTCCTGAATCTGCTATCAGCACTTTCTTATTATACAATCCAAAATTACCTGAGCTTGCAGGCTCGATTAGCACCTATTTGATCCATTCATAATCATCTTAATGTGAATAACTTCATTTTCTAACAATCGGTATAAATCACTTAGATAATTTCATCCCCCATAAAGATACAAGTTGTTGGGAGGATGATATGATGAAGTTGCATCAAACGGTATGAAGAAAAACATGGCAAATCCGTTAAAGAATAAATATATGTATATACATCAAAATATTTAAATAGAAATTCAATTTAAAACTTTTATTTTGACCAACAATTTAACTTGGCTTTGGTAACAGATTAAGTTTAACATAATAGATTGTTTTTATTATTGTTATTATTACGATATTACCTTGATGACTACTACGGCTGTGGATGTAATGGATGTTCCCGAAGTTTGTCGTAGGTTTTGGGTTACCATGTTAATAGGTTATACAAATCGAATCTTGAGAAAGTAACATTTGTTGGTCGATGTTAGGATTAGGGTTAATCTAAGAGAAACGGGTTATCTATTAAACAAGAGATAATGCTAATGGTTCAATATAAAGTAAGAGCGAGAAATTACAAGTTCAACTCCAACAGATATTATACTGTCCTATCGGTCTTTCTCAATGAATTTGATCTCACAAAATAAATAACATTCGCTTATATTTACCTTAATTGTTTAAAGTCAACGGCGAAAATACCGGATTAATTTAGATTGCTAACTGTCATGAATGAATAGTTCAGGTTATGACTATAACTCTGATTGCGAAAATCATTTTGAAGAGCGTGGGATCTTTTATTAATTGCTGTTGTTCTAAGCTTCACCATAGGCTGAGTTGGTTGTTCTTTTTAGGTTCCCACCTACAGGAAAATAGTTAATACCCCTACACAAAGAAAAATTGTGAAAACATAAAATACATTTCTATCTTAAAAATACCAGCAAAACATTCATTATATATGACACACCAATAATACACCAATCAACATGAAAAAACTATTTCATTACATTAATCTATGTAATCTCATACAATTTCTTAAACCAAAATGTATTCTAAAATATAACTTTAACAAAACAACAAAATACAACTCGTATAGCAGTTATGTCCGCACAAGCTACCATATAATCAATTATGAAAATCAGAATAACATATATCACATTTTTATTAATTCAAATCTAAAAACATTCAATTTTGGCATTAAATGACCCATAATGAGTTGATATGTCCTTAAACAAACACATCAAACCAATCATAAATCAAAGTGACTCTTTGAATTATTTTGTACACGACATCTTTGCATGTAATAGCCTATAAGCTGAAAGACAAAATCTAGTAAAAACATAGCAGTAAGGATACTGTTACTTGCAATGGTTTGCTAAAAATTAATCGATAAATTGTTTCTAAACTTAGTTTAATCAGGAACAACACCAGAATAACAGCTAGCGAGGAACAAACTGAATAGCCTGACCTTTTTATTCTAGTAAGCAAACCTTTTTAGAATCACAATGGATACGTATCTGTTCGGCGATTAATGTTAGTCGTATAAGCTCTATATACATTTCATTTCAGAGTGAGGGTTATTGAAAAAACATTTTTCTGAAATTATATTCTAACTCAGCGTTCCTCAAATTCTTTACTTTTGTGCCACTGTTGAAAAGAGTTTTCACGTCTCAGTAAACTCTTGAATAAATATTATTATTAATATTTATATCTTTTGTATATTTAACGTATTTCACGTTGTAGACATAACACGTGGCCAGCGAACATGCGTCCTGTATTCAAAGTCACTCAAAGAATCCGCCACGTACTAGTCCTGTTCACCAATCATTGAAGGCGATTTCACACTAACACCATACTGACATCACTAAATACATTACTTATGATTATATTCTAAATAATATAAGTGGTTAAAGATTTTATAATAACAACCAAAGACTTTCCAGCACTTTACCGTAACTGTTGAGTAAAATTAAGAATAGAAAATTATACAGAAATGACTAAAAATTGTATTAGGCTATTTATGACTGTTTCTCGTCGAACCAATATTGACCTCTTTCAGAACCAATATTGCTGAACCAATATTGACCTCTCCCAGAACCTTTATTAACCTCTTTCAGAAGGCCTAGCAACATTCTTCGGAACCCTAATGTTCGGGGGATCAATGGTTAAGAAACACAAGTTTAGATTCATCACATTCCGAGGTTGGTCGAACGTTTAATAAGAATAACTGATTCACCATTTTGCATAGTGATGGTGGTGGAGGATGAGGTCTACTCTGCCGAGGCTTTTTCTCTTATTGTTTTGATTTCTTTCCTTTTCTCTTCTAGTGTCTTTGAAGTTATTGGTTCCGATGATGATGAAACATCTCGTGTTGCTACGGTCTTGTGCTTGTGGATCATTATTATGCTGATACTTAAAAAAATGAGAAAAAAAGGAGAGTTGATGTTTTTGAGACATGCAATGTGGAAAAATGGCTTCGAGAATCTGATGCTCACGGGACGGATATAGGGGAAAATAGACAAAAGAAATCAAGTACAATTTTTTTTTTAATCATATCAGCCCGAGCAAGGCGGTAACGCCACTGATGTGTAGGGGGCTACGTGAGAGTGAAAAGATTTGGAAAAAAGAAAGCCGGAAACCACATCCTGAACAGGGGACAAGGGATGAGCCTCTACACCTGTACAATAGACGTGGGTGGAGTGTGAACCGGGTGATAGATTAGTCTATCTACTCCAATTGAAAAAAATGAAAAAGAAGAGAAAAAAAGAAAAAGACAAGTGAAAAGATTGGAAAAGAGAAAGCCGGAAACCACATCCTGAACAGGGAACAAGGGATGAGCCTCTACACCTGTACAATAGACGTGGGTGGAGTGTGAACCGGGTGATAGATTGGTCTATCTACTCCAATTGAAAAAAATGAAAAAGAAGAGAAAAAAAGAAAAAGACAAGTGAAAAGATTGGAAAAGAGAAAGCCGGAATCCACATCCTAAACAGGGAACAAGGGATGAACCTCTTCACCTGACAATAGACGTGGGTGGAGTGTGAACCGGGCGATAGTTTAGTCTGTCTAATCCAATTGAAAAAAGAATGAAAAGAAAAAAGAAAAGAAAAGTGAAAAGATTGGAAAAGAGAAAGCCGGAAACCACATCCTGAACAGGGAACAAGGGATGAGCCTCTACACCGTACAATAGACGTGGGTAAATACTTGATAGATTTAAGCAGATTGATGTAAGCATTAAGTGGGATAAAAGGAGAGGGGTTATTAAGAGTAACAACGGATAGAGAGAAGTCGAAGGCCAAGATTGTCCACATTCCGAAGGGACACGGTACAAAGAGCAAGTGGGTTGAACGTTTAATAAGAATAACTGCGTCAGCATTTTGCGTAGTAATAGTGGATGAGGATGTCGAGGCTTTTTCTCTTGTTGTTTTGGCTTCTTTCCTTTTCTCTTCAAAGTTATTGATTCCAATGATAATGGAACATCGCCGGTTGGTCTTGTGCCTCTATTTCATTATTATATACAAATGGTAATATGCAGCTCTTTTATTAGTCAGTCAGTTAAGTCCCATACGTGAAACACGCTTGGGCGATCATGTCTCCAAAGAGACATGACTGACTGGTCAGAAGATTATCCTGCAGTAGGTTGCCATTGCTTTCTGCAGTAGACTGGTTGCTGACCAAGGCTATACAGCCCAATCTGTCCTTTCATTTGACTCATAGCTAGAGAGGGAAGAGATGTATAATATTATTACATAGTAACTACTGGGGGATCAGTTTATTACTTCATAACAATATAAAAGCGATCCCCCATTTTATGACCAGTAGAAGCTTTAATCATGATTCCAACTATTATTTTCAGTCAGTCAGTTAAGTTCCATACGTGATACACCCTTGGGCGATCATGTCTCCAAAGAGACATGACTGACTGGGCAGAAGATTATCCCGCAGTAGGTTGCCATTGCTTTCTGCGGTAGACTGATTGCCGACCAAGGCTATAGAACCCAATCTGTCCTGTTATTTAACCCATAACTGGAAGGAAGAGACGAATTAATACCTTTCCCAAGGGTATTTATCGCTTTTATATGTTTATTCTAATTCAAATGTCAAACATAATAGATGGCCACCGTACATGCGTCCTGTACGCAAATGAGTGCCTTAATGATGCACGAATCAGACACGTAAGTTTTTTAATCATTTCATCCCAAGCAATGAGGTACCACCACTGATGCGCAGGGGGCTACATATGTGTAAAAGTTTAGTCGGGAGGAGAATGACGAGAAAGACGAACCAGTTACAGGGGTGTCAGAGAAAGAGCAAGAAAAGGAAGGGAAGACAGATGTGAAAACAGTTTTGAAGGTAGAGAGAAAAGAAAAGAACAAGATATACGGGGTGATGTAAAAATAACTTGTGTAAAGTGGATAGATGGGTATTGACATTGCATTTAAATTCATGGAGGTTGTAGCCGTCAGGAAAACAAGTTTTTGGAAGGGGGTTCCACAGGCGGAAAGTGCGAGAAAAGAAGCTGCAGGAGTAGAATTGTCGGATGCATTTGGTTAATCTAACTGTAATTGAGTGGGACCTTGTTGCCAGTCTGGTTGCACGAGTAAATTCCTGTGGTGACTTAAAATCGTCGGAGAAGAAGCTATGAAAATATTTGTAGAATAGACAGAGAGAAGCCACATCCCACCGGTGAGAAAGTGGATGGAGTCGAGCTGCCAAGTCGGGACCTACCACATTACTTTTGGAGTCTGTCGAGAACACTGAGATGAACAGCAAGGACGGCTAACAATATATGACAGCAATATTCTATGCACGGACGGATGGTTGATACCGTCTACCAACCAACGACGCCATATGCTGTAGGTCTGTACTAAAATAATTAATATAAATGAAACAAAAATTACTAAAAAACGCGTTAGCATATTTTTTATATTGTTTCTTGTCGAACCACTAGCGACCTCTTCCGGTTGATTGGTTGATTCATTTTCTATGGTTTATCAACCCATTGCAGGTTATTTAAATTCAAAAATATTTTTGACTGTAAGAATATCTTTGTAGATAATATTTTACTGATAAAAATAATACTAATTAATCAATAACTGGTGAGAGAAGGATAGATTCATACCTCTTCCAAGGGTAATTGTGTATGTATAAATATATCGAACCAGTGGAATCTGAAATCAGCATTAACAATTCCGAACCATTATCCATTACACTACCCGTCCATTCAAGCTTACGGCATCAGTTATTCCCAAGCTGTCACCCACCAAAGTACTGAACAGACAAAAGGTTACATAGCTTCTGTAATGATACGGGACCCGTTGTTTCATTGTGATCTGTTCTGGGGAACACCAGTGGAAAAACATTATCCAAAATAAATATAGCAATGGTTGATGACTGAAGAAGCTACATCATTGATCTCTATTTGTATTATCGTGTTATCGAAAAGTACCAAAAGCAAGCTAGGAACATTTCGTCATCAAAGAGTAAACTAGTCTTGATGAACGGTTGTATCTTTAATAAGGTTCCGTTCCCAGCATGTATAGCGAAGTATTGTATATACGATTTCTATTTTAGATTATGCTTGAGATTTAATAGAACTTTAAGTTTATTGGAATTCAAGCATAATCCAAGGGCTTCTTCTTCTTCTTCTTCTTCTTCTTCTTCTTCTTCTTCTTCTTCTTCTTCTTCTTCTTCTTCTTCTTCTTCTTGTGCCGTGTTCTTTCAGTGTGTAGGTGATTATGTACTTCCATTTGTCCCGGTCTCTTGTCACTCTTAATATTTTTTCTATTGGCATCTCTCCCAAACTCCTCTCTGCCAACCATTGCTCAAGCCCATAAAATATGTATCGCACTGCTTTCCCCTGTCTCACTTTCCCTCTATCTGCCCGGCGTATATCAGATTCTTCAGCCCCGCCTTCTTCCATATTACGTGTCCCAGAAACCTCTTCTGTCTCTTACTGATGTTTTCTTCTGCCTCGCATCCTTTCCACCACTTCGTTGTGGTCCATGGTATTCTCAGCTTCTTTTTGCAGAATCACGTTTCTGCTGCCTCAAGCAGTACAGATGGACAGATAACATAGCAGCCCAGCACTCATTTCCTGGTTTCCAATGAGATTTTCCTGTCTCTCAGTACTCTGGTTAGCTTTTGAAATATGCCCTTGGTCATGCCAATGCGTCTTCGGATCTCAGTGTCGCATTCTCTATTCTCTGTTGGAAATTGTATATATGATACATCGCAAAAGATGCCGATGATCATTTATTTGTACCGTTTCAGAAAGTATCTGACTCATGTTAACAAAAGACAGATCAAACCAAATTTGAAGTATAGCAAGAATATATGGGCAAGAATTGTCAATTCATAACTTTTCAGTTTTGATAGTTTTTAAAATCGTTTGTGGCCTTGTAGGCTACGAATTAATCGTCACCCTACAACCTCTTTCCTACAGTGGAAACGTGAATGTTCTCCCGCAACACTATCGTTTATACCTACGGCAAATATTCTGATGAGCTATATTCTGTAGTTCCACCAGCTGAGCAATGTTTATTTCTATTAATCTGTTCGTTTCTTGATTGATATTTTTAGTGGTCTTCATTGATGTAATGTTTATATATTTCATGTACATAGTGTGTATTTTGTCTAATGCAGTTGGGACAAGTGACACTTTTTTAACCAACATTTTTTTTTATTACCGGATGAGATATAAATCTCACGGGTTTAAAATCCTTCAAACCGTTATCTTTTATATTTAGTATGTGCATTGCCATGAGATTTATTTTAAATTACAGTGAGGTGGGGGACTCAATCTACATTACGCCGTTTTTCCTTACATCTGCTTTGCTATCCGAAGCTGAACAGCAGTCACGTGGCACCTGCGTGCACTTGCATTGTATCAAGCTAGGAGGTTATTCCTTAGGAATTTGAATACATTCACACCGTTTGTATTAAGTCTGTGCATTGACATGAATTTTCTTTGGAATGAGAGTGGAGTGCGGAATTTGATCTACTTTACGCCGTTTTTCCTTACATTTATTTTACGATGCGAACCTGGACAGCAGTGACCTGTCATGCATGTACATTGTATCAATCGAGAAAGACATTCCCAAAGAAATTGAAAACATTGGTATATTTTATATTTAGTCTGTGCACTGACATGAATTTTCTTTGAAAGGATATTGGGGTAGGGGACGCGATCTACGTTTTTTTGTGATCCGAAGCTTTCATATTTAGTCTCTGCATTGCTATTTATTTTCTTTGAACTGCTTGTAAAGTGTTTTCTTGCTACTTTATCTATAATCATATAATGGGGAGACTATATCTAATTAACTGGCTGTTGTCTCATCAAGTGTCCATTCGCTCTTTGATAGGTATTATTTATTTCTCGAGGAGTGGCACAAATCACAATCTAACATGTGGAAAACCTAGAAGTTTAAAACTTGACTTAATTAAAAGTGTAAATTTAAAACAGGAAATAACATATTACATTGCATTTGACAACATGGTTTTGTTGTCATTTCGCGCTATCCCGCGGTGTGACGTCATAAAACCGCATCGCAAACTTAAGAACTGCGTTTATTATTTTTGCTAACTATTGCCGTTGCCAAGCGGAGTTTTATGTCAACACAAAATAAAATCGTCGGTGATGGTGGATTTTATAATATTTCAGTTTAAACAACCTCTCTGAAGATGGTTCATGTGAACCGAAAGCTTAGAAGAAAACCAATAAATAATTATCCAAATGTTGGAGAATTTTTGTCTTTATTTTCAACTGAAATTAAAGCAAAAATACGACGTTTAGAACGGCTCATGATTAAACATAATAGACATTCATTGTCTCTTATATTTAACAGCGTATGTTTAGAAAATTATTTGCTGCCTCGATATACTAAATTTATATATTTATATATATACACTAATTCAGTCTGGTTTCAATCCTGGGTAAAAACGCAATCGGCTGTCTAACCGTACTGATGAGCTGTGATATAGAGAAACAGATCTGTCTGCGGATGACTATTTACGCGCTCACACCCTGATTGAGCACTCTGGAAGAATGGTAGACTTTGAAAAACACTAGCTACTCTGGCATCTACGCATCGTTCATTCATCAATGAATAAGAACACACTCAGCTATTGGGCGTGTATAATGATAATATATACGCTAAAAAGTGTGCCTCCTTCTACCGAGCGCCCGTAGCTCAGAGGTAGAATCGCCGCCTGACGCCAATTCAGTCGGGTTTCAATCCTGGGTAAATTATGACTGGTAGTGTATGTATGTATATATATATATATATATATATATATATATATACACACACACAAAACCGGTCATAATTATTAGGCCACCCCAGTGTTTTAAAAAAATTATACCGTCGAAATGTGGCCTCCATTTGTCTGTTCTATAAATAATTTCATGGCTTCTGCTCGGACGAACTTAAGTCACTGGTGCCTACTCAACAGGTGTTTACTCGTGCAACCAGAATGGCAACTGGGTCCCACCCATTCACAGTCAGGTTAGCCAAATGCAGACGACAATTCTACTCCTGCAGCTTCTTCTTTCGCACTTCCCACCTGTGGAACTCGCTCCCATTTTCTTGCTTTCCTAGCGGCTACACCCTCCAGAAATTTAAATGCAATGTCTATACTCATCTATTAACCACTGGACTCTAGCTCTCTCCCCACCGCCGTATATCCTTCCTTTTCTCTCCACCTATGTATCTGTCATCGCACCTGCTTTCTCAGCTTTCTATTGCTCCTTTCTAACTAGTTTGTACTCCTCACTCTTTTCTAATTAATCTTTTTACAGTTACGTAGCCCCCAGTTCATCAGTGGCATTTCTGCCTTGCTCGGGGTGAAATGATTAAAAAAAAATTCTTATTATTTTTTAGTATTTATTGCCAAGTGAATAATTGTAAATGAAAATAGAATGGTTCTATTGTTAATACTGCACACTAACATGTGCCTCAAATGAACTTGTAAATATTTAATAATTACCTATATTGCAGTTTCATCAATGAAAGAATGAATAGAATTTAGGGTGATTCGGACGAGTTCATCTTTGCTTCCTTGCCTTGTAAAATTTTGCACAGTAATATTGAAAAATAATAATTCTAATTTCATTTGGCACTAAATACTAATAATAGTATGAAATACATCATTTCTTTAAAAAAACTGTGGTGGCCTAATAATTATGGGCGGTAGTATATATATATATATATATATATATATATATATATATATATATATGTATATAAAATTATAGTTTAGAATATGTACGAATTATCATCTTCTACAAAGTGTACATTTTGTTTCGACATTGAAAAGACAATGACTCATATTTTTTTTTTTTTTTATAAGCGTTTCACCCCGAGCAAGGCATGTCACTGCCACTACTGTGCAGGGGGCTACGTAGAGTGGAGAAAGGCTGATTAAATATAGGAAATGACAGAGGGTGGGTGATAGGCGGGTAAGGATACCGAGAATGAGGGTTGGGTAGATGAGAGTGTTGTGAGAATAGTTGGGAGTTAGTGTGATAGGAGATGTCTATTGACCCTACATTTAAACACCTGGAGATTGTAACTGTCGGGAAAGCAGACTTGTGGAAGGGAGTTCCACAGGCGGGAAGCGCGAGAAAAGAAGCTGTTAACAGTAGAAGATAAGGTATGGCCCTTTACATCTTCTACTGTCTATAAAATTCTCAACATGTCCATTAATCACCTATATCTTCTACCACTTCCCTCTTTTTGTTCAAATTCTAACTTACAGCTTCAAACTCAGATTTTCTATTTTCCATCGCACTTATCTCTCAAACATCATTCGCCAATATAAAGTACAGAATTTTCCATTTCTTTTCACACTACCTGATGAGACATTGTCCTTTCAATGTCGAAACAAAATGTACACTTTGTAGTAGATGATAATTTGTACATATTCTAAACTATAATTTATAATAAATATTCATAGCTCTATTTTATATTGAGCACTGTTTTAAATTAATGTTTTGAACGTTGTTAATTAATTTCTTAGCTTCTTTTTCACTTGTATATATATATAATATATATTTCCAGTTAAAGCGAAACCGTAGACTAAATGAAAAAATGAATGGATGTAAGTCAAATGTTGATTTCCTGGTATCGATATCAAATGAGGTTTTTCGTCGTAAACTGAATTTTGAAGGCTAAATAAGTCCTCTCAGTAAATGGTATCATGGTTGAGACTAAGAATTACAATTTTAACTACCTAAAGCCAAACCCGAAGCAAAAACTAAAATAAAAGCGCTGAAAAAATACAGACATACAGGCAGATAAACAGACACACACACAAACATCTTGCCTTTTATATATATATATATTATCGATTTTCTGCACTAATGTAAGAACTGCAACTGTGAAACTTCTGAATATCATTTCTTATGTCTTTGTCTATGAGTGTACCGAATTTGATTGGAATGAGACCACTCCTTCTATAACCCGATTTTTTCGATTATCGATTTTCGATATTTATCGGGGGTACCTTAACACAAAACCTAGCTAAAAACACTCGCAGACACTTATAGTACAACTGTGTAAATTTTCAAGAAAATCGGTTCAGCCGTTTCGGAGTCTATAGGTAACGGACACACACACACAGATAAAGTTCCATTTATAAATAAGTTTAGATACTACTAGCGATTTGGTATATATTACTGCTGCTAAAACACAATTACCCTGACATCAATGACCAACACGAACAACGTGTATATAAAACTATAAACTTATTCTGTTTATTTTCTTCGGTGGCAGTTGTTTGCATAAGGAAAGTCAGAGGGAAGCCCCGATATGTGGAAGCTGACGTCTGGGGGTTTATTCCTAGCGTTATCTTTAAGTCATCTTGCTTCATCTGCTTTTATTTTTTGACACAGGAAAACCCGTTCTTATATATAAGTCCAGGCTCTGTCGAGCTTTACCCAATTATGTCATACCAGGGTATTTTGACACAATACATGTTTTTATTTTTCTGCATCACAGAAATCATCTCGTGTTTTTTGTTATGTTTTTGCTTAGTTTTCGCAAATGACAGAAATACTTTTATTAGGTTCAATTATATTCCTTTGGTCCCTAGAATATATATATATATATATATAAAAGGTTGAGAAAGGTTTTATATATATATATATATATATATATATATATAAAAGGTTGAGAAATAATATATATTTGTAAACGAGTTATTACGCTTAACATGACGCGTAATAACTCGTAATAACGCGTAATATATATATATATATATATATATATATATATATATATATATATATATATATATATGTATGTATATATATATATATATATATATATATATATTCCATTTGTAAACGAGTTATTACTAATTGAGTATCAACCAGTTAAGTGTTGTACGTGATACACACATAGGGCGATCATGTCTTGAAAGAGACATGACTGACTGGGCAGAAGATTACTCCGCAGTAGGTTGTCATTGCTTTCTGCGGTAAACTGGTTGCTGACCAAGGTGAAAGAACCCAATCTGTAATATATATATATATATATATATATATAGTCCATTTGTAAAATATATATATATATGTATATATATATATATATTTTCCATTTGTAAATATATATATATATATATATATATTCCATTTGTAATATATATATATTCCATTTGTAAATATATATATATATATATATATATATATATATATATATATTCCCTTTGTAAACGGGTTATTTCGCGTAATGTTAAGCGTAATAACTCGTTTACAAATGGAAAATAATCAAAAGTTCTACAATATAATTGTATTGAATACTTTTTAATACAAATGTGCACTGGTCTCATCTTATTATGACCAGAAACTTCGTAATCAATCACTCAATCAATCAATCAATCAATCAATATATATATATATATATATATATCTTTAAGAGTGTTACAAAAATTCTTACTTGTCCTGACCATTGAGTTATTTGTAACGGAACAAAGTATATAATCAGCCTACTATCAGATTTCGAACTTTAGTCACATTTTAAGTCGGCTTGAGGGAAATTGAAAAAATATTATAAAACTGTTAGCTATTTAAAGTTTAATATCTTTCTTAGTGGTGAGACCTTAAAGGGAAAAAAGTAACAATTAATAACAATTTACAATCAATCATTTTCTTACTGATAATGTTTTTCAGAAGATGTAATGGAAAGATTTGATGCTAAATAAAAGGTTGAGAAATAATAGATGTTGTCAGTACAACAGATGTGGCCGAAAATGCCTAGTAATATTTCATTGAAATGACGTTGAGAATTTGGGAAGAAAAAGATTAAAATCTTAGATATTTATTTTTGTTTCTTCAACAAAACAATTTTCATTAATTTTTTTTCAAAAAAGCAATAAATCAATTTCTTAAATACTTTAATTGAATTTTTATCCAGCATTTAACGCACACACACACACACACACACACACACACACACACACACACACACACACACAGAGGCATATATCTATTTGTATATATCTGAACATGTTTTTATTAAATGCAACTTACAATATCTGTCTATTTAATTTTTTATTATACATTCCTAATGTTAGAATAATATGTTGTACACATAGAACCTAATTGAGTATCAGCTAGTTAAGTGTCATACGTGATACACACAGTGGGTGATCATGTCTTGAAAGAGACATGACTGACTGGGCAGAAGATTATTCCGCAGTAGGTTGTCATTGCTTTCTGTGGTAGACTGGTTGCTGACCAAGACGATAGAACCCAATCTGTCTTATTATTTAACCCATAATTGGAGGCAAGAGATGGATTAATACCTTTCCCAAGGGTATTTGTGCGTAAATAAATGCAGGGAATTTAACTGGAATTCGAACTCGGCTCCCCGATTTCTCGTTCCGAGTCTATAACTGCTGCACCGCAATTGAGTATAAACTGTCCTAAACTTGCACTTCTGTTGTAATTTTTTTCACGTACCTGCGATCATCTCAGCCCTTTTCAAGAAGAAATGTAGCAATTCTGTAGAAGGCAAGATTCCGTTGTTTATACCTTGGTAATCTTTGGAATTCCTAACATTCACTTACACACACCCTTGGGAATGGTATTAATCCGTCTCTTCCCTCTAGTTATGGGTTAAATAATAGAACAGATTGGGTTCTATAGCCTTGGCTGGCAACCAGTCTACAGCAGAAAGCAATGTTAATTTATTGCTGGATAATTTTCTGCCCAGTCAATCATGTCTCTTTCGAGACATGATCGCCCAAAATGTGTATCACGTATGGCACTTAACTGACTGATTCTTCGGAAAGCTGAAAGTTTGAAATAATTCAAGGTTACCATCATAGCAGTAGACTGGTTACTTATCCCTTGGTGCACACACACCGTCTTTTGAATTGAAGTAGAGTTTGATACATTGTTCCCTGTTCAGGAATGTGTTTTCAGTTCTTTCACCTAAAATATTCTTATTCTCTTTTTACTCTCACTAAACCATTAGTTGCATTTTCATTTTTCTTGACGAGACATGATTAGAAAAAAAAAGCTAATTTGCTAGCAGTCGAATCAAATTAAATGCTTTTTTTCTTGGTACATTCAAGGTCAATCGAAGCGTGGAAGATTCACTTAATCATAATGTAACAGAAATTAGCCTGTTTCGTTCAGTAGAACAAATGATGAAAGAAAACTTGATATTAAAAACTGAATAAAAGGAATCATAAGGTCATATTAAATAAAATGAATTCAGATAAAACAAGTAAAGAACATCTACAAGAAACACAATTATTGTATTTCATTTATGTTATAAAATCAACATTAAATAGAAATTTTTATTCGTCCGTGATGTTTTACGTTTTCTTGTACATATAAAAAATATAAAAAATAAACAATATATGCGATTTTTTTTTTTTGGCGGGGTGGGGTAGGCTATTTATTAAACTGCATATATATTTATTTTGTCTACTGGCTTGAATATACGAGAAATTTTATTTAAAAAAATTCTTTAATAAGTTTTTCGACTTTTCACGCTGGTAGATGAAAATAAATAACGATATATATATATATTATTCAGTAATGAATTAGAGCACTCTGGCTATTGGGCGTGTATACTGATAATATACACGCTAAAACGTCTGCCTTCTTCTACCGAGCACCAGAGTTAGTATCGCCGACTGACACCAATTCGGTCGGGTTTCAATCTTGGGTAAAAAGCAATCGGATGACTAACAGTACTGATGACTGTCTATTTACGTTCTCACACACTGATTGAGCACTCTGGAAGAATGGTAGGTTTTGAAAAACAGTAGCTACTCTAGCATATACGCATCGCCCAATCAGTAATGAATTAGAGCACTCTGGCTATTGGGTGTGTATAATGATAATATACACGTTAAAGCTAAGACAAATGGTAACAATGAAATTGATATTTTCCATACAGAAAATATCGGCATTTGTTGAGCCAACAACGTTACTCTCGGTTTAAATTTGTAAAAATTCTCTTAAAATTATTTCGCAGGAAAATAGTTTCCTCAAGTCGACTGTTAAGCATCTTTATAATTCTAATGGAAATTTTTCCTATACTTTTCTTTAATGTAGTGTAAAAATGTGAGGATGTGCGTTGTGGTACAGTGGATAGCGGCTCGGAATGAGAAACCGGGGAGCCGAGTTCGAATTCTAGTTGAATCTATTGTATTCACTTACGCGCAAATACCCTTAGGAAAGGTATTAATCCGTCTCTTCCTTTCAGTTATGGGTTAAATAGCAGGACAGACTGGGTTCTATAGCCTTGGTTGGCAACCAGTCTACCGCAGAAATCAATGGCAACCTACTGTGGGATAATCTTCTGCCCAATCAGTCATGTCTCTTTGGAGACATGATCGCCCAAGCGTGTTTCACGTATGGCACTTAACTGACTGACTGAATGTGAAAATTAGGTCATTACTTTCCTGTCTTGATGTGCTAACAGTGTTAGCTTTTGCTACTTTCGAAAGACTTCAAGTGGTGCGATTTTTGTTCATTATTTTGATCTTTGATTCTGTAGCGCTAGTATCTGATGTAGAACTGGCTTCTTTAAAACCTGGAAGAATCATAGGCTTAAAAAAACATCTTTAATCACTGAAAACCGTTGTATATAGCTGTTTCTATTTACAGGATGCGAGGGATGAATTGACGTCTAAATGACGCAAGAATGAAATAACATTGACATATCATTTTAACATATATATTTAGCAAAATTGCACATAAGTATCTTGAAATATGAAAGAGTATATTTATTTAATGAAATCACCATTGGCTTCAACCACGGCTTCCAGACACCTTCGGAATATCTTGCATCTCTTCTAAACAGTCTCCTTGTTTAAGTTAACACATACGGCCATAATCCTTGCTAAATTTATCTTTGCTAGTACAAGTACTTTGTCGGTCTTTCGCCCGAAGTTTGTGGAGATAGGTGGCTACATGTAAGAATTGATATGGTCAGAGAAAATTGTCCGACAGACATGACTGGGTTCTGCTGCTTTTGCGGCATGGTGTAGAGCTCTTTTGCTAAACATAGGGTCTTCCAGCAGCCTTCCTCTTGACTCAGGGCAGCAGTATCTCCTCAAACCACTTGATGAAGTTCCTCCATGTTGCGTCTGAAGACCTGTTTTCTCAGACACGGAACCCAAACGATCTTCTATACTGCGAAGTCGACAAAATAAAAAACAAACAGCACTCATGCATGAAATGAAGTATATAAATTGGTGACAATTTATCAATCACTCCTTATACCTGTTACACACATGTACGTGCGCATACACACACACACACACACACACACACACACACACACACACACACACACACACACACACATATATATATATAATTGGGCGTGTGTAATGATAACATACACGCTAAAAAGTTTGCCTCCTTCTACCGAGCACCCATAGCTCAGAGGCAGAATCGCCGACTGGCACCAATTCGGTCGGTTGTCAATCCTTGGTAAAAAAGCAATCGGCTGTCTAACCGTGTTGATGAACTGTGATACAGCGAAACAAATCTGTCTGCGGATGACCATATATATATATATATATATATATATATATATGTGTGTGTGTGTGTGTGTGTGTGTGTGTGTGTGTGTGTGTGTACTGTTATACTGAATATTAGTAGACTCTTGTCATTTAATTAACTACACGGGAAATTTTATGCAAATTAAGCAGCCAGAAACGTGGTTGCAATTTAATCCATGTTAGCATTTAAACATGATCCTGAGGATCTGCTAAATTTTGTTTTGTGCATTATTATGGGAAAGAAAATTATTTAAATGACTTTGAAGCAAGTGTGGCCATTTGTACCAGATGGTCGAGTTTTACTATTTTTTACAAGTACTGAACTTCTAGGATTTTTACGCCTACTCATCTCTCGGGTTTTCAGTGAATAGTCTGAAGAAGAATGATAAAACTTTGATGATATCAACGGAAATTAACCAAACAAGTTCAAACTGAGAGGACAGTGTATCCGTATTTCAAACAATTAGAGTTTATAACGGAATTATACAGAAGATAATATGTGAAAGCATATATCGTTGAACATTAAAACAGGCGTACAACAGTGGATGAATCTAAGGCAGAACCCTGGTTAAATAAGAAAAAAAAACTGCGTCTAGGGTAGTTTATAATTATATCACGTTGAATACAGCGGTTCTCGCTCGATCACCGATGTTAAGCAAAGTTGATCCTGATTAGTACTTAGATGGGTGACCGCTTGGGAATACCAGGTGCTGTAAGCGTTTAGTGACGGATGTGCGTTGTAATGCAGTGGATATCGGCTCGGAACGAGAAATCGGTGAGCCGAGTTCGAATTTCTGTTGAATACCCTGCATTCACTTAAACACTGGTACCCTTGGGCAAAAGTATTAATCCGTCCCTTCCCTCCAGTTATGGGTTAAATAAAAGGTAGGACTTGGGGACACTGCCCTTAAAAACAAGTCCCAATGAATCTTGTTACTCGAAAAAAAAAAGAGTATTACTAGACACAAAAACTTATATAAAAGCAACAATAAATTGTTGAAAGAAAAAAGGTATTACCAGCAATGAATAAATAAAATTTAGTTGGCAATAAATGACCCGCCGAGGTTGATAGACAAAAACAACCAATTTTATTATCTCTTCCATCTTGAAATGAACTTTAGAGGTTGCAAATTGTTTATTCTGAGTATTTATGATTTTTTTTTCTTTAGAATGATAGTTGAATTTGCAGTAGACGCTTATCTGGCAATGCCAACTTTTCAGGTTTGCATCGTATTGGTATTAAAGAAGTAAATAAGTATCAACAACACAACCAGGATTCTTTATTTTTCTGGTAGCATACGAAAGTCATGGTCCAGTAAGATCGATTGAGACTTGATCGTGTCAACAAGACATTAGATCGTCTCGAAAAGAGAAATCGTTACAGTCGTGTTCGAATTTCCGTTGTATTTATCCATATCTACTTTTACGAGCTGTTACTTGAATAGCAAGACATATTGGGCTCTATAACCGTGGTTGGCAACCAGTCTACCGCAGAAAAAATGGCAACCCATTGTGGGAATATCTTCTGCTTTCTTCGCCCAAGTGTATATTAGGTATAGTACTTAAGTGACTGATATGGATAACAAAAATTAAATTGCATGTCCATTTGTGTTCTATAGACTTGCTTGGCAACCAGTCTACCTCAGAAAGACATGACAACATATTACATATGGTACGTAAATGACTGATAGAGATAAAAGGCTTGAATAGCCAGACAGATTTGTCTCTATAGCTTTGGTTGACAACCAGCCTACCGCAGAAAGAAATGGCAACCTACTACGGGAATATCTTCTGCATAGTCCGTCATATATCGAAGGAGATATGATCCCCCAAGCTTGTATCGCGTATAGTACTTAACTGACTGATATGGATAAAAAAAATTAAATTCTCTTTCGATCCATGACAGAAAGGGCTGAGGATTTTCCCACAGTAGGTTGCTATTTCTTTCTGCGTTAAACTGGTTGTCAACCAAAACTATAGAAACAAATCTGTCTTGCTATTCAAGCCCTTTATCTATATCAGTCATTTATGTACCATATGTAAAAGGTTGCCATATATTTCTGAGGTCGACTGGTTGCCAAGCAAGTCTACAGAAGCCAATTGGACATGCAATTTAATTTGTTTATTCATATCAGTCAGTTAAGTACTATACGCGATACAAACTTGGGGGGTCATATCTCTTTCGATCCATGACGGACTAGACAGAAGATATTCCCGCAATAGATTGCCATTTCTTTCTGCGGTAGACTGGTTGTCAACCAAAACTATAGAACCCAATTGGACATGCAATTTAATTTTTTTTATTCATATCAGTCAGTTATGTACTATTCGCGATACACGCTTGGGGGATCATATCTTTTTCGATCTATGACGGACTGGTCAGAAGATATTCCCGCAGTAGGTTGCCATTTCTTTCTGCGGTAGACTGGTTGCCAACCACGGTTATAGAACCCAATCTGTCTTGCTATTGAAGTCATAGCTCGTAAGAGTAGAGATGGATAAATACAACGGAAATTCGAACTCGACTTTAACAATTTCTCTTTTCGAGACGATCTAATGTCTTGTTGACACGATCAAGTTTCAATCGATCTTACGGGTCCATTTAGTCTAATTAGAGATTTTTTGGTAAGGAAGGGCATAGAATAGTAGTATCCGTCGATCATCAAATGCAACATGTGTAGGAAGGAAACTGTCGCAGGCTACAGCCAAATGTGGCCTCAGGTTTGCCCACCGGGGGCAATTTCAGAGACAACCATCCATGCGCGACATAGCACTACAAGAAACCCTAATATTATTCAACTGCTGATCGGATCAGCTTCTCAAGAAGCTACAAAAGTGATCGAGTTCTTAACTACCAGTTGGAAGCAGCAACCAGAAAACTACCAACTCGATACCCCCAGAATGAAGAGATGTTGCCAAAATCCACACACATTTCAAAAGGCTTGCAAAAGTACTACTATTAAAATCAGATAATAGGAAAGAAACCGGGAACTCCTTCCTAAACAGGAAACAAGAAATGAGCATCTACTCCTGTTCAAAAGAAGAGGTGTATGACTTGGGTAATATTATAGCTTATCTCCTCCAATTAAAAGAAAATATATATTTACTATTTTTTAACTTCGCAAAAGTCCTGAGTTTCCTTAATATTCACTACAAGATAATTTTTAGATACCTTTCCTTAGATATTCAAAACATTTTTTAAATCATAAAATCAGCCTTTGGTGCCAGGAAAACTGAAAAAGTTAACTGAAATCTTAAATGAGAGAAGTATATTTTAAAATTTGTCAACAAATATATATAGTATATGTCATCTGAAGCATTAGAAAATAAAAAAATAGAAAAAAACTGTTTTCACTTGTATCCATGATAATCTATCCTTAGAGCCTATATAAGTATTCATAGAGCCTATATATATAGTCCTTAGAGCCTATATAAAGCACCCATTAAAAAAGGATCAACAAGCAATCTAATGATGAAAATTACGTCACTCTAACCGAACAATCTGATTTACCGATTTTTACAAACATTTCTTCTTCTTCTATGTGCCTTGTCCCTTCAGGACGTTTGCGATCATGGCATTCCACGTCTCCCTATCCCTGGTGGCTCTTAGCACAACTTATCCTGTTACACCATGCAATCCTCGTTCCGTCATCCACTTGATTAGGTCCTTCAAATATGTTATCCGTTGCTTTCCCCTGTCTCTTTTTCCCTCTATCTGGTCTGTTAGTATTAGGTTCTCCAAGCCCTCCTTCTTCATTGCATGTCCCAGGCACTTCAGCTGTCTCTTTCTGATGCTCAGTATTAATTTCCTTTTAGTTTTCATCATTTCTAGAACCTCATCATTGCTCACATGCTCGGTCCATGATATTCGCAGCATCCTTCTGTAGAACTACATTTGAGTTGATTCCAGTTTATCCTTCATCTTTGATGATATTGTCCAGCATTCACTGACATATTGAAGAACTGACAACACATTTCAATTCAGTACTCTCTTCTTTGTTTCTAGCTAAATTGTCCTGTTTCTTAATGCTTTACTCAACTTCTGGAATGCTTCCTTCGCCATGCCAATTCGCCTTCGTATCTCTCTGTCGTGCTTTCTGTCTTCTGTTATAAAACTTCCCAGGTATTTAAATGTTTGCACCTGTTTGATTCTAGTATCCCCGACCTGTATTTGGCATATTGGGCCGCCCTTTTTACTGAGTTGTTTCTTAAAATATTCAAAATAATCAATCCTACCAGCAACACCTATTTAAACCAATCGCAAAACAAAATACACAAAACTTGCTACAAAACAATCTCAACAAGAACAATATGAGAACGCCTCTCCAACTTGAAATGTCGTATAACCGCAAGAGAAGCCCTTATCATAAAAAACTCCGAAAAATCATTAACTATCACCACCACTACATCCAGTCAGTCAGTTAAGTGCCATAAGTGAGACACGCTTAGGCGATCATGTCTCTTTCGAGACATGACTGACTGAACAGAAGATTATCTCGCAGTAGGTTGCAATTCCTTTCTGCGGTAGATTGGTTGCCAGCCAAGGCTATAGAACCCAACCTGTCCTGCTATTTAACCCAAAACTGGAGGGAAGAGTCGGATTAATACATTTCCCAAAGATATTTGTGCGTAAGTGAATGCAATGGATTCAACTGGAATTCGAACTCGGCTCCCCGATTTCTCGTTCCGAGCCGATATCCACTGCACCACAACACACATCCACTACATTATACTGTCTGAACTAGGAATAATGAATATGCCTAGCTTTCAGTAAACTTTAGAAGTTTTAACAATAGACGTGACATTCACTTTCAAAAAGTAGACACGAAATTCTTTACAATCTTTCATATATTCTCCAAAAATACTTGAAACAATGTGAACACTACAAACTTATGTACATATGGAATTATCTTCAGTTTTAATGCATGGGATAAACGACTGATCCACACAAAACTGAAAATACCAAAGTTCTGTCCTTTTGTCTGTTTTCTCTGACAAAGCTTTCATAAAACGTAAACGTGATAGATTAATAATCGTTTCCTCTTTGTTCATTATTTTATTTTATTGTCCTGCCGGATCCCGACTACAAATTTGATTAGCATTTGACCTTTAACACACACACACACACACACACACACACACACACACACACACACACACACACACACACATCAATCCATTCTTTTTGTATAAAAACTTTTCTCCCCTGTTGCTATCCAAATTAGATTTTTCAGACAGTTGTTAGTTTTAGATTCATCGTGTGGTATTGAGAAAAAACAGCATTTATTTTTAATATAATCATTTATAATGTTTCAAAAATATAGTGTTGCGTAAGCGAAGAATGGGTGACCTGGAAGACAAAATTGTCGATGTTGTTACTACTGTAGAGGTTAATTTCTTCTTCGCCTCAGCAAATGTAAATTCAAGGAAAAGGGAATACGTCGGATTTGAAGTAAATAAATGTATAACTTATTTACATATATGCAAAAACATCAAACTACACCCGGTTGCTACTGTGAAGGTAACGGAACGGGAGTGGAAGAAAGAAAGAGAAAGAGAAGACAAAAGAAAAAATGTTGGTTGCTGTCGGCTGATGTTCTGTGATGACGACAGTGTCGGTCGGTAAAGGTAGAGAAGCACGTCGCTCGATCCCGAAGCTCTCTCTCTCTCTCTCTCTCTCTCTCTCTCTCTCTCTCTCTCTCTGTGTACACTTTGTAGTGGATAGGAAAAAATTGTGCATGTTCTAAAATATAATTTATAAAAGATATGTACAGCTCTATATTATATATCGAGCACTGTTTTAAATTAATGTTTTGGACTTTGTAAATTTTTCTTCTGTCTTTATTCACTCGGATATATATATATATATATATATATATAGAGAGAGAGAGAGAGAGAGAGAGAGAGATAGATAGATAGATAGATAGATAGATAGATAGATAGATAGATGAGAACGAGCAATAGAAAGAGATAGACAGATCAAAAGAAAAACATTGTTTTTATCAAATAAGTCGAGATATAAGTCGATATGAACTGCGGCCCACGGAACAAGAAAGAAGCTACACCAGTAGATCCGATAAAGTCGTCAGATAAAAATTTCCGGAAGATTACTCAGAAATTGTCTGGAGACTACGATTTCCTGAAGATTACTCAGAAATTGGCTGGAGACTATGATTTCCGGAAGATTACTCAGAAATTGGCTGGAGACTACGATTTCCTGAAGATTACTCAGAAATTGGCTGGAGACTGTGATTTCCGGAAGATTACTCAGAAATTGTCTGGAGACTATGATTTCCGAAAGATTACTCAGAAATTGTCTGGAGACTACGATTTCCTGAAGATTACTCAGAAATTGGCTGGAGACTATGATTTCCGAAAGATTACTCAGAAATTGGCTGGAGACTACGATTTCCTGAAGATTACTCAGAAATTGTCTGGAGACTACGATTTCCTGAAGATTACTCAGAAATTGGCTGGAGACTATGATTTCCTGAAGATTACTCAGAAATTGTCTGGAGACTACGATTTCCTGAAGATTACTCAGAAATTGTCTGGAGACTACGATTTCCTGAAGATTACTCAGAAATTGGCTGGAGACTACGATTTCCTGAAGATTAATCAGAAATTGGCTGGAGACTGCGACGACAGAAACATTGAGACAATAACAACAAAGACAAAGACATTAGTCTGAATGTAAATGAGTAATCATTCTTAAGCCTAATCTCCTTCATTCGCTACAATTTTAGGCAAAAAGTTCATAGGCTGAATATGGAAAAGTGATGCAAGAGCTAAAATGTCTTGAATTAATTTCAACTCGTTTTATATTAATAACGGGATTGATTTCCTCCAGGTAAAGTGACATGTGGCCGTTCAAAAACGACTTCACAATAGCTACATCTCTTGAAAATGGACTTATCAAGTGTGCAGTAAAAAGTTTTTACCCACTCACTAACAAGGTCATTCATGCTGGTATGGTTTATATAGATGAAGCTCAAGCCTTATTGACAATGCAAAAATGAGGAACTGAATTTAGGCGGCGGATGGAGAGCCTAGACGTTCTACAATTGCCATCCACAAAAAACAAAAGCTTTGTTCGTGTTCACAGCATGATAATAACAGATGATTCAGTATAGATAAATAGCCAATGCTATTTGCATTTGCCATGAAAGATTTGAGAATATTCTGCATATTTGACTTGGTATAAAACAACGTTTATTCTCGGTGGGTGCCACGTCTTCTGACACCTGATGTAAAGGGCAGAAGGCTGATGACATTACGGGAAAACCTGAAATTGTTTGAGTAGAACCAGCTGGTGTACATTTCTTAACTGTGGAGGCGTGTCTGATTCAACGCTTTAAACTAGAGGCAAAAGCACAATCTATGCAGTGGAAAAGAGTTTGTCCTCCCAAAGAAGGACAAACTCATTTCGTCAGCAGGGAAGGTGATGACCTCAATCCCTTGGAAGGCATTGTGTTTATTATCTTTAGAAAGGTCACACCATCAATGGAAAATACTATGTTACTATACAAAGACATTTAAGAAAGTTATCAAGAAAAAAAGCCCAGAAAAAATGACGAAATAATTATTGTGTCATTAGGATAATACTCCAGCACACAATTCCTTGGTGCCAATGGTTGTTTTGCATGACTGTCGCTGTGAACTGGTTTATCAACCTCTGTATTCTCTAAATTTCGCTTCAACTGACTTAAATCTATTCCCCAACATAGGAAACTCATCGTTTGGGAAGCAGTCTCGCAGTAACGATAACGTCGTATCTGTTTTTGATCTAACAGGATTAAAGATTTTTTAACAGTCACTGCAATAAGGATGAAAGACAGCAAGGGACAGTCTTTTTAAAATTAATAAATCTCATTTGGACGCATTTCATGAGCGAATCTTAGTAACCTAGCAAAATTTTCAGCCAAACCTCGTACATTATAAAAGCACACCCCCCAAAAAAAACTTTCCAAATATTTTGTGGCTTGTGTTCCTCAATCTTATCCAGTTTCTCTCTCTCTGTCTCTCTCTCTGTCAAAGACACACACACACACAGATACATATATATGCACACACACACAGATACATATATATGCACACACACACACACACATATATATATATATGTACAGAGAGAGAGAGAGAGAGATGATTGAAATGTATATATATATATATATATATATATATATACACAGAGTGATAGATGATTGATATATATATATATATATATATACAGAGAGAGAGAGATGATTGAGATGTGTATATATATATATATAGGTCATCCACATAAAAGACTGTTTTGCTGTATCATAGCTCATCAGTGTGGTCCACTTCTATGTTTGTGTCTGTGTGTGTGTAGTATATATAGCCATCAGTATACAATCATGTTTCGCTGTATCACAGCTCATCAGTACGGCTACACATCTGATTGTTTCCAGTCGCGAATATAACCCGACCGATGTATTGCATATATATATATATATATATATATATATATAAGAAAGTGAAATAACACATAGATTAAGACTCACTATTCGACTATTAGCTTTTATAAAGATTTCTCGATACAGAGTAGCTTAAAATTATCATTTTGTTATTACAATGGTTTATAAAAGCATTATATCACAATAAAAATCTTTCATGTTTCAGAAGAAAACTGTTCCTCTTCAGGTCATATGTTAAATAAATGGTGAAAATGATTTATTTTGAAAATATAAAAAGAATTCATGGTTATTTAGAAAGTTCGGGAGTGATAGTTTGAGAAAATGCATTAGGTGTTTCAATATTGTTCACTCAAAAATGTGAATTAGGTAACCATGGAGGTTTTTGATCTGGATCGCGAAATGAAGCAGGATAGCATGGGGTCTAGACATGTCACTTGTTATTTTGTCTGGATTTTATGCATAGTAGGACCATAGATTTTTAAATGGGTAGAAAATAATTTTTAGCAGCAGGTCGGTTTTTAGTTTTTTTTTATTAAAAATGATATTTTTTAATACCTTTTGTGAAATGGGGCTGAAATATTTTAGGTTTGAAGTAGGACTAAATAATTATTGTATACTTAGGTATACTGTAGCAAGAAAAACCATTATTGTATGGGTCATTTATTTTACTAAAATCGGTGAACTGAGTTCTAATATCACTTGAATTCCTTGCATTCCCTTACGCACAAATACTCTTGGAAAAGGTATTAATCCGTCTCTTCCCTCCAGTTATGGGTTAAATAATAGGACAGATTGGGTTCTATAGCCTTCGCTAGCAATCAGTCTACCGCAGAAAACAATGGCAAACTATTACAGGATAATCTTCTGCCCAGTCAATTAAGTCTTTTTCGAGACATTATCGCCCAAAGCGTGTATCACGTATGGCACTTTACTGACTGTACATAACAGGACCACACAATATTTAAATACGTATACAATAATTTTTTAAAAGCTGGTTGGATTTTATTTTACGACTTCATGGGGAAAGGGGCCAGATTGTTTAGATTAGAATCACGATTAAATAAGTATGGTATATTAAAGTATATTGTAGATAAGAAAATTAATTAAGTATTGTGTGGGTCATTTATTTTAGTAAAATAATAATTACTTTTTAAGTTATATTAGAGCAGATGTTATAAATGAAACATAGTTATTTAAATTTTAAAAGAGAATTATTTTGTCTAGGCAATTTGCATTGTGGGACGATCTTTTTATTTTATGTGCCTTGTTCTTTCAGGACGTCGACGATCATGGCTTTCCACGTCTCCCTATTCCTGGTGGCTCTTAGCACGCTTTCTCCTGTTACACCAAGCAATTCCGGTCTGTCATCCACCCGTTCAGGCCCTTCAAATGTGTTATCCGCTGCTTTCCACTGTCTGCTTTTCTTTCTATCTGACCTCTTAGTATCAGGTTCTCCAAACCCTCCTTCCTCATTGCATATTCCAGGGAATTTAGTTGTCTTTTCCAAATGCTCAATATTAATTTCGTTGTCGTTTCGATCCTTTCTAAAACCTCATCATTGCTAAAATGCTTGATCCATGATATGTG
Source organism: Ascarosepion bandense (assembly GCA_037127315.1). Lineage (NCBI taxonomy): Eukaryota > Metazoa > Mollusca > Cephalopoda > Sepiida > Sepiidae > Ascarosepion > Ascarosepion bandense. The sequence goes on from JBBBDQ010001492.1 coordinate 5,441,542, forward strand.
CAGCATCATTCTGTAGAACCACATTTCAGTTGCTTCAAGTTTTTCTTTCATCTTTAGCATTCACTGCCATATTGAAGAACTGACATAACATAGCAATCCAGTACTCTTTTCTTTGTTTTAGCGAAATTTTCCCGTATCTTAATACGCTACTCATATGGAATGCGTCCTTTGCCATGTCAATTCGCCTTCGAATCTCTGTGTCGCTCTTTCGGTCTTCTGTTAGAACACTTCCCAGGTAATTAAATTTTTGTACTTACTTGATTTTATTGTCCCCACCGCATTTTGGGTTTTTACTTTTACTGATGATCATGTATTAGATTTTCTTGAAGTTTATTTGTAATCCTTTCTTGTCATTCTCTTCAGCTACCTTCTGTAAGAGGTCTTGTAGTTTCCTTTCCGTGTCTGCTATCAGCACTGTATCATCTGCGTACCTTATGTTGTTCAAATTGTGGCCTCCGATGACGAATCCTGGCATAAAATCTAGGGTCCTCAAAATAGTCTCGCTGTACAAGTTGAATAGATCCGATGAAAAGACACTTCCCTGTCTAACGCCCATTTCTATATTTGTATATCTGCTGAATTCGTTACCTGCCCGTATGCAGGCGGTTTGGTGACAGTAGAAACTCTTGATTACTCTTATGTCTTTCCCATATATGTCGCGGATGCTCAGCATCTCCATCGATTCCTTGTGGCGTATTTTGTCGAACGCCTTTGCATAATCGATAAAACGTACATACAAATATTTCTTCATTTGTATTGTCCTTTCGGAGTGCATCCTAATCATAAATATGGCGTTCTTTGTTCCAGTGTCTTTGACGAAACGGCACTGTTTATGTCCTATCTCTGGTCTGATTCTGCTTCCGACTCGATCAGTTTTGTAATCTGGCTCATTAAACTGATTGTTCGGTGGAGTTCGCACTCGTTTACACGTGGCTTTTTAGGCAGTGCTCCGAAGATAGAATTGCTAATGTACTCCACTGTTATAAATTTCATTTATTATTTCTGTTATTTGCTCTTGTCAGCATCTCTATTACAATACCGTCTTGTCCTGCTGCTTTGTTTCTATTCAGTTTGGCCATTGCAGTTTCTACATTAATGTTTCCGGTTAGTTTTCATCTTTTTGTATTATCGGTTGATCTCTCTTTTCGTGGAAAAGATCTTTAATGTATTTTTTCATCACTGGAATATTTCCTTGGGACCATAAATTATTTAAATAGGCAGACAACAATCTTCAACAAGGTGAATTTCAGGGTTTTTTTTTTTTTGTTTTTTGTAGATTTTATTTTTTTTAATCATATCACCCCGAGCAAGGCGGTAACGCCACTGATGTGCCGGAGGCTACGTAAGAGTGAAAAGATTAGAGGAGAGAAAGCCAGAAACCACATCCTAAACAGGGAACAAGGGATGAGCCTTTACACCTGTTCAAAAGATGTGGGTAGAGTGTGAACCGGGCGATAGTTTAGTCTATCTACTCCAATTGAAATTTTGTACTACCTCATGAGTAAAGTGGTTGAAATGTATACTTTAGGCTCAGGGTTTAATAATTATGGTAGACTAACCTATATTATAGTTTAGAAAACCGATTAAATATTGTGTGAGTTATATATTTTGGTAAAATTAATTTTAATTTTGATATTATATTGCAGTATAATTTATAAATGAATCATTGTAACTAATTAAATCTTAAAGTATTTTTGTATTACTTTGTGAATAAATGGGCTGGAAAGCTTAACTTAGAATAAATAATTATAGTATATTAATGTATATTGTAGTTAAAAAAAACTTAGTATTTTATGAGCCGTTTATTTTAGTAAAATAAAATTTAATTCTTAAGTTATATTGGAGAAACATTATAAACATTATTATGAAACATTATAATTAAATAAATTTTAACGAAAAATATTTTAGATGTTTACATAAAGATGTGCGTTGTGGTACAGTGGATATCGGATCGGAACGAGAAACCGAGGAGCCGAGTTCGAATTCCAGCTGAATCCATTGTATTCACTTACGCGCAAATACCCTTGGGAAAGGTATTAATCCGTCTCTTCCTTCCAGTTATGGGTTAAATAGCAGGACAGATTGGGTTCTATAGCCTTGGTCGGCAACCAGTCTACCGCAGACAGCAATGGCAACCTACTGCGGGATAATCTTCTGCCCAGTCAGTCATGTCTCTTTCGAGACTTGATCGCCCCAGCGTGTATCACGTATGGCACTTAACTGACTGACATAAAACGGTCATTTCAACTCTACAGTTCAGTAGTTCTCCATTTTTAGGGAACCTCAGGTACAAAGGGGAGATATCGTAGAACAACTTACAGATTTTTGTTTTTTCCAGAATTTATTTATTTCATTTGGAGGTTTTATTTGTATTCTTTAACTTCCAAAATTACGCAGAAAGGGTTGTTTGGCTTCGGTACATGTTCTTTTTGAAGGAAGTTAAGTGCATATACCAACGCTGTTTAAATGTATTCTCAGTTGATTCAATGTAAACTTTTATGAAAGACACAAAGCCATTCTGCTTCCTTTCGCTACCCAAATCTTAAAACTAAATGGTTACCTAATTCTCATTTATGATTGAACAATATTGACACACCTAAAGTATTTTCTTCAACGACCACTAGATACTTTTCTAAATAACCATGAGTTCATCATATTTTTTCAAATTGAATAATTTTCACCATTTATTTTTACATATCACCTGAAGAAAATAGTATTGTTCTGAACAATTAAAAGTTTTGTGTACTGATATAATGCTTTTAGAAATGTATAATATATGGCTTCGAGTGCTTGATACTACATTTAAACGACAATTCTAACATCTTTAGACATCTGAAGCAACATACCAGACCACATGCAGTTCCGCGAAATCCTCGTCAAAACACAACTATAATCAAACACGAAAACAATAAACAAAAACTAAAAATACTCGAAGCCATATACATAGAAAAGTTGAAACCTAACCTGAACAAAATTAACTACGAAATATCCACAAACATTCTCAAATGTCTATAATTGGTTATCCCAATGGCTTTCCATGCTTAATACTTCTCGCCTCCACTCTCACGTGGTCAAGTGAAACGCCACAATCTGTAGTGCGATTTTCGCTTCCAGCATACACGCACGTGTTCGCTAATCCTCCACAAAAACAAAATAGACGACTACTACTATCGTCCGTCCGCGAACTGCCCGTTACAACAAATACTATTTTCATCTTTGATAATGGCTGATTGATAATGGCTGATGTAAGCGGAAAGCTCAGAAAGGATTAAATAAAAACATGTATCAATGTTGTGATTTTTTCCTCTTTCAACGATAATGCTATTAAGCGCATCGATCAGACGATATGAAAAAATTTACATAAAATAAATCGACAAAACTTGTCTTTATTATTTAATAAAACATGCATTAATATATATAAGTTATCCGCAGTCAAATCGCTTTCACTGTATCACAGCTCATCAGTACGGCCAGACAGCCGACCGCCTTTCACCCAGGATTGAAACCCGACTGAATTGGTATCAGTCGGCTATTCTACCTCTCAGCTACGGGCTCTCGATAGAAGGAGGCAGACATTTTAGCGTGCATAATATCATTATACACGCCCAATAGCTGAGATTGTTCTAATTCATTGCTGAATGAACGATGCGTAGATGCCAGAGTAGCTACTATTTTTCAAAGTCTACCATTCTTCTAGAGGGCACAATCAGGGTGTGAGAGCGTAAATAGTCATCCGCAGACAGACCCGCCTCGCTGAACCACCGCCCATCAGTACGGCCAGACAGCCGACTGCCTTTCACCCAGGATTGAAACCCGATCGAATTGGCGTCAGTCGGCAATTCTACGGGCGCTCGATAGAAGGAGGCAGACCTTTTAGCGTGCATATTATCATTATACACGACCAATAGCTGAGAGTGTTCTAATTCATTCAATTAGTATTTTTTGGTATGCCAACAAATATAAGGAACATGAGAGATGCAGAGAGAGAGAAGGAGCGAGAGAGAGAGAGAGAGAGAGAAAAGAGAAAAAGAGAGTGAAAGAATTAAGCTTTTAAAATGAGTTTTGTACGAACACCCACCGGAAAAAAATTTGATCTATGGCATATAAAATGCCAAAGGTTTTCCAGAGATAGGACATGAACAGTGCCGTTTCATCAAAAATATTTCTGGAGTTTTATGTTCATCAAAATAATCGATAGAATCTATCTCTCTCTATCTATCTATCTCTCGCACACACACATACACACACACACACACACACACACACACACACACACACACACACACACACATTCACATACACAAACTTTCGCTTACGCACACATATATGTATGTTTGTATGTAGAACGATAAGGAATATGTTATGTAAAAATAATAGTTTATATTCGAAATATCAGTTCAGTTTTGAATAAATGCATTTTAGTAAATATATAGAGTTTTTGTAAAGAACTATTAACTTTGTCGACGTGACATAAAATTGTCATCCTTAGAATTTATGATCCTTTTTGATGAGACAGCTGTTGAAAATAGAGTGTAATCTTGCTCCTTGTCATTAGTTCTACGACTACTCGAGCCCCTATTTGTTGGAAATTCGGAACCACCACGCAAGCTTTATTGAAATTATATCAATAAACCAAATAGTTTGTTTAAATACATGTGCATATGTAACAGATCGAAATGATTTATGCTTGTTATACTGACCACAAAGCAAAATGATCAAGTCAATATGAGGATCATATGCGATGTGTTTATTTTTTTGTTGCGTCAACTTGTTTGAATACGTTTATTCTGATATTCCTGTGGTTAGTGATAGGACTAAGATCCTGCTTTTGTTCGAGATATAGTATACGCTGATGGATGAAATATTTGCAAGGGTTAACTAGAACACGCCTCGATAGGTGGAGACCAACTTAACTTTGGCATAACGTGCAGGACAATAGTCAAGTATTATTTGAAGTCAGATGAAAGCGTTGTCCGTTAAACCTATCTCGTATCTAGTTTCTTATCAAGGGCATAAAAATAACACTTTTACCTAAGTTGTAAACAGTAATATATATATATATATATATATATAGTCCTTGTTTAATATTTAGGGTTATATTTTCGTTTTGTTTTTGTATTTGTTTTTTTGGTTTTGGTTTTTTTAATTGTTTCAAAATTAACACTCTCAAATTAATCGTTTCAAATTAACAAGTTACAAATTTAATCTTTTCAAATTTAATCGTTTCAAATTAACTCCCTCGTATCTAGGTTCTTATCAAGGGCCTAAAAAACCACTCCTACCTAAGTTTTAAACAGGAGTATATATATATATATATATATATATATATATATATTACTTGTTTCTAATTTTAGATTGTAATTTCGGGTTTTTTTAATCGTTTCACCCTAGGCAATGCGGTACCGCCACTGATACGCGGGGGGCTACATAAGAGTAAAAGTTAAGTCAGAAGAAGAGTGAGGAGATAGATGAACCAGTTATAGGGGTGTCAGAGAAATGGCAACAGAAGGATGGGAACACAGATCTAAAGAGAGTTGTGAAGGTAGAGAGAAAGGAAAAGAACAAGATCTACAGGGTGATGTAGAAAGAACTGGAGTCAAGTAGATAGAAGATGGGTATTGACATTGCATTTAAATTCATGGAGGTTGTAGCCGATACGAAAGCAAGTATATGGAAGGGAGTAGAATTGTCGGTTGCATTTGCTTGGTCTAACTGTAAATGGGATCCAGTTGGAAGTGATCTCACCTTTCACCCCAAGCAAGGTGGTACTGTTACTGATGCGCAGCTGGCTACATAAAAAAGTAAAATTTTAAGCAGGAGGTGAGTGAAGAGAAAGACGAACCAGTGACAGAGGTGTCAGAGAAATGGCAAGAGAAGGATGTGAAGACAGTTGAGGAGGTCGAGAGAAAAGAAAAGCACAAGATATACGGGGTGATGTATAAAGAACTGGAGTCTAGTGGATAAGAGATGGGAATTGACTTTGCATTTAAATTCCTGGAGGTTGTAGCCGCCAGGAAAGCAAGTATATGAAACAGAGTTCCACAAGCGGGAAGTGTGAGAAAAGAAGCAGATGGAGCTGCTGAAAATCTAATTTTGTTTTGGGTTGGGTTTCCAGTTAGTTCTAATGTTTTTTTCTTTCACTTTCATTCCCAGTAATATTTTGTGTTTTAGTGTTACTATTCCGTTGCTGGAGATAATACAAATTATGTACGCCCACTATTACAACAATTTGATGGCCGAAACTATATAAAAATCGAGATTTTCATCTTCTTTTTCAAACTAGTTTTACTAGTATTTTCAAGTTAGATTTTACATATATCACAAAATTTGCTCTTGTTTCTTCCATATAGTTCAATTATTTTTACTATTTTTCACCGGCCAGGAAATCTAGCAGCCACACAACTTAGAGATTTACTGAATGATGCTGATCTATGAACATGGTAGAAAGACGGTAAAAGTACTGATTATGATGATATGCAGGGAAAATGACGGTTAGCCTGAAAACTTGAAAACTTGATTGTAGCGCTCGTGGAAAACTTCCGCGCGAAGAGGAGTCTGTTTTAAAAAATAAAGGTTATTGATAAAAGCTGTCTGAATAGGACTCGCTTTTTATCGATGGAATATAAAAGGGAATGAGTATTATTTGTTTCTGTTTACCTGACATAATTGTAAATATATTATTAGAACTAATGAATGTAGATTGTCTAGAAATCTTCCATAGAAATTGTGATAGAGTAGTGAGAGTTTTGAAAAATTTCATTTAGGGGAAAGAGGTTGCAGAGAATAATTCATCACCAACAAGACTATGTAGATTCATTTTCACACTGTCAAGGTAGGATCAAGAGGACTTTGGTGACTTGAGATTAAATTAAGATAGTCTCAGTAAGTATGTGCATCATCTGCTGGAGAAGAAGGATTAAAGAATTTACAAAGTAATGCAATTATTGCTTAATTATAGATCAACTACAGTTACTCCGAAAGGTAAAGCAATAAATACACTTAAAATTTCAAGAATAGGGGTTTATTATAATTTATTGGGACTTGTAATATTATTTTTATTTCGACTGTGATGTCCTCAGACCTTACACATTTGAGTGTTGATCTTTTTAGCATTTAGGGAAATTCGAAAGAAACCATTTATTTAATTCGTGAGGAGGGTTTGTAAAACTTTCGCTGCTCATATCATTTTTTTATATATTGTTCGGGTATTGATAGTCCTGTTTCCAATAAGACTGTATTAAACGACCCAGAAATTAGTATGCAACCAGACTTAAGAAGCAACTTTTTAATATTCCCGTGGGACATTCCCGAAGCTAGAATCTGAATTCTTGAATACCATATTCTTCTAGTCTCTTCTTCTGTTGCTTCCAACATGCTGTCTAAATTGATTTCCGCTACCTCTGCCGTTCTTTTTTATTGATATAGTTATCAATCTATCAATTCATTCGTATCTACCACTTCAGATTTTGCAAACAGTTTTTCGACTCATCACATAGCGCATGTAAGTTTTGTCTACTCTATTCTTTTGGAAATCTTTATAATATCTCGCAGACCAATTCTGGATAACATGGAACAATGAATACAAGACCTGATGCTGTTGGTATAACCGATTATTAATAAGCTATGTGGAGGCTATGAACGGTTGCAAATTGTGGCGAAGCAGCACAAGGTCGTTTTTAACCAAAATATAGGAGATAATTCATGAAAAATGATCGCACTTCATAACATTAAGAACCCACCACCAGTCTATACGATGCATCGGCTTCAGGGCATCATTGCGCGTTCGCCACACACGAACACAACCGACATCCTGAAGTAATTGACGTATTTTGGATTACATTACAAGCTGTCAAGCAACCAGCGTCTAATAAATGCTGTCACAGGCTTAGATAAGAAACCGCCTCCTTTGTCGTAGTATTACCGTGTCATCTATTAGTACTTATATTCTCATCTATACTTAATTATAAATGGAACTATGTCTCTATGTGTGTGTGTGTGTGTGTGTGTGTGTGTGTGTGTGTGTGTGTGTGTGCCCGTTACCTGTAGACTCCGAAACGGATGAACCAATTTTCTTGAAAATTTACACAGTTGTACTATAAGCGTCTGCGAGTGTTCTTAGCTAGGTTTTGTGTCAAGGTACCCCCGATAAATATCGAAAATCGATAATCGAGAAAATCGTGTTATAGAAGGAGTGGTCCGAATTTAATCAAATTTGATACACTCATAGACAAAGACATAAGAAACGACATTCAGAAGTTTCAAGGTTGCAGTTCTTACAGTAGTGCAGAAAATTTGATATCGATACCAGGAAATCAAAATTTGACTTATATCCATTCATTCTTCTTTTAGTCTACGGTTTCACTTTAACTGGAAACAAGTATTACTTTTTAGTCTCTCGTGCCGATGTCCAAAGAGTCTAAGCTCCACTACCATGGATTAGTTTTAAAGCTTTCATGACACCCGAGCAACGCCGGGCTATACTGCTAGTATCTCATGGAAGCAAAAAAATAAGTAAATAAAAATAAACAACTCGTAACTGAGTATGCACCTTGTACCGCTTGCATTGAAATGATATTTGAGCCAGTAACACTTGTTCTTTTATCATAAAAGATCCTTATCAAACCCTCATAGTCACGATTACTAATTACTAGTAATTTGAGGCCAACGCTAGTTGCTTAAATTGGTGGAACATATTAATACCTACACTGATTATCATGGGCGGTAATACATTCTATCAAGTTCTGTTTCACACGTGACACTGTACATTGAAGCATGTGAAATATCCCCAAATTTCAGAAATCTAATGCCTCTCCCCGTTCGGTAATTCACATTGCCTTCCCATTAGCAACATCAGAGCATTACTGATATATACCTTGATCTATAAATGTATAGTTGCAAAAAATATTATTTCTTTTACATATTGCCAACACTTAATATTCGGCATTGTAGCTTAATTTGAATATTGCAAGGGGTGGTGGGTTTAAAGCAAAATATTTTGACGATGACTATCCCACTTTGGTTTACTTTTGACGTCGCAAGGCAAGAGAAACCAGCTATGTAGCTCGTAACTGGGAGAAAAAAGAGAGAAAGTCTTACGTTTTCATACGTCACACTCGACTCGCCAATTTTCTCTTAAATGTTAAACTATATTTTTATAGAAAAATGCTACAAGCTGTACATTTTGCCTCTCTAGTTATAATAAGCAATGTCTAGACATATATCAAATTGCGTAATAAAAATATATAAATAGGGTTATAGTGATTTCAGTAACTCCGATATTATTTCTAAAGGAATAATATGAATTCAAATAAACTCATAAGAACGGATTACTAAACGACATTCTTCTTCTTCCATGTGCCTTGTCTTTTCAAAACGTAGGCGATCATGGCATTCCACGTCTCCCTATCCCTGGTAGTACTTAGCACGCTTCTCCGGTAACATATCGCAGCCCTCGTTCTGTCACCCACCTGCTCAGGCCATTCAAATTTGTTATCCGCTACTTTCCTCTGTCTTTTCCTCTTTTTCTCTCTATCTGGCCTGTTAGTATCAGGTTCTCAAAGTCCCCCTTCCTCATTACATGTCCCAGGAACTTCAGCTGTCTCTACCTGATGCTTAATATTAATTTCTTTTCCGTTTCCAACCTTTCCAAAACCTCATCATTGCTGACATGCTCGGTTCATGATATCCGCAGCATCCTTCTGTAGAACTACATTTCAGCTGCTTCAAGATTTTCTTTCATCTTTGTTGATATTGTTTAACACTCACTGCCATATTGAAGAACTAACATCACATAGCAATCCAGTACTCTCTTCTTTGTTTTTAGTGTAATTTTCCTGTGTCTTAATACTTTACTTAGCTTGTGGAACACGTTCTTCGCCATGCCAATTCGCCTTCGGATATCTGTACGATGATATTAATCGTAATTTTTATTGTCTGCACTCATTTGCATAAGAGAATTGGGATCTTCATTCTCTCTTCCTGTTTCCTTTCTCGACGCTGATAATGTTGATAGCGGAGTTGGCTGTGAATCAGAGAGATTGACGATGCTATTAGTGTGAATTTTATTTTGGTAGAAACCCAAACTCTAGATTGAAAGAGACACCCTCTGACAAACCTGGCTGCATCAGGCTGCCTGATGCTTGGTCTGTCAAGGTCTGCTTTAATCAGGCCAGCTCGATTGGCGCTGAACACTTCTGCAAGTTTGTCCGTTTAGATTCTTGTAGACCATTGCCTAATCGGACGTTGTGTTCAGTCCAGTCCATTCTCTTCGACCATATCATCATGGGTGGTCATTCAGGAGATAGAACTTCAGACAGCTTTGCTCTTAGGATCACTGTGGTAGACAAGCCCTCTACCATGACAAGAAACGAACATATATATTTTACACTGGATATTAGAGTGAACAGTTCGTTATCACTTTGACTTAATAATACATTAATGACAATAACAGAAACGAAACAATAAATAAAAAAGCATAAAACTACCATTTAATATATGGGAACATTTTTTTATTATTGATATTGCTACAAATAAATATTTTACTAATAAATAATAAAGGACTAATTTAATAGTAAGAAACTAAATTTACAACTCAAACGTTTGTCCTACACATTTGAAAATACGTCCTCATCCATAAAAGGTTACGTTACTACAATCAGTAAATAAGAAAAGGACAAAAGATTAAAATTATTGGTAAATGTTAAAAATGTTTGAATAATAAATGACTGAGGAAGAAATAGATGATAAGAAAAAAAAATCTCTGTTAAACAAAACAAATCTAATCTAAACTTATTTATAAATGGAACTTTGTCAGTGTGTGTGTGTGTGTGTGTGTGTGTGTATCCGTTACCTATAGACTCAGAAATGGCAGAACCGATTTTCTTGAAAATTTACACAGTTGTACTATAAGCGTCTGCGAGTGTTTTAGCTAGGTTTTGTGTCGAGGTACCCCCGATAAATATTGAAAATCGATAATCGAAAAAATCAGGTTATAGAAGGAATGGTCCGATTTTAATCAAATTTGATACACTCATAGACAAAGACATAAGAAACGATATTCAGAATTTTCAAGGTTGCAGTTCTTACAATAGTGCAGAAAATCCGTAATATATATATATATATATATATATATATATATATACTTAAAGGGCAAGTTGTGTGTGTCTGTTTATCTGCCTGTCTGTCTGTATATTTCAGCCCTTTTATGTTAGTTTTTGCTTCGGGTTTGGCTCTAAGTAGGTATAATTGTAGTTCTTAGTCTCAGCCATGATACCATTTACTCAGAGGTCTTATTTAGCCTTCAAAATTCAGTTTACGGCGAAAAAAACTTATTTCATATCAATACCAGGAAATGAAAATTTGACTTACATCCATTCATTTTTCTTTCAGTCTACGGTTTCGTTTTAACTGGAAACATCTATTGCTTTATAGTCTTTCGTGCCAACGTCCAAAGTGTCTGAGCTCCAGGACCATGGATTAGTTTTAAAGCTTTCATTACACACGAGCAACGCCGGACTATACTGTAAGTATTACATTAATCTTAGTGCTAGCAGAAATCATAGAAAATATAATAATTCAATGAACTAATTTTATTGTAACCAGATAAAGTTCAATTACAAAAAAGTCAATCCTAAAATGTGTATTCAATTATCTATTATGTAAATTTGAATGTAAAAGTTTATCCTCATTAACAAATTTATTCCTAAGTGATATTATCCAAAGTCAATGAAATTCACAAATTCGTACCCCCGATAGGATATTAGAAACAAATTACTATTTACATTAGGAAGACATAACCATTTCTTGTACAATAATTTATAATTCCCCCAACCCATAAGCAATGTAATCACATTAATAAACACTATATAAGCACTAAACAACTATTAATGTGTTTTATTATCGACAGGTATACTATTTACAACATAAAATAAGCGTATGTTTATTTTGACAGCAGATTCGGAAAGAACTTAACAACATCTTGGACTAGGTATATATAAAGTGAAGGCCGGAAGAAAGGACTGTCTATATGCTGAAAAAAGGACGGCATGTCTTGTCAGAAAGTGCAGCAGTTCAATATGTGCAGAATTTAAAATATCTGAATAGGAATTCTGACAGATTTCTTCTGACGAATGATTAGTATACACATGAGTAACAGGAGAGTTTCAAGAGATAAAGAATGAGTTGGAAAATCAGCGACAAGACATTTTTGAATTATGCCAAGAAAAACAACGGAAGAGTTTGAACTCCAGCTCTGGGAGAAATCCAAATGGTTTACCAGCCAAAATATTGTTACTATTAAAACCAGCATAATACAGATCTCCAAACACATAGATGAAGACGGTGACAATTTTTAATTTTAGTTTTTAAATTTCTTACCATTTAAATTAGTTTTAAAAAATATACTTTTTTCCGATTTCTTTTAGTTATTTTTTAATTGTTTTCTATTTTTCTATTCTTTTGTATTTAAATTTCCATATCGTGTTAATAGATCTATAAAGAAAGCTGAAATGTTATAAGAACTTGTTTGCTATTTTGGGGATTTTTTAATCATTTCACCACAAGCCAGACGAAACCACCGCTAGTGCGCAGAAGGAGTGCAGGGACAGAAAAGACTGAGTACAGAGGGTGTTGAAAAAAGAATGCAAGATGAAATGGATTTAAGGAAATAGAAGATAGCAATTGATGTTGTATCTAAATGTTTAGAGATTGTAGCTATCAGGAAAGCAAGAAAATGTGAGCGATTTTCACAGGAGGGAAGTGCGAGAAAAGAAACTATTAGAATAAAAGAGTAGGTTACATTGAACAACTTCAGCGGTAAAAGGCTGGAACCTAGATGCCAATAAGGAAGCACGATTAAATACATGTGATCAGAGCAACAGGGAAAAATCCACGTCAGAGCAGTTGCCATGAAAATATTTGTAGAAAAGACAGAGGGAAGCTTCGTCATGTCGGTGAGAAAGTGACTGAAGTCGAGATGACAATCAGGATCGATTATATTGGATATCCTTCTTTGGTTTTTGTCGAGAATCTTTAGACGTATAGCAGAAGCACCCGACCAGATATTGCAACAGTATTCAATGCACGAGACATGATCGCCCAAGTGTGTTTTACGTATGGCACTTAACTAACTAATGTCGGTGGGTGATCGACTTAACGCACACAAAATGTTAGGAACTTGTTAATCTTCCACTGAAAGCTGACTCCGTAGTATTCGGCTAACTGCCGACTAACATCAACTGCCTAGTAGTTCTACTGAACTCCAATAGAACTCTAAAGAACTCCTATGAACTTCCGAAGAACTTCTCCCGTTAACTTCCTGTTAACTCTTATCAATATAGGCAGGAGAGTCCATTATCTGAGGAATAGGGGTGTTTCACTATAACATTAATATAGGAGGGAGAGTCCATTATCTGAGGAATAGGGGTGTTTCACTATAACATCAATATAGGAGGGAGAGTCCATTATCTGAGGAATAGGGGTGTTTCACTATAACATCAATATAGGAGGGAGAGTCCATTATCTGAGGAATAGGGGTGTTTCACTATAACATCAATATAGGAGGGAGAGTCCATTATCTGAGGAATAGGGATGTTTCACTATAACATCAATATAGGAGGGAGAGTCCATTATCTGAGGAATAGGTGTGTTTCCCCATAACAGTACCTTACCCAGACAAAATTAAAAAGTAACATGTATAGAACTAAGCCATCCTGCCGTCTTCTACAACCCAAATTTTAAAAATATCTATGGTTACATAATTCTAACTTTTGATTGAACACTTTTGATACACCTAAATGAATTTCCTCCAACTTCCACTCCCTAATTTTCAAAACAACCAGAAATACATCTTATATTTTCAGAAATATATAGTTTTCACCATTTATTTTAACATATCACCTGAAGAGGAACAGTTTGGTTCTGAAACATAAAAGCTTTTGTGTAGTGTTATTATGCTTTTATAAATCATTGCAATAACAAAATTACAATATATGTATAACATTTACGCTCTCCCGCCCTGATTGAGCACTGTGGAAAAATGGTAAACTTTGAAAAACAGTAGCTACTCTAGCATTTACGGATCGTTCATTCAGCAATGAATTAGGACACTCTCAGCTATTGAGCGTGTATATAATGATAATGTACACGTTAAAAAGTCTACCCCGTTCTACCGAGCGCCCGTAGCTCAGAGGTAGAATCGCCGACTGATGCCAATTCGGTCGGGTTTCAATCCTGGGTAAAAAGCAATCAGATGTCTAACCGTACTTATGAGCTGCGAAACAGATCTGTCTGCGGATGACTATAACATAAATATGTTATAATATCATTAAAAATTAGCTATTTTGTTTAGACAATACTCGTGTCTTATCAAGTCATGGTATTGATTTTGAGTTGAAGAATTCTAATGGATTCAGAACTAGCTCAAACCCCTTAATTAGAGAGACGTTGTTACATAGTCTTTGGTCACCAATCAAGATACAAGAAATTTCTAAATTTAGTATCAGATTCTAAACGTAATTGATAGGGGCATTATCGTTGTTATTTGGTTAGAATAGACATTCGTATTACTAATTGACTATTAGTTTCACTTTAAAATAAAAATAAAACCTCATTTTAAAAAATATTATGTATATTTATTATGAGATAATATTAGAGACTACGAATTTTGACTTCTAAGTTGATTATTGTAAAGTTATTAGAATAAGAAAGATAAGAGAAAATAGATAGAGACACACAAAAATACACACATATACCCAAATATTGACAAACACACACACACACACACACAAACGTATATATATATATATATATATATATATATATATATGTAGAGACACATATACGCACAGGTATATGCATACACAATTTTTTACCTTTCGTTTTTAGAAACATAATTAAATGTTTGTGTTTCTATTCTGCATATGATGCTTTGTGGAGTTTTAAATCGCGTGCCTCTTCTGTTTTTGCTTGTGAATTTGCGTGCGTATATATTTATTTAATGTACTTATTTATGCACTAGAATATGACTGTTTATCTTGAGCTTTTTTAATCTTCTCAATTCCAAGTGATCTTTCGAATTCGGTCTTACAAGTATCCAATATGTAGCGTTTACAAACGTTTTTCAAAACTGGCTTTAAATTTAACGGGTACTTTGACACGTTGCTAAAATTCGTGGTCTCTAAAATTAATTCATAATAAATGCACGATATGACACGAGTATTGTCGAAACAAAATAGCGAATTTGTAGTGATATTATAACATATTTATGTTATGAATTGTAAATAAATATGATTTATATTTTGTGAACTTGTGTTTTGCCTTGAATATAAAATAGTTACAGGATTGGATGCACCTATAAGTATTTTCGAGGTATTTCTCCACTTTGTGTCCTGGTCATGACGGTAAACTGCATCCGGCATCAAGGCCTCTAGTTGGGGGGTTGTAAGGAGCATGGAACTACCTCTTAATTGCTGTTGTTTCTAGGTCCACCCTAACCTGGAGTGGTAGCATCTGTTAGGGTCCCAGCTATGGGCAAATAGTAACCCCCCCCAAAAAAAAAACTGGGGTGAAAACACTATAAAAACAATATTAAAGTATAAAAATAGACTTTTATAGAAATATATACATAAAAATAGACTTTTATAAAAAAATATACATTTTTAAAGGAAATATATTACCACCAATACATTTTCGAAAAAAATATTATTACCATAACACATTTTTGGAGGAAAAAAATCATTTTCAGCAAAACATTTTTTAATACAAAACTAGAAGACATTCTCTGTATTTTAAAATATAAAAGAATAAAAACAATTAATTTTAATTAAAATCTGACGAAATAAACCTTCTCACTATAAATAAACATTTTAAAAAATACCTTTAAACCCCTCATTTTTGGCCTTAAATAACCCACAGATGTGTTGATATGCCATTAAAAAAAAACTCAAACTCCACTTCGTATAAATATTGAGAGCTACAATTACTGAGGCTCTTTAAAAGAAATATGGTGATTATTTCAAAATCTGTTTTGTTATAGTAAGAAAAGAAATTTATTCGCTCATCTTTATTTGTTGATATGTGATAGAGAATTATTCACTACATTGTTACATGTAAATATATATATATAGTAAAGCTAAAGTATTGTTTGTTTTTTCCCCTTTGGTGAATTCTATAGTTTGATTTGTTTATCTATAAAGGCAGGTGATGTAGTTTTGTAGGCAAGTATTATTATAGCGTCATAAATGTATCGAAAGTATGTTATTTCTTTAAGGAAAATGTATTGAAAAGACAAGATTTAACACATTATAAAAAGAAATACATGCCAAACAGTTAATAATCCAATTTTAGTTCATGAACTTTTTGTTTGACGCAAAATAGCATTGATTGGTGATGGGGGGGGAATTTTTTTATTTTAATATTAAATATTGGTGGCTTCTTTCTTGTCTAAAAATATTTCCCGTCTTATCCAGTCAGTCATGTTTCTTTTGAGACATGATCGCCCAAGCGTGTTTCACGTATGGCACTTAACTAACTGACTATATTGACAATTAGTTCCCACACTTTCCCACACAGTCAAACTGTAAAATATTTCAAACTAGTGTCGTCAGCGTATATGCCTACTTAGGATCTTATTACATTGTGGAGATCGTTAACGTAGTTAAAGAAAAGCGTGGAACCTAGAATAGAGCCTTGAGGGACACCTGCATTCATGAGATAGTAATGGGAGGCATGTCCGTTCAATACTACCTTCATTGTACGCTCTGAGAGGAATGACAGGGTTATGCCAAACAATTTTCCAGTTATCGCAGCTTGCGTAGAAGGCCAGCACGCCAGACTCTGTCAAACGCTTTGGAGATATCTAGGGAAACAGTTCGAACTTCGCCGTTCTTGTCGAGAGCCTGGTGTATATACTCAGTGATGATCTTGAGCATATCAGCAGTAGACCTGGAGAAGCGGAAACCATACTGTTTGTCAGAGAAAAGTCTGTGGGCTGTGAGATGTTGTACCACCTCGGCAGTGATGATGGCTTTGAACACTTAGCTAAAGATCGGTAGGAGGCTGGTAAGGCGATAATTAGCGGGGTCAGATATTCAAATATAAACGCAGGGAAAAACCAATTGAAAAACAAAAACCATATATACAAACAGTTAAACGCGGGAACTAATAAGAAATTAAAAGCCCATGTGAAAATAATGCCTAAAGAATTATAATTATTAAATATTAATTTGACAATCTGTGCTAACAGGATAATCTATGTTACATTAACTAACTCATAATTATAAAACATGACAGCTTATGTTAGATTGAATACTAAGCAAATTTTAATATGATAATGTATGCCAAATTAAATACATAGCAAATATTAATTTGACAATTTTATCAAATGAAATACCAAACAAATAAGAGTAAATTACAATTTGCATCAGTGAAAGTAGTATACAAATATCATAATATTTCTTTCTTTCCTTCCTTCTTTTTCTTTCTTTCTTTCTTTCTTTCTTTCTTTCTTTCTTTCTTTCCCACTCCCCGAAATATTACTTTTAAGTTTTAACAATTATGAATTAAAACCCTTTTATTTTTGCTCTTTACATTGTTTAATTTTTAATTCTTAATTCTAAATTTTACTTCTTAATTTTTCTTTTCATTTAATCTTTATTTAATTTTATCTTATTTTTATTTAAAATTATAACATTTTAAAATTTTTATTTTCTCTACATTTTTGATATACATGAATATTTGAAGATTTAAAATTTAAGAATCGTGACTTACCCACCTTTTATTTCTTCTATCCGTATTTTATTTTTATCTTTATTTTTATTTATTTTTAAATTTTATCTACATGTAATCGTAGAATATTTAAATTTTGAATCTTGTTATAAAAAAACATTAATTTAAGATTTAATTCCCATGAACATCGCGTGAACATAAATTCAAATCTATTAAACTCTCAGTTTGAAATATGCACCTGATGATAGCATAAAGCATGAAACTCCGAGTCGAGACATAGACGTTGGATAATACGTATATTTATTAATACGTATAGATAATACAGTTCGTGCTTAAAAGAGTAAGTTCTCAATACCCCCACTAATCAATGAATTTGAGGTCCTCACTTCCTCAGCGGACAAGGCTGAATGCTTTGTTCGTAGATTCTCGACCAATTCGAGACTGGATTCGTCTGGAGTTTATACACCCGACTTCCCACCTAGAACTGAGGCTCAACTGAATGACGTCCACACCACGCCCTCGCTGATTTCTAGCATAATCTCAAAACTTGACCTTCACAAAGCGAGCGGTGGGGACGGAATCTCAATCATAGTCTTGAAAAAATGTGCTCCTGAACTCTCCTCTGTCCTTTCTAAGCTCTACAACTTCTGCCTATCTTCTTCTTGCTTGCCTGCCTGTTGGAAATCTTCTTCTGTAGTTCCTAAATTTTAGAACACTGGAGAACCCTCGGACCCCGCAAATTGCTGCCCTATCAGTCTTCTTCCGATCTTTGGCAAAGTGTTCGAAGCGATTATCAACACCGAGGTGGTTCAGCATCTCACAGCCCACAGGCTCCTCTCGGACAAACAGTATGGTTTCCTTTTCACCAGGTCTACTGCTGATATGCTAACGACCCATCATTGAGTATACATACCAGGCTCTCGACAAGAATGGTGAAGCCCGAACCGTTGCCTTGGATATCTCTAAAGCGTTCGACAGAGTCTGGCATGCTGGCCTTCTACGGAAACTGCGAAGCTATGGTATAAATGGACTTTTGTTGGACCTAATCCAGTCATTCCTCTCTAACCGCACATTGAAGCTGGTATTAAACGGACATGCCTCCCAGAACTACACTACAAAGGCGGGTGTCCCTCAAGGCTCTATCCTAGGTCCTACGCTCTTTCTGATCAACATCAATGATCTCCCCGATGCCATAACATCCCAAGTAGGCATGTACGCCGATGACACCACAGTTTACTCTCGCCTCGATCAAAAATCTGGTGTGGGGGACAAGGCGAACCTCGCTGCCGAGCTTGAAAACGACTTCCAGTCCGTGGTGGATTGGGGTAAGAAATGGCTCGTAAATTTCAATTCTTCCAAAACGAAGCTGCTATCATTTAACCACCATAGACAACCGCACCTACCTCCCATTAGCATGGAACAGGCTTGCCTCTCAGAGAGTAAAACACTACGCCTGCTTGGCCTCACACTCTCAGCAGATCGCAAGTGGAATAACTATATCGCTAAATCCGCTGCTATGAAAGTCGGTTCTCTGTGCAGGGCCCGGAAGTTCTTTCCGTCTGAATCTATCCTGCACATATATAAATCTACCATCCACCCGTGTATTGAATACTGCTGCCACATCTGGTCGGGTGCCTCTGCTATTCTCCTCGGGGTTCTTGAGAAAATACAACGGAAACTCTGTAATGTGATCGATACCGACTTGGCTGACCGGCTGCAGTCACTCTCTCATCGTGACTTGGCTTCCCTATTCCTCTTCTATAAATACTTTCACGGCTTCTGCTCCGATGAACTTAGATCACGGCTGCCTCGTAGGTATGAATTTGCACGAGATACTAGATTAGCAACTAGGTTTCACCCTTTTACAGTGAAACCGATAAAATGTAACCGAAATTTCTACTCCAACAGCTTCTTTTCTTGCACTGTGGAATTCCCTTTCGCATACTTGCTTCCCCGACAGCTACAATCTCCAGGAGTTTAAATGTAAAATCAACAAACACCTCCTAACGCACTAACTCGCACCCATTCTCTCAAACACTCTTCCTATGTATCTCCTTACACGTCTATCCCCCTCCTTCTGACATTTTCTATACCTAATCGCTCTCTCAGCACCTTTCCCTATGTAACCCCCTGCGCTATAGTGGCATGGAGTGCCTTGCTTGGCGTGAAATTATTTTAAAAAATTACAGTGAGCACTGTTTTATTAACACCTGAATAGTAATATACATATATAAACGCTCCTCTTATGTATATTTATTAATTTACGTCACTATATATAGTGTACTTAGGCAGCAAATTTTATTTTTATATGTCAGATTAAATAAATTTTTAACATTAGGTTTGCTTATTTTTTAATAAATTCTTCTTAGTTATGGTAACAAATATAACCGGAAAACTGTTTGCTAAAAATTACTGTAAATTTTTTCTGCTTAAAATATAACGGTTAACAAATTGCTAACGTTCATTAGAACGTGAAAATTATCCAAAATGATTTTTTTATATGTTGTAATGTCATTTTCATGCTCGTGTTAAAGCATGAAAATACTGTTAGTTTTACAAAAATTTTAGAACATTACTACAGTATTCATAGCTGATTCTATTAATTGACGGCTTAAGTCTTTTAATGAATATTGCCTCGAGAAAGATGATCTCGGAAAGAGGTTAAAAGTGCATGGATACCTTGAGAAATGAATGAAAATAACATCTGTCAATGTTACAGCTCATTTCTGACATCTTTTGAATGTAATATGCGAAAGATTATCCGTGAGTATGAACGGATTTTATCAAAAATAAGCAAACGTAATGTTTGCAATTTATTTAATCTGACATGTTTAAATATATATATATATATATATATATATATATATATAATTTATTTTTCGGTGTACAAGTATCAATAAGCTGTTAGTTTCATGCATGCATTTCATGCGATGAATTATCAGTCACTTGGCAACTGAGTTTTTTGTGAAATGGACATTGTAATCCCTGACTAGGTAAAGATGTTACGACGAGTGTTCTGAAGCGTAATTACTACGCGGGTAATCAATAAGCACGCTAACTCACCGAATAAGGAAATAGTCTTACGACCATGACGGAAAATCATCATGAAACATCGAACATAAGAAAGGAATAAAATATACGGGGTGATATGAAAACTAATTTAACAAAATTTTAGAACGGTTTTCACAAAGTAAATCAAGGAAAAAGGTCTATATATATATATGGCGTTTGTTTGTGATAATGTTTAGCGCCAATGTCGTTGTTTTTTTTGGGTTTTTTTTTTTGTTTTTTCAGTGGCTTTACTGCTAAAATGGATTTTGGCAAGCAAGATTATTATCGATATCGGGGTGGATATGGAACTTTGATAAGTACAAAGGATTTGTTTCTTTAACAGAGTAGCTACAGACTGACGTCGAAGTTTCTTAAAGACACTTCTATGATGTCTCACTCGTCAGGGCCGTTTATCATTAGGTCCAGGTTTTTTCTTGTTTATATAGAGCATGGTGTGATTTTTGGGGAGTGGTCTTGTTTGAGATTGATTGATTTTTCTTTTCTTCTTGTTTATGTTTAATTGGTTATCTTTGTTTATTTATATTTTTTATTTTTATTGTGTCCTAGATATTTTATTTTTATTTCTTGTTTTTTTAGTGTACACGTAAATGCGGGTTTGCTCAATTTTTTTATATTGGGTTGGGTTCGTTTATTGTATTGACCTCTTTTATTGATTTGACCGTTTCCTTAATATGCTGGTATGATTTCCCACGTGGCGGTTTATTTTCTTCTCGGTTATGGTTGGAGGTTTTAGAAAATATTGGTTTTTGTGGACTTTATGTACGTGAGTGTAAATTTACTTTATTTTTTCTTTTTCGTTTGGGCGTAGTTTTATTTTCTGTATTTTCGTGATTGAGTGTTTATATATATATATATATATATATATATATATGTGTGTGTGTGTGTGTGTGTGTGTGTGTGTGTGTGTGTGTGTGTGTGTGTTGTATAATTTTTTCATGTGTGTATTATTTGAATATTTTGATTTTGGTTATTATTTTTTGTTTATTTTTGTGATTGTTTATTTTAATTTTTGCATTTATATTTATATTTTTATATTTTCTAACTTTCTAATTTTTTTATTTATTGTTTGTATCTTTTGTTTTTGTTTGATTTTGTTTTTTATTTATTGTTGCTTATATAGCAAAGTGGGTATTTTTCGCATGTCTAAATTTTCTCATTATCGCTTTTGTTTTGTTTAGTATTTTAATTTGATTTCGTGGAAAATGGAAAAAAAAAAAGAAAATGCAGATATGCCAAAAAATAAAAATATAACTGTCTCTTTCTATTTCTTTCTCTCTCTCTCTCTCTCTCTATATATATATATATATATATATATATATATATATAAACTTATTTATAAATGGAACTTTGTGTGTGTGTGTGTGTGTCTGTGTGTGTGTGTATCTGTTACCTATAGATTCCGAAACGGCTGAACCGATTTTCTGAAAATTTACACAGTTGTACTATAAGCGTCTGCGAGTGTTCTTAGCTAGGTTTTGTGTCGAGGTACCCCCGGTAAATATCGAAAATCGACAATCCAAAAAATCGGGTTATAGAAAGAGTGATCCGATTTTAATCAAATTTGATACACTCATAGACAAAGACATAAGAAACGATATTCAGAAGTTTCAAGGTTGCAGTTTTTACAACAGAAAATTTGATATCGATACCAGGAAATCAAAATTTGACTTACATCCATTCATTTTTCTTTCAGTCTACTGTTTCTCTTTAACTGGAAACAACTATTGTTTTTTAGTCTTTCGTGCCAAAGTCCAAAGAGTCTGAGCTAAAGAACCATGGATTAGTTTTAAAGCTTTCATTACACCCGAGCAACGCCGGGCTATACTGCTAGTATATATATAGTGTAAGAAAGTTAAGGAACACGCAGGTTTTAAACCCACTGTTCATGCATTTACTTTTATAAAGAGTGCTCGATAAGGACGAATATAATATACATAATGGCCGCCAAGTCATCTGTTCTTATCCATAATCAAAAACAATTGATAAAAAATAAATCTATTAACCAATTTGATATTACAATTGGTGCATTAGACTCTGGAGAGTCCTCTAATCTCATTGGCTTATTTGCACTATACAATCTTACTGCAAACCATAACATAAACACACAAGACATAGGGTTATATAGAGACGATGGTCTCATGTTAGTACAAACTTCTACACATTCTAAAACAGACAAAATATGAAAACTTATCCACAGAGAATTCAAAAGTTTAACCCTAAAAGTAATAGTCAACATTGATTTAAAATTAGTAAACTTCCTAGATGTGACACTCGACTTAGTAAATAATAATTACCAACCATACATAAAACCCTTGTGAATATCAATTATACATCGACCCAAAGTCAAATCACCCCCGCCAAGTATAATTTTTTTTTTTTTTTTTTTAATCATATCACCCCAAGCAAGGCGGTAACGCCACTGATGTGCAGGGGGCTACATAAGAGTGAGAAGATTAGAAAAGAAAAACCGGAAACCGCATCCTAAACAGGAAACAAGGGATAAGCCTTTTCACCTGTTCAATAGACGTGGGTGGAGTGTGAACCGGGCGATAGTTTAGTCTATCTACTCCAATTGAAAAAAAAACAAAAAAAAAAACAGTAACATTAGAATGGAGAAAAACCGGAAACCGCATCCCAAACAGGAAACAAGGGATGAGCCTCTTCACCCGTCCAACAGGTGTGGGTGGAGTGTGAACCGGGCGATAGTTAAGTATCTACTCCAATTGAGAACAGAAAAAAAAAGTTAAAGATTTCAAAAAAAGAAAAAAAAAAGTGACTTATTAAGTTTTAACTTAGTTAAAGTCCAGTCAAAAATTTCTTCTAAAAATAAAATCAAGCGTACAGTTAGACATGAAAAGTTCTAAAATTAAGCAAAAATATTGGGCAAAAATGAATAAATAAATAAAAAAATAAGCGAAAAATACCTCACAGTTTAACACAGGAAATTTGAATTAAAGTTTCATTCTTCAATTCTTGCTTTTCCCAAAAATCAACATCAAGTTAACCTGCTTGGTGAATTCTCATTCAAAGAACAGAACATGGCGTGGGGGGGGGACTAATGGCTGCTGATACCTTGGCCAGTGTAGCTTCGCATAACAGAATAAATAAAAAATTTCAAACTTTTTTTTTCCCTCCCAAATGAAGCATGAACTCCAAAAAGGGGGGGGAAACGAAAAATACAGATATATATATATACAGAAATAAAATAAATAAATAAATGAATGAATAAATAAAAAAATACAAACATATACTCTCCTCCATAGAATATAGAATTAGTAAAAACTCTTCCAGTGAAGAAATACTTAACAAGCATAAGTCTTTACAATAAGTCCCTAATAAAAGTGACTACAAAAACGAAAACATCAAGTATATAACAAACTATAACCATAAAAGGTAAAAAATAAAAATAGAAAAATCATTTGATATACACCTCCTTTCAACCAAATGGTAAACACCAATTTAGAACAGAAGTTCCTCAATTTAATTAAAAACACTTCCCCACTAACAACCCTCTAAGTAAAACTTTTAACAAAATAAACTTAAACTGAGTTATAGTTACACAAATAACCTCGAAAATATCATAACTAATAATAATAAATATTTCTTAAATCAACACGTGGATTGAAATAAAATTAACTGCCAAAATAATAAAGAGGACAACAATAAAAACTTAAGCAATTGTAGAAACCCCTATAATTGCCCACTACAAAATAGGTGTAAAATAAATTCAGTTGTCTATCAATGCAATATAACATCAATACAAAACCCCACTATAAATAAAAGGTACATCGGTTCTACAAAGAACACATTTAAGCAGTGATGGTACATGCACTTAACTTCATTCAAAAACAACTTATATCGAAACCAAACATCCTTTTCTGCATATTTTTGGAAATTAAAGGGCACAAAACTGAAACCCAAAGTAAAATGGAAAATCCTGGATAAAACTAGAAACGTCAACTCGCTTAACGACATCTGCCCTTTATGCTTAAGTGAAAAGCTACACATTCTAAAGTGCACCAAAAATGGCGAACTATTGAACCGTAGAGACAAATTAGCAGAGTTATGCAAACATCAAAAATATTTTTCTTTAAAATTTAATTAACTAAAAATACCTCATTCGCATAAAATAATCCCCTTCAAAAATGTAATTAATACCCATTGTTTAATCCTCAAAATAAAAAAAACGAACAACGTATAAATAAAAGAAAATAAACTCACACAACATTAATAGCAACTTTATTCCATCCACTAATAGATAGTAGCAAAATAAAAAGTATCTACCCTTTCTTAAAACACCTTACATCCCAATATAAGAATTACCCAGACAAAACTAAAAAGTAACCTGTCCAAAACTAAGCTACTCCACATCCCTCTCCTAACCCAAGGCTGTATCACTATGGCTACAAACTGCCGGCTAAACTTCCACCACATTCACTTACATATCATATTACCAAAAATAAATCGGTTTCAGCATTTATTTTTCATTTCAACTTATCACGAGATGAGGAGCAAGCGTAGCTCCGAAAATTTTTGTGTAGTGATACTATGTTTTTATAAACCATTACGCTCTCACACTCTGATTGAGCACTGTACAAGAAAGGTAGACTTTGAAAAACAGTAGCCACTCTAGCGTGTACGCATCACTCATTCAGTAAAATGAATTGGAGCAATCTAGCTATTGGGCGCGTAATATGATATGCGCTAAAAGAGTACCTTCTTCTACCGAGCGCCCCGTGGCCCAGGGGTAGTGTCGCAGACTAACACCAAATCGGTCGGGTTTCGAGCCTGGGTTATGTAGCAATCGGAGTCTAACCGTACTGATACTATATTACTATAGTAATATTTTTTATTATTGATATTTATATATTTTACTCCATATATATATATATAGTACTGTGCAAAAGTATGAGGACAAGAATTATTTTATCTTTTATGCAGGCATCAAAATAAAATTTAAAATATCCCCTGTCCTAACATTTTTGCACACTACGGGTAGTGTGCAAAAGTATGAGAACAGGGGATTTTCGTAAAAACGTCACTGAAATTTAAATACGGGGAGAAAAACCAAGTAAATTGCTAATAAATATTGATGATTCAAAACTTAATTGTATGCTACTTAATATGTATGGCCCTTAACTGACTGACTAAATATAATAGTTGAAAACATGATTAAGGCTTCTACTGGGCATAAAGTGGGACATCTGTTTTCTACTGTTATGAAGTAACAAACTGATCCCCCATTAATTACGACTTAATAATATAATACATCTCTCCCCCCTCTAGCTATGACTCAAATAACAGAACGGATTGGGTTATATAGCCTTGGCTGGCAACCAGTCTACCGCAGAAAGTAATGGCAACCTACTGCGGGATAATCTTCTGCCCAGTCCGTCATGTCTCTTTCGAGATATAATCTCCCAAGCGCATACGACGTTTAACACTTAAATAAGTGAGGCGACAACCGAACGGCGAAAATATATGTTTCATTCTTGAAATATTCTTATTTAATACCAAACAGTTATTCCTCTCTCTGTTTCCACTGAATCTAATTGTCTAATACCTGGCCCAGCATATGAACTCACATCTAAACTTATTTATAAATGGAACTTTGTCTGTGTGTGTGTGTGTGTGTGTGTGTGTGTGTGTGTGTGTGTGTGTGTGTGTGTGTGTGTGTATCCGTTACCTATAGACTCCGAAACGGCTGAACCGATTTTCTGGAAAATTTACACAGTTGTACTATAAGCGTCTGCGAGTGTTCTTAGCTAGGTTTTGTGTCGAGGTACGCCCAATAAATATCGAAAATCGATAATCGGAAAAATCAGGTTATAGGAGTGGTCCAATTTTAATCAAATTTGAGGCACTCATAGAGAAAGACATAAGAAACGATATTCAGAAGTTTCAAGCTTGCAGTTCTTACAATAGTGCAGAATTCTTGATATCAATATCAGGAAATCAAAATTTGACTTCCATCCATTCATTTTTCTTTCAGTCTACGGTTTCGCTTTAACTGGAAACAACTATTGCTTTTTATTCTTTCGTGCCAACGTCCAAAGAGTTTGAGCTCCAGGACCATGGATTAGTTTTAAAGCTTGCATTAATCCCGAGCAACGCCGGGCTATACTGCTAGTACACAATATTACAAAATTCATGAACTAAAGTTTTAATGCAATAGTGATTTCTTCCAATATTAGCTCGAATAAAAATGAAGCAAATAATAACTCAATTTTTTTTTAATCGTATCACCTCGAGCAAGGAGGTAACGCCACTGATGTGCAGGGGGCTATGTAATAGTGAGAAGATTGGAAAAGATAAAGCCGGAAACCACATCATAAATAGGGAACAAGGGATGAGCCTCTTAACCTGTTCAATAGACGTAGGTGGAGTGTGAACCGGGCGATAGATAGATCTATCTACTCCAATGGCAAAAAACAAAAAACAAAATGAGAAGATTGGAAAAGAGAAAGCCGGAAACCACATCCTAAACAGGGAACAAGGGATGAGCCTCTTAACCTGTTCAATAGACATAGGTGGAGTGTGAACTGGGCGATAGTTAGATCTATCTACTCCAATTGAAAAAAAAAACAAAGTGAGAAGATTGGAAAAGAGAAAGCCGGAAACCACATCCTAAACAGGGAACAAGGGATGAGCCTCTTAACCTGTTCAATAGACGTAGGTGGAGTGTGAACAAGGCGATAGTTAGATCTATCTACTCCAATTGAAAAAAAAAACAAAAAAACCAACTGAGAAGATTGGAAAAGAGAAAGCTGGAAACCACATCCTAAACAGGGAACAAGGGATGAGCCTCTTAACCTGTTCAATAGACGTAGGTGGAGTGTGAACTGGGCGATAGTTAGATCTATCTACTCCAATTGAAAAACAAAAAAACAAAAACAAAGTGAGAAGATTGGAAAAGAGAAAGCCGGAAACCACATCCTAAACAGGGAACAAGGGATGAGCCTCTTAACCTGTTCAATAGATGTGGGTGGAGTGTGAACCGGGCGATAGTTAGATCTATCTACTCCAATTGAAAAAAAAAAACAAAGTGAGAAAATTGGAAAAGAGAAAGCCGGAAACCACATCCTAAACAGGGAACAAGGGATGAGCCTCTTAACCTGTTCAATAGACGTAGGTGGAGTGTGAACCGGGCGATAGATAGATCTATCTACTCCAATTGAAAAAAAAAACAAAAAAACCAAGTGCGAAGATTGGAAAAGAGAAAGCTGGAAACCACATCCTAAACAGGGAACAAGGGATGAGCCTCTTAACCTGTTCAATAGACGTAGGTGGAGTGTGAACTGGGCGATAGTTAGATCTATCTACTCCAATTGAAAAAAAACAAAAAAAAACAAAGTGAGAAGACTGGAAAAGAGAAAGCCGGAAACCACATCCTAAACAGGGAACAATGGATGAGCCTCTTAACCTGTTCAATAGTTGTGGGTGGAGAGTGAACCAGGCGATAGATAGATCTATCTACTCCAATTGAAAAAAAACCAAAAAAACCAAAGTGAGAAGATTGGAAAAGAGAAAGCCGTAAACCACATCCTAAACAGCGAAAAAGGGATGAGCCTCTTAACCTGTTCAATAGACGTGGGTGGAGTGTGAACTGGGCGATAGTTAGATCTATCTACTCCAATTGAAAAAAAAAACAAAGTGAGAAGATTGGAAAAGAGAAAGCTGGAAACCACATCCTAAACAGGGAACAATGGATGAGCCTCTTAACCTGTTCAATAAACGTGGGTGGGGTGTGAACCGGGCGATAGTTAGATCTATCTACTCAAACTGAAAAAACAAAAAAAAAAAAACAAAGTGAGAAGATTGGAAAAGAGAAAGCCGGAAACCACATCCTAAACAGGGAACAAGGGATGAGCCTCTTAACTTGTTCAATAGACATGGGTGGAGTGTGAACCGGGCGATAGATAGATATATCTACTCCAATTGAAAAAAAAAACAAAGTGAGAAGATTGAAAAAGAGAAAGCCGGAAACCACATCCTAAACAGGGAACAAGGGATGAACCTCTTAACTTGTTCAATAGACATGGGTGGAGTGTGAACCGGGCGATAGATAGATATATCTACTCCAATTGAAAAAAAAAAACAAAGTGAGAAGATTGGAAAAGAGAAAGTCGGAAACCACATCCTAAACAGGGAACAAGGGATGAGCCTCTTAACTTGTTCAATAGACATGGGTGGAGTGTGAACCGGGCGATAGATAGATCTATCTACTCCAATTGAAAAAAAAAAAAAGTGAGAAGATTGGAAAAGAGAAAGCCGGAAACCACATCCTAAACATAGAACAATGGATGAGCCTCTTAACCTGTTCAATAGATGTGGGTGGAGTGTGAACCGGGCGATAGTTAGATCTATCTACTCCAATTGAAAAAAAAAAAAAAAAAAGTGAGAAGATTGGAAAAGAGAAAGCTGGAAACCACATCCTAAACAGGGAACAAGGGATGAGCCTCTCCACCTGTTCAATAGACGTGGGTGGTGTGTGAACCGGGCGATAGTTAGATCTATCTATTCCAATTGAAAAAAAAAACACCAAGTGAGAAGATTGGAAAAGAGAAAGCCGGAAACCACATCCTAAACAGGGAACAATGGATGAGCCTCTTAACCTGTTCAATAGATGTGGGTGGAGTGTGAACCGGGCGATAGTTAGATCTATCTACTCCAATTGAAAAAAAAAACCAAGTGAGATGATTGGAAAAAAAGCAAGCCGGAAACCACATCCTAAACAGGGAACAATGGATGAGCCTCTTAACCTGTTCAATAGATGTGGGTGGAGTGTGAACCGGGCGATAGTTAGATCTATCTACTCCAATTGAAAAAAAAAAAAAAAAAGTGAGAAGATTGGAAAAGAGAAAGCCGGAAACCACATCCTAAACAGGGAACAAGGGATGGGCCTCTTAACCTGTTCAATAGATGTGGGTGGAGTGTGAACCGGGCGATAGATAGATCTATCTACTCCAATTGAAAAGAAAAAAATAAAAAAAAAACAAAGTGAGAAGATTGGAAAAGAGAAAGCCGGAAACCACATCCTAAACAGGGAACAATGGATGAGCCTCTTAACCTGTTCAATAGATGTGGGTGGAGTGTGAACCGGGCGATAGATAGATCTATCTACTCCAATTGAAAAGAAAAAAATAAAAAAAAAACAAAGTGAGAAGATTGGAAAAGAGAAAGCCGGAAACCACATCCTAAACAGGGAACAATGGATGAGCCTCTTAACCTGTTCAATAGATGTGGGTGGAGTGTGAACCGGGCGATAGTTAGATCTATCTACTCCAATTGAAAAAAAAAAACAAAGTGAGAAGATTGGAAAAGAGAAAGCCGGAAACCACATCCTAAACGGGGAACAAGGGATGAGCCTCTTAACCTGTTCAATACATGTGGGTGGAGTGTGAACCGGGCGATAGATAGATCTATCTACTCCAATTGAAAAGAAAAAAAGAAAAAAAAAACAAAGTGAGAAGATTGGAAAAGAGAAAGCTGGAAACCACATCCTAAACGGGGAACAAGGGATGAGCCTCTTAACCTGTTCAATACATGTGGGTGGAGTGTGAACCGGGCGATAGATAGATCTATCTACTCCAATTGAAAAGAAAAAACAAAGTGAGAAGATCGAAAAAGAGAAAGCTGGAAACCACATCCTAAACAGGGAACAAGGGATGAGCCTCTTAACCTTTTCAATAGATGTGGGTGGAGTGTGAACCTAGCGACAGATAGTTCCATCTACTCCAATTGAAAAAAAAAAACAAAGTGAGAAGATTGGAAAAGAGAAAGCCGGAAACCACATCCTAAACGGGGAACAAGGGATGAGCCTCTTAACCTGTTCAATAGATGTGGGTGGAGTGTGAACCTGGCGATAGATAGATCTATCTACTCCAATTGAAAATAAAAAAATAAAAAAAAAACAAAGTGAGAAGATTGGAAAAGAGAAAGCTGGAAACCACATCCTAAACGGGGAACAAGGGATGAGCCTCTTAACCTGTTCAATACATGTGGGTGGAGTGTGAACCGGGCGATAGATAGCTCTATCTACTCCAATTGAAAAGAAAAAAATAAAAAAAAAAACAAAGTGAGAAGATTGGAAAAGAGAAAGCTGGAAACCACATCCTAAACAGGGAACAAGGGATGAGCCTCTTAACCTGTTCAATAGACGTAGGTTGAGTGTGAACCGGGCGATAGTTAGATCTATCTACTCCAATTGAAAAAAAAAAAAAAAGTGAGAAGATTGGAAAAGAGAAAGCCGGAAACCACATCCTAAACAGGGAACAATGGATGAGCCTCTTAACCTGTTCTATAGATGTGGGTGGAGTGTGAACCGGGCGATAGTTAGATCTATCTACTCCAATTGAAAAAAAAAAACAAAGTGAGAAGATCGAAAAAGAGAAAGCTGGAAACCACATCCTAAACAGGGAACAAGGGATGAGCCTCTTAACCTTTTCAATAGATGTGGGTGGAGTGTGAACATAGCGACAGATAGTTCCATCTACTCCAATTGAAAAAAAAAACAAAGTGAGAAGATTGGAAAAGAGAAAGCCGGAAACCACATCCTAAACGGGGAACAAGGGATGAGCCTCTTAACCTGTTCAATAGATGTGGGTGGAGTGTGAACCGGGCGATAGATAGATCTATCTACTCCAATTGAAAAGAAAAAAATAAAAAAAAAACAAAGTGAGAAGATTGGAAAAGAGAAAGCTGGAAACCACATCCTAAACGGGGAACAAGGGATGAGCCTCTTAACCTGTTCAATACATGTGGGTGGAGTGTGAACCGGGCGATAGATAGATCTATCTACTCCAATTGAAAATAAAAAAATAAAAAAATAACAAAGTGAGAAGATTGGAAAAGAGAAAGCTGGAAACCACATCCTAAACAGGGAACAAGGGATGAGCCTCTTAACCTGTTCAATAGACGTAGGTTGAGTGTGAACCGGGCGATAGTTAGATCTATCTACTCCAATTGAAAAAAAAAAAAAAAGTGAGAAGATTGAAAAAGAGAAAGCCGGAAACCACATCCTAAACAGGGAGCAAGGGATGAGCCTCTTAACCTGTTCAATAGATGTGGGTGGAGTGTGAACCGGGCGATAGTTAGATCTATCTACTCCAATTGAAAAAAAAAAACAAAGTGAGAAGATCGAAAAAGAGAAAGCTGGAAACCACATCCTAAACAGGGAACAAGGGATGAGCCTCTTAACCTTTTCAATAGATGTGGGTGGAGTGTGAACCTAGCGACAGATAGTTCCATCTACTCCAATTGAAAAAAAAAAACAAAGTGAGAAGATTGGAAAAGAGAAAGCCGGAAACCACATCCTAACCAGGGAAATAACGTTTCAGGTTTGTTCCCTGATTAGAATCAGGTTTCTTCTAAAATATAATAGACCTCTTAACCTGTTCAATAGACGTGGGTGGAGTGTGAACCGGGCGATAGATAGATCTATCTACTCCAATTATGTTAGAAATTCAGACGATAAGACACTTTTTAATGGCGCTGTATTTCCAAACTTCCGCCATTTTATGTATGATACTTTCTGTCATTTTGATTTCGCTCAAACATTGACAAAACATTTCAAGAACAT
The DNA here is from genome assembly GCA_037127315.1 of Ascarosepion bandense. Lineage (NCBI taxonomy): Eukaryota > Metazoa > Mollusca > Cephalopoda > Sepiida > Sepiidae > Ascarosepion > Ascarosepion bandense. Next base: position 5,473,919 of record JBBBDQ010001492.1, read on the forward strand.
ATTGTCGACATAAGGAAGCGACGGTAAATCATTACTTCTATTAATCAACTCCTGTAAATTAAAACTTCCTTTTGACCGTGAATCGTCAGATCCTATGCAGCTGTTACCTGTGAAAACGTCCGTGTTGTTTTCTTATGCTTTCTATTTGATAGTATTTTTTTTTTTTTCTGGGAGATCGTATTTTTTAAAGATCGTTTACTCTTCCTGGTAGTGATTTTTTGGTATTGTTCAGATATTTCACAACTTATTTCTTTCTAAAATGGAATCCTCTGAGTTGAACGCTATCTTGTCATTGATTGTTCATTTGTTTTTGTTTTTTGTTTTTTTGTCAGTACAAATGTTGCATAATGTCATATAATGTTTTGTTTACCCCGATTCAGGCGTTCGTAGCGAGAAATTTCAAAATGTATGCTCGGACAGTGAAATTTATGTATACATATATATATGTAAGCTGCAAGTAGATGGAGATAGGTTGAATAGGAATAGATAAGTCCGCATATCGCCTTCTTCTCATCGCTCCTTGATTTTTTTAACAGAAGTAAGGCTTACTCTTTCTTCCCTGTTTACGACCAGGTTACCTGTTCCTTCTAAAGACGACTTCAACTCTATATTTCTAACATATTCGCCTGAAATCTGAAATTTTATCTACTGTTTTTCCTCTTCAGTTAGATTAGATAGATTCAGTTATTGTACTGTTCGCACTCTTCCTCTGTCTTTTGAAGTAACGTTTCAGGTTTGTTCCCTGATTAGAATCAGGTTTCTTCTAAAATCTAAGAGACCTCTTCTGCCTTTCGTCAGTACGGCTGATGCTAAACTCCATGTGACTGACCCTCTGTGATTTTTCGAGCGAGCGTTCTTTGCTAACATGAATTGGAAAAATCATACTGAATCATTTGCAAGGCATATTACTAGGAAAGTAGTTTTTCTGTGTTCAGCCAGACAATTTGTATCTATTTTACACATTTTTAAGTCTACCATTCGTTCATACTTTGAAAATTGTTGCCACATATAATCTGGCGATCCTGCTATACATTTAAAGATTTTTGATGAAATCCAAAAAAAGAATCTGCAATATTATTATTCCTGACATGGCATCCTAGCCCTTTCCAATTTTTCTTTCAATAATAGGTTGTAGTTTTATTGTGTTTCAGCAAAGAATCGCAGACAGAAAAACTGTCCTTTAAATCGTGTAACACTCAAACATCGAAGCGAATCATGTATCCAAGTAATTTCAAATGCCTTATTAAGCTTATATGAGATGTGTAGAGGGTCTCTACGATGTCCCGCCATCTATTTTGTATTTTTAATCCCAGGTTTGATTTTGCCGGAACCTTCTCGATCTTCCGGATCAAAATCTCTAAGTTACTCTTAGCTATATCAGTAGTAGTAGTAGTAGTAGTCCTCTGTCATTCAGAGTTGACCATGGGTAGCATTGTAGTTGTCTGCTTGACCGGTGAATCGGCGTCTGTGACTATAGAAATTGATATATCATACTCTAAATAAACAGCACATATTTATTTTTTGCTGCTTGTTTTTATTATTCTAAAAATATCAAATGAAAATAATTCTCTTCGTATTTTTTCGCTTTCATATATAAAACATAAAATTCTCAAGATATTAATGAATTTATAGAAAGTCATTTTAATAGCAGAATATGCATCGATGTTATAAATATCATTATGCGTGATATGAAATCAAGTGTTAAAATGGCATGCGTCATGCGTGATAAAAATGCTACCAAGTTTTGTTCCAACCCAAAATTTGTTGCTTACGACTTACCATTAAAACATCTGTGCCCGTAAAATCACTGAAGTTAAGCAATGTTTAGTCTGTTCAATACTTAGATGGGTAGCCACTTGGGAATACCAGATGTTCTAAGCTTGGGTGTATGGGTGGTGTAGTTGATAATAGCTTGAAATATTTAATCGGAGATCCAAGTTTCAATTTCACTTATGTTAATTGTATTCACTTAATCTTACATATCACACCGTTCTCTCTGATGAAGAATGAGCCTTCCGGATCATCAGGTCTACCGTTGATGTGCTAACGACCATCACTGAATATATACTATGGGTCTTGATAAGAAAGACAAAACTCTAGCTGTCCCTCTTGATATGCCAAGAGAATTTGACAGGGTTTGGCATACTGGCGTTTAGTGCAAGCTACAGAGCTAACTTATTTCTGAACTTATTGTTCGAGTTCATCCTATTATTCCAATGAAATCGTTTAATAAAGGTTGTTTTGAATGGACTAGCTTTCAGATCATTTCATAAGACCGCCAGAGTCTCTCGGGGCTTTATCCTTGGCCCTATTCCTTTTATGATCTTTACCAATTATGTTTCTGATGTAATCATTTCTTAAATAAGGATCTGTGCAGATGATACCACCATTTAGACACGTCTCAATATTAAATCTTTCAAGGCTGAAAAAGTAAACCAAGCTGCTGCTCGTCAAAAGGACATCCAATGTGTGATTGAATAGGGTAGGAAATTGATCGCTAACCTTAATGCCTTCAAAACGAATCTGCTTTCCTTTAACCACCAGAGAGAAACTTTGCTACCTACCGTCAGAATGGAAGACGTTTGTCTGCTAGAAAACAATACAGTTTGCTTCCTTAGCTTCACTCTCTCAATCGACCTAAAATGGAACGACTACATCGAATCTATAACTGTATCTTTTTTTTTAATCATGCCACCCGGAGCAAGGGAGTAACGCCACTGATGCGCAGGGGGCTTCGTAAGAGTGAAAAGATTGGAAAAGAGAAAGCCGGAAACCAGATCCTAAACAGGGAACAAGGTATGAGTCTCTTCATCTATATAATAGACCTGGGTGGAGTGACTGCTAGGAAGAGTGGGTCACTCTATCCGTTTAAAAATAATTTCTCTTCAGAATGCATTTTGCAGATTAGGATATCTACCATTAACCTGTACATTGAATAGTGTTGCCATATTGGTTGATCTAACTGTGAATGAGTGAGACCCAGTTGCCAATCTGGTTGCAAGAGTAATCACCTGTTGTAGAGGCACCAGTGACTTAAGTTCGTTTCTAGTTCTTTCTGCACTACCCTGTATATCCTTTCCTTTTTCTCCACCTTTGCAACTGTCATCACAACTGTATTCCCACCCTTGTCTTGCTCCTTTCTAACTGGTTCGTCTTTCTCTTCACTCTCTTCTACTTAATCTTTTTACTCTTATGTAGCTCCCTGCACATCAGTGGCGTTACCGCCTTGCTCGGGGTGATACGATTAAAAAAGAATATATATATCTAATCTGGTACTTCTGGTATTCATCTCGAGGTTCTGGACAAAATTCAAAGAAGGATCTGCAATATAATCGATCCTGACTTGGCATCTCGACTTCAGTCACTTTCTCACCGACATGACGCGACTTCCCTCTGTTTTTTCTACAAATAATTTACGGCTACTTCTCTGACGAGCTGCTTTCTCTGGTACCCCAATCACATGTATTTAAGCGGGTTACTAGACTGGATGTGCGTTGTGGTGCAGTGGATATCGGCTCAGAACGAGAAATCGGGGAGCCGAGTTCAAATTCCAGTTGAATTCATTGCATTAACTTACGCGCAAATCCCCTTGGGAAAGGTATTAATCTGCCTCTTCCTTCCAGTTATGGGTTAAATAACAGGACAGATTGGGTTTTATAGCCTTGCCTGGTAACCAGTCTACCGTAGAAAGCAATGGCAACCGACTGCAGGATAATGTTCTGCCCAGTCCGTCATGTCTCTTTCGAGACATGATCGCCCAAGCGTCTTTCAAGCATGGCACTTAACTGACTGACTAGACTGGCATCAAGGTTTCACCCTTTTACCGTCGAAAATGGTAAATGAAATCTCCTCTTCTAACAGTTTCCTTTCTTGCACTTAGCGTTTGTGGAACTCTAATTCCTTGCATAACAGCGTTAGCCCGGCTTTAATTGGGAGTGAAATGATTATAAAAAAATAAATATTTCGTAGCGAACCAATAAACTGCATCCATATTAGGTGTGAAATAATGATCAGCGTTGAATGCGACGGCAATTAGCTAAAGTATTAAATGATTTATGATACAAAATTAATGCAAGCTGTGAAATAAATCGATATGTAATAAATCAGTGTAGGAAGCGAAGGAATTAAATGTTATTGGCTTTCGGATTAATAAAATACATACTACTCGCTATGTTTATAGTAAACTAAATATGTATTTGGCATAATGTGCTTCGGCTAAGAAGGAAAAATCGGAAAGTCGAGTTCGAATTCCAGCCGTGTAGTTTACATTCATTTATGTTAAAACTAGCAGTATAGCCCGGCGTTGCTCGGGTTTAATGAAAGCTTTAAAACTGATCCATGGGCCTGGAGCTCAGACACTTTGGCACGAAAGACTATAAAGCAATAGATGTTTCCAGTTAAAACGAAACCGGAGACTGAAAGAAAAATGAATGGATGTAAGTCAAATTTTCATTTCCTGGTATTGATATGAAATAAGTTTTTTTCGCCGTAAACTGAATTTTGAAGGCTAAATAAGACCTCTGAGTAAATGGTATCATGGCTGAGACTAAGAACTACAATTATACCTACTTAGAGCCAAACGCGAAGCAAAAACTAAAATAAAAGGGCTGAAATATACAAAAGAGGCAGATAAACAGACACACACACAAACATTTTACCTGTTATATATATATATATATATATATATATATATATATATATATATTATCGATTCAGAGCATATTTTAGGTAAATGATGTTAGTGTTTAACAAAAAACAAAATGATAATTTAAATTCTCCAATGACTTCTGCTTTAAACTAACTAGCACTATAGCCCGGCGTTGCTTGGGTGTAATGAAAGCTTTAAAATTATCCATGGTCCTGGAGCTCAGACTCAGCCTAAAGAATACTTGTGTGAAGTTTGTTGAGAATCGGGTAAAAATTGTGGATTTGTATAAAGGACATACAGACAGGTAAACAGACACACACAAACATCTTGCCTTTTATATATATATATATTATTGATTTTCTGCACTATTGTAAGAACTGCAACCTTGAAACCTCTGAATATCGTTTCTTGTGTCTTTGCCTATGAGTGTATCAAATTTGATTAAAATCGGACCACTCCTTCTATAACTCGATTTTTTCGATTATCGATTTTCGATTTTTATCTGGGGTACGTCGACACAAAACTTAGCTAAGAACACTAGCAAACGCTTATAGTACAACTGTGTACATTTTCAAGAAAATCGGTTCAGCCGTTTCGGAGTCTATAGGTAACGGATACACACACACACACACACACACACACACACACACAAAGTAATAATAAATAAGTTTAGATGAATTCATGTTATCTTCCACACCGTATTAAATAGTAGAGTATATAGAGATTTATTGTTGTAATTAGTAATCATTTTTAGAAAAAGAGCAAATCAAAGCCGTATGTGGTCCTAGGAAGAAATCAGCTATTGAGCTTTGGCACAGCATAGTACCCGGAAGCCATACCAATTTGGGTTATGATGAAGTCGTCAGCAGCAGAATATGGTCATTGGTAAAAACTATCAGACTAGATTTATTGCACTGAAATGCAATGGCACCATGCAAGATCTCTTTATACTGGACAATATATTGTGTTCTAAATATTCCAATTCAGATGTAAACTCCAGGACCACATAGAGTAGATCCTTGTGTCTTCAATTATACGCACAACCAAACAACCTTTGATGACACGTGGGTTAGTTACGTAGTTAAATTATGAAATCGGTTTCAATCGATTGCATAAAATAATAATTGTCATGCTAAACGTGAACTTCATCTCGCTAAATAATGTCATGATATTGAATACATATAAATAATAATTTGTAGATGATGAAATAAAATAATGCTCTTCAGAATGGTTTATGTAGCCGAGTAATCAAATTATTTTTCAAAATAATGGTTCTTTCTTTAAAAGGCCCAAGAGCCACTCGAGATAAAGTGTTACAGAGTAAAAGGTACATTTTATTATATATAATGAGGAAAATGTGTTTAGAAAATTGGATACTCACAGGACAAATTGAGGGCAAGCATAAGAGCTGCAAAAAACGCAAAACCTATATAGTGAACTTGTATAAATGAATAGCAAAACAAGGGTGAGTAGAAGTAAAAAAATTTAACAGAGATAAAGCACAGGAAATTGTGGAGAACAATTACCATCAACGTTCTCAAAGAGGACTTGTAAGATTAATTATTTTTTCTGGGGGAAGGATTCAGTTAATTCCCTCATGGAAGTTTAATCGATTTTTTAAATCGAGTTAACTAGATATTTTTCATCCTGGCTCAAACCGCCTGTATACGGACAGGAAACGTATTCAGCTGATAAAGAAATTGTGTCTTTTTACCAGACCTATTCAAGCTATACTGCGAGAGAATTCTGCAAGCCCTAGATGTCATGCCAAGATTCGTCATTTACTGCCGCACTCTGAACAGTATACAATACACGGATGATATAGTGTTTATAGCAGTCAGGAAGAAGAAACTTTAATCCTTCCTACAGGAGGTAGCTGAAGAAAATACAAGGAAAGGACTGCAAATAAACTAGAAAACTGGATGCATGATCATCTGCCCAAAATGCCAACTACACGGAGAGAGTATTAAAATCAAGCAGAAACAAAAAATTAATACCAGAAGATGGAAAGTGTGACACTGAGATCTAAAGCCATATTGGCAGGGCCAATGATGTATTCCAGAAGCTGAGTAGGGTACTGAAAATGTTGCTAGAAGCAAAGATAGTACTGGGCTGCTGTGTGATATCTATTCTTCCATAAGGCTATGAATGCTAGACAATATCCTTAAAAATGAAGAAGAGACTTGAAGCTACCGAAATATTGTTATACAGAAGGATGCTGAGATTGACATGGACCGATCATGTCAGTAGCGATGAGGTTTTAGGAGAGGACGGAAACTAAAAGAAAATTATTACTTAACACCAGGAAAAGACAGATGAAGATCAAAGGACGTGTAATGAGAAAGCAGTGTTTAGAGAATCTGATACACACAGGTCACATATAGAGAAAGAGTGACAAAGAAAAGTAACGCATGACATACTTAAAGGGTTTAAACAAGTCGATAGCAGAGCCGGGTTTGGGTTAGGTCTAAGTAGAAAACGTGCTAAAAGTCACTAGAGATAAGGGACGTGGAAGGCCATGATTGCTTACGTCCGGATGAAACATGGCACATAGAAGAACAATTATGATTTCTAATATCAATTGTTCATGGTTATTTTCTTTGTCTTTTGCTTGTTAGAAAACCTATTCATCCTCATAAAAAAAGGATTTTTATTTATTTTTGTTCAATGCTATTTTAAGTGAAAGCGATTTCTTAACCGCAAAAGCTCATCAGAATCGTTATATTCTCGTAGAAACAAAACAAATAATAAAAATATTGCTAAGTTTTGATGTATAGTAAACCGGAAATGTGCGTACTGGTACATTGGATGTGGGCTCCAAATAAGACATTTTAGGAAAAAGTTCGAATTCCAGTTGAATTCGTTACAATCAATTACGTAGTATGAATCAATCTCTTCTTCGAGCTATGAGTTGTAAAGAAGGACATATTGGGTGTTACAGCCTTTGAGGGCAACCAGTACCCCAGAAAGAAATAGAACAAAAGTGAAATGATCAGCCAAGCGTGTATCACATATGGCATTTTATTGACTAACACATAAAATCTTTAAACTTACTTATTAAATAATAAATGAAGAACACGTAGAAAACAGATGTTTTTTCAAAACATGTTTCCATTTATCTATTTGTTTAAAAGTTTTGTTTTCCAATATTCTACGGCATTCTTATATATATATATATATATATATATGATAAAAATTATAGTTCTAGTATATAATATATATAAGGGTTCTGTTATCAGTGGTGAAGCGTATGTAAATATGAACATGGATATTGATGACAACACCCAGCTGCGGCAGTGAGCTTTATGCTTATGCGTAAACTTCATGGTCTGAAAACCGATTTTAAACATGAAACAGATGGTCACCGCAGGGTATGCACTTCAGTGTTCACTTTTATATTGATATAGGCTTTATCTTTCTTATTGTGAACTTTAACCATTTAATGTCCACAATTTAGTAATGTTTTGTAAACTTTGGCGTGACCTAGGTAGGTTCGTCTGGCTCATTAGGTGCTATTAATTTCGCTCAACTTTGGTATTGAGCGGTTTTTGTAAGATGGTTACAGGTGTCGGGCTTTTTTCTTTGAGCTTCGTACTGATTTCTGTCCGAACAAGTGGAAATTCTTGCAAAAATCAAATAATTGTCGTATTTTAATGAAACGTACAGAACGTATTCATAAATAAATGAAATTATTAAGAAAATCATTTTTTAAAATATTTGTAAGAATACTTTTTTTACATCTGTTAACCTACCATGAAATTTGAAGAAATTAAGTCCTGCTGGCAAAATTGGTTTCATTAGTTAAACGCAGAACACATTAGGGAATATAAATAATGTATTATTTTTTTAAACCAATTAGCCCCTTTTACCAAAAAACTGCTTCGAATAGTAAAATAAAAATGCAATAAAACTATGACATTATTTAATTAGATAAGCTTTTAATTGCTTTAATCAATAATATAATTATCAGAATTTATTATCGAAAGAAAATATTTTTGATTGATAATTAAATTTTAAAAAATTGTTTTCTTTTTATTTCTTTTAATTATAATAATATAAGTTTTAAAAATATTTTTAAAATATTTCCAAGATTTATAGACGTTAGACTCGTAGGTTATAAAACCAAAAGTATATTTACTAATCGAAAATTAAAAAGTTTAATACAAATCATCCAGACATCGTCTTTTTAAAATAAATCTAATTTTAATTGTGTATTTGAATTCTTTTTCTGTTTGGTAATTTCTATGTATACATTAAAATGTCACGTATTACAGGGATTCTTTTTCTTACAGGAAAAAAATGTGTACAATTATGTCACTTATGATCACCATACATTTATCTCGCATCTATCAACATATTTCCATTACGAGGAAAAGGTTAGAAAAGTCAACGCTATGTTAAAATAGTTTTATTCTAAATTCCAAGATATAAATATGTAATACTAGTGTAAATCAGATAAATTGAACATTACATTTGTTAATTTTGCAAAAATAATTTGTCACGGCTGCATTTTTTTAAAAGATTTCTAAAACTGAGAATTAATTTTTCTTTACGAAGGTGTTGACAGCTCAACAAAGGTAAAAAATTTCAAAATTTCAAAATTTCAAAATTTTATGTTACAATTAATATAATTTTGTTTTGAAGAGTATTTTGCTTACTAGAAATACTAATTTTAATCATTTAGCTTTCAATTAAGACTAAAATAATAAAGAATTCAAGGAAACTTTTTTGTATTTTTAAAATTCAATTTAAAAGTTAGTTACGGTAAAAGAGTGAAGGTACTTAATATATATATATATATATATATATATATATATATATATGATTTAATGATGTAAATGTAAACCATTTGTACAACCAACATCAAACATTATCTGATGAAGAGAATCTATCTCAAAACAAAAAAAATTCCGTGTCGCAATGTACAATTAATTCATAACAATATGATAATATTAACCTCTGTAATATTTATTATATTCAGCACTGTTCATAATAAAAATAAATGTCGGGGCATTCAAAAGAGTAAAACTCTGTGTTCTCTTAACCTGGATTTATATATATATATATAATTTGTGTCGCAAAATTTTACAACACATTACAAAATTGACTTTAGGTATTTCTAATGCAGTTATGTTTATTAAATTGTTCTACTGTCCGTACAACATATATTTAGATATTCAGTCAAACAATCAGATTTAAAAAATTTAAAGTGACCCACGAAGAAATACCTATATTTAGTAACTGAAAAGTTTACAGTGCTTTTTTTTAAATATACAACAGCTTTTTTTTAATTGTTCAAATATTATTAGAGTGTTCTAAATTAGAATGAGTTTGTTTTTTTAAAACGTTCCAGATTAATTTCATGATTAATTTTTAGAACGGTTAAAAGTATTGTATCATTCTTTTCTGTGAATCTTTCTTTTAACATTAACAGCAAAGTAATAGATCAAGACCCCCGTAAATGTATTGTTGACCTTCATAAAAATAGACTTGGTTATAGGAAGATATCTAGTTAGTTAAATGTGACATTGTGTTCTGCTGGTACAATAGTTAGTCACTTGAAGACGTGTGATGTCATTCGTCCCAAAAAGCTCTGATCGTCTTAAAAGCGGACCGGAACGTACGGCAAGATAATTCGCGAGAAATGTTGGCAATGAGTACCAAGTTACATTCAAAGAACTTCAGGGAGGTCTAGAAGTAAATGAAGTAAAAGTTAGTACGAATACAATTAGTTGTTCACTTCGTCGATATGGCATCTTTTGGAAGATTCCAAAATAAAAAGCACTTTTAAATGAAAACATATCTTTCTATACATTTGTATATTTGGGAAAATCTGCTTTGGTTAGACGAACCGAAATCTGAACATTTCGACAGAAATGCTGTGGCAAATATCTGGAGCTGAAGAGTACTAAATGTTCGCCAAGGAATTCTATAGAAAAAGTAAAATTTTAGGGTGAATCAATCATAATCTGGAGTTTTTTTTTGTTTTTTTTTTTCCCCCTCGGTGTAAGGAACATTGAAATAATAGAAGGGAATATGAATAGAGCATATTATAGGCATATTATAGGCATATTTTGGAGAGAAATTTTTCGTCAGTGTGCACATTCTCTGGGTTTGAAACCAAATTCCGTTTTCGACAAGACAGCGATCCTAAGCATATTGTAAAGCTTAGAAAATTAAGTAAAAAAAATAAACATTCTAAAATGGACAAGTCAATCTCCAGATCTCAATCCGATTGAAAATTTATGGAAAGAGCTGGAACTTCGAATTCAAAGACAGAAACCGCATGAACTAAAATATTTTTTCGCAAACATACGCTCCTGACAAAACCAAACACATTGAAACCATAGCAGCGAAACAGGCGGATCTTCAGCTGCAATCACTTATAATCTTATATTTCTATAACGCTTGTGTTGAGCAATAGTGCAGCGGGAAAGAGTTATGCACACAAAGGAGCCATCGGGAGTCGGAAGACAACGGGAGTCTTCTCTGTTTCTTCAGCTAAAATTCTAGACTTAATATAGTCTTAATAAATCTACGGATTTTTGCTTTTTTTTTCATCATTCCATTACAAGTGCCAGTTTTAATGTCACGGTATTTACCAACCTTCCCACGCAAGGCTAGATGTGACACAAGGTCTTTTTATTGTGGGTCTTTTCGGCTATATAGCCAGGCCAAAAATATCTGTCTATTTTTCCCCAGTCGTGATTCTACCCTTCGGCGGAAGCAGAGAGCGCTCTCTACCTGAAGGCAGACAGCTGACAGTGTCATAGTCGTAACAGCAGAGGCAAATGCCAACTGCTTTACCACTTAAATGTCACTGGTGTGCATGGGGTTACATAGAAGGAAAGTGATGAGAAAGAACAGGTTATAGGGGCATCAGAGAATGGGTAAGAGATGGATGAGAATACTGGAGTGATGAGAATAAAGTGGACGAGAAAAGAACATGAGGGTAAAGAAGCGAGTCAGAGAGATAGGAGATTACAACTGACCTTTCATTTAAATTTTTAGAAATTGTACCTGTCGGAGAAATTCCACAGGCGAGAAGTGCGAGAAAAGAAGCTAAGAGAGTAGAAGTTGCGGTTATATTTTATTGGTTTCACTGTATAAAAGAGGGACCTAGTTGCTATTATTATATATGGGGTAATGAGTGATGTCGGCATATAAAAGCTATGACACCTTTTTTATTCAGAAAACTGAACATAAAGCAAACCATAGGTAACGCTAAATCCAGGTGTGAAAACAATGGTAAACCTAAGAATTCCTTGAATTATATGAAAACAATGAATGACTATGACGTCTCTCTTTTCTCTCTCTCTCTCTCTCTCTCTCTCTCTCACACACACACACACACACACACACACACACACATTTTCAACGTTCTTTTTTAATAATAAATTCATTATCACTCGCTTTATGATGTTTTGTGGCAACTGTAGTTAAGTTATTGTCAAAGACACCGGCTTGTGATCAGATTGCAAAATTTTAGGTCACGCAGAACCTCTTGGATTAACAGAATAAAACCTGGTAGCATTGGGCCTATTTGAATTATTCTCCCCTTTACTGCTTGTGGATATTTTAAAAAATCATAGTGCTATATTTTTCTTGTCTCTGAATATTTTGGTAATCGTTCTTTGAAACCTATAGCCACAGAGAGAAAAATAAATGCACATGAAGAGTTAAGTTCAAATATCGAGCTCTGTCAGCTTAGAAAAACACTTGTTGAAAATACGTATATACTTAGACAAGAAAATAATAAACGAAAACTTAAAATTCTAGAAGCTATCTACATCAAACAGTTTAAACCTAGCCTAAATAAAATAAATTTCAACACCTCCACTAACATACTTCAATGCCTATAATCGACGGGAGAGGTCATAGTTATTATACTTACCCCCTACACCCATAGTAGTAGCAGTTCCCAGACCAATCCCTTCATGCCACTAAACTCTCATTTGACCAAAATCCCACTACCACCATTACTTCTCGGCCTGCAGCCACGTGCGACGCAAAAATGTACTTGTTTAATTTTCTCTGTATAACTCCACTCTGTTAATAATTTAAATGTTCTATGTTCACTGAATATTAAATGTTCATCCTTTGATAATGGCTTATGTAAAACGAAGGCTCAGACCTGATAAGAAAACCAACAATTATTGTGATTTCTTGTCGTCTTTTCATGACAACACTATCAAGCTAATCAGATCATACGAAAGGATCTTACACAAAATAAATAGACAGAAATTGTCTATATTATTCAATGAAACCTGTATTAATATTCATATATATATATATATATATATATATAGTCATCCGCAGACAGATCTGTTTCGCTGTATCACAGCTCATCAGTAGGGTTAGACATCAAAATTCTTTTACGCAGGATTAAAACCCGACCGAATTGGCGTCAGTCGGCGATTCTACCCCTAAACTATGGGCGCTCGGTAGAAGAGAGCAGACTTTTAGCGTATGATATATCATACACCAGTAGTTAGAGTGCTCTAATGTCATCCATCATAATTTTTTAATTATAATAATTTATAAAGTTTAAAAATATTTCCAAGACTCGTAGACGTTAGGCTCGTAGTTTATGAAGAGAAGACTATATTTTCTAATCGAAAATTAAAAAGTTTAATACAAATCATCTAGCCATCGTATTTTTTTAAAAAAATCCCATTTTCGCTGTGTATTTGAAGTTTTTTTTTCTGTATGGCAATTTCTATGTGTACATTAAAATGTCATGTGTTTCAGGGATTCTTTCCCTTACTGGAAAAATGTGTACAATTATGTCACATGTGATCGCCATACACTTATCTTATCTCGCATCTGTCAACATATCTTAATTACAGGGAAAATGATAGAAAAGTCAACGCTATGTTTTAAAAATAGTTTTATTCTAAATTTCATGCAATAAATATGTAATACTCGTGTAAATCAGATAAATTTAACATTCAATTTTTTAATTTTACAAAAATAATTTGTGACAGATATATATTTTATTTTGAAATGTTTTTAAAACTGAGAATTAAATTTTTGTTTATGAATGTGTTGATCGCTCAAAAATGGTTAAAATTTAAAAACTTAAAAAATCTCAAAATATTATGTTTTAATTAATGTAATCTTTGTTTGAAATACACAAGTTTATTTTACTTAGTAAATAGTAGATTTAATTATTTAGCTTTCAATTAAAACAAAAATAAAAAAAATTCAAGGAAGCAGTTTTATTTATTTTTAAAAATTCAATTTAAAAGTTAGTTACTGAAAAAGAATGGAAGTACTTAATATATATATGAGTATCCTGTACATAAAGTAGTAGGATAACTCTCTAAGGGAGCTCTAAATATATTTGTATATAGATACATATAGAGCAAGTATAAGAAAAAATTAAGGCAGACACGTTATTTCATGGTACATCGGAAGCTATTTTAGGTAAAGCATCATCAGCTGACGATGGTTTGCTTGAAATAGGCCATACTTCCGATTTACCGTGAAATAACATGTCTGCCTTAATTTTTCTTATATATATATATATATATATATATATAATGTGACACAAAATTTTGCAACACATTACAAAAATATTTTATAGGTATTCCTAATATGTTTATTAAATTTGTTCTACTGTCCGTAGAATATATATTGAAGTATTCAGTCAAACACTCAGAGTAAAAAAAATTAACAGTCCACCCACGAAGAAATCCCTATATTTAGTAACTGAAAAGTTTACAACGCTTATTTTTATATACAACACCTTTTTTTAATTGTATAGATAGTATACATGGTATAGATGAAATGATGCAGAAACAGAAAAAAAATCAGAGCAATAAGGACTGTATTTTAATTAAACAGAAAATATCTGACCGCCATGTTTACAAATTCAGCTTTTTTCTCAATCGATTCCAGAAGCAGATCACTAAATTTACTCATTCATGTCATCGTGAAGCAAATATAGTTTCGCTAAGTGAATCATAAAACCGGTATTTTGAAGGATAAAACCAGTATTTATTTAAACTGATAAGGCGAACAAAGCAAATACAAAATGGCCTATACAAATGGTTTATAGGTTATAAAAAGACATTTCGGAAGGTAGGAAAGTAAAACCTATTTGAACTGCGAGACAAAATATTGATTTATATGAGGACGATAGAATATTCTGCAATCTATTCTGCAAACCTAGCACATGTGTGTAGCCATAAAATGAATGAAGGAAAAACTCAAAAACAGAAATCAGAAAAACATGAATGCATTTTCTCAGAATTTATTTAAGCTATAGCAATTTACTAAAAGTAGCTTAGAAGTGACACGCGATTTAGTAAGGTTAGCTTATATGTGGCACAAGTCCAACAATTGAAGATCGAACTCACACATCAGTCTTAATTAATCGATCGAGACAAGCCAGGCTAACCAACAAATAACGCCGAAGCGTTTAACTTGCTTGAACCTATAACATCGGTAAATTTTCGTTTTAGGTACCGACGGCATTTCCCACTTTTGATTTTGATTTCCTGGTATCGATATCAAAACTTTTTTTCGTCGTAAACTGAATTTTGAACGCTAAATAAGTCCTTTGAATAAATGGTATCATGGCTGAGGCTAAGAACTACAACTATAACTACTTAGAGCCAAAACCGAAGCAAAAACTAAAATAAAAGGGCTAAAAAACTGATTTTGATCAGACTCGGTATATATTATTGATTTTCTGCACTATTGTAAGAACTGCAACCTTGAAAATTCTGAATATCGTTTCTTATGTCTTTGTCTATACGTGTATCAAATTTGATTAAAATCGGATCATTCCTTCTATAACCCGATTTTTTCGATTATCGATTTTCGATATTTATCTGGGGTACCTCGACACAAAACCTAGCTAAGAACACTCGCAGACGCTTATAGGACAATTGTGTAAATTTTCAAGAAAATCAGTTCAGCCGTTTCGGAGTCTATCGGTAACGGACACACACACATACACACACACACACACAGACAATGTTACATTTATAATTAAGTTTAGATTAGATTAGATAGATGAACCTAAATGGGTTATTTAATGTCGACGAGGTTTTTTAGGATAGGTTCGTATGAACAGAATATGTATTCTTTATAAGAAAGCGGCTTGTAGATTAGGATTCATTGATGTATTTTTATAAAGAGGGTATTTTTTGCGAGTCAAATGTATTGCCAGTAATATTGTTTATATTTTAAAATATATTGCTTGTAATTTACTACAAAAATCTGTTTATATACTTTCAGGGCGTTTTGACGCCAGTATGGGCGTTAATTATTTGCCCATGAATCGCTAACAGCTGCTACAACTCCGTGTCGGTGTGGACCTAAGAACAATAGCAAATTGTTACACGCTTCACAAATTCTCCCCGTCAGTGGCCATGCTGCCTGATGGAGTTTATCGTCATACCCAGAACTAACAGGAAGACGTAGTGAATCATGTTCTTTCATGTTTTGAAGGGACAGCGCACATGAAAAAAGAAGTACTGATTATAAATTTGAGATTTGGGCTTTTCATTGTATCAGTAGACAAAAACATTTATGACGAATACCAGTTATTACCTAAGATTTAACAAAGACAACGTGATATGAGATTTAGGGTAGAACTCACTAGATATGCAGAAGTTAGATAAAAAGAGATTCATTCATGTGCTTAATATACCCCCTTAATTATATATGTGCAGTGTTTCTTCAGGACGCTGACGATTATGGCTCTCCACAATTTTCCAGGCTTTTATAGCTATTCAGTTAAGTACCATACGTGATACACGCTCGAAAGAGACATGACTGACTGGCCAGAATATTATCCCGCAGTAGATTGCCATTACTTTCTGCGGTAGACTGGTTGCCAACCAAGGCTATAGAACCCAATCTCTCCTGCTATTTAACCCATAACTGGAGCGAAAAGACGGATGAAAAAGTAGGATAGATTGGGTTCTATAGCTATTAATAAACTTTGAATTTTTATTATATCTCTCAACACATTTCTCTGTCATTTTACTGAACTTCATTAGCTGACGTATGCGTTATTTTTTTGTGACCCTCTTGCCATTAATCTGTCTTCTGAGAATCAAATTTTCCAAGCCCTCTTTCCTTATTATGTGCCCAAGAAATTTCAACTGTCTTTCTGATATTAAGTACTAGTGATCATTTGTTACCAGTTTTTGAAACTTCATTGTTGCTCTTATGTTTTGTACATAGTATTGTAAGCATCCTTCACTAAAACGACTTTTCGAATGCTTCAAGACTCTTCTTCTGTGATGAGATTTTCCAGCATTTACTGCCACATAGGAGGACTGATATTACGTAACATTGCTTTATATTGTCTTTATTTTTAACGAAAGTTTTCTTTTTTACAATCAATATCCCAATGTGCCTTCGGATGTTAGTGTTGCCCTTTCTGTCTTCGATTACAACATCTTCCGTTGTTGCACTTGTTTAATTTTTGTATCTCCAATTTATAAATTGCATTTTGGGTTCCTCCTTTTGCTAACAACCATGCATTCAGTTTTTGCTTTCTTACGCTATTTTCTGTAGGACTTTTTGTAGTTTTCTTTCTGTTCCATTAGCTTCTTTTTTCGCGTTTCCCGCCTGTGGAATTCCCTTCCACATGTCTGCTTTCCCGACAGCTATTATCTCCAGCAGATTAAATGTAAGGTCAATAGACACCTCCTATCACACTAACTAGCATTTATTCTCCCAACACTCTCACCATCTACCCAACCCTCATTTTCGGTATCCTTACCCATCTAGACACCTCCTATCACAGTAACTAGCATCTATTCTCCCAACACTCTCACCATCTACCCAACCCTCATTCTCGGTATCCTTACCCATCTAGACATCTCCTATCACAGTAACTAGCATCTATTCTCCCAACACTCTCACCATCTACCCAACCCTCATTCTCGGTATCCTTACCCATCTAGACATCTCCTATCACACTAACTAGCATTTATTCTCCCAACACTCTCACCATCTACCCAACCCTCATTCTCGGTATCCTTACCCATCTAGACACCTCCTATCACAGTAACTAGCATCTATTCTCCCAACACTCTCACCATCTACCCAACCCTCATTCTCGGTATCCTTACCCATCTAGACATCTCCTATCACAGTAACTAGCATCTATTCTCCCAACACTCTCACCATCTACCCAACCCTCATTCTCGGTATCCTTACCCATCTAGACACCTCCTATCACAGTAACTAGCATCTATTCTCCCAACACTCTCACCATCTACCCAACCCTCATTCTCGGTATCCTTACCCGTCTAGACACCTCCTATCACGGTAACTTGCATCTATTCTCCCAACACTCTCACCATCTACCCAACCCTCATTCTCGGTATCCTTACCCGTCTAGACACCTCCTATCACACTAACTTGCATCTATTCTCCCAACACTCTCACCATCTACCCAACCCTCATTCTCGGTATCCTTACCCATCTAGACACCTCCTATCACACTAACTTGCATCTATTCTCCCAACACCTCACCATCTACCCAACCATCATTCTCGGTATCCTTACCCGTCTAGACACCTCCTATCACAGTAACTAGCATCTATTCTCCGAACACTCTCACCATCTACCCAACCCTCATTCTCGGTTATCCTTACCCATCTAGACACCTCCTATCACACTAACTTGCATCTATTCTCCCAACACTTCACCATCTACCCAACCCTCATTCTCGGTATCCTTACCCGTCTAGACACCTCCTATCACACTAACTTGCATCTATTCTCCCAACACCTCACCATCTACCCAACCATCATTCTCGGTATCCTTACCCGTCCAGACACCTCCTATCATACTAACTTGCATCTATTCTCCCAACACTCTCACCATCTACCCAGCCCTCATTCTCGGTATCCTTACCCATCTAGACACCTCCTATCACAGTAACTAGCATCTATTCTGCCAACACTCTCACCATCTACCCAACCCTCATTCTCGGTATCCTTACCCATCTAGACACCTCCTATCACAGTAACTCAGCATCTATTCTCCCAACACCTCACCATCTACCCAACCCTCATTCTCGGCATCCTTACCCATCTAGACATCTCCTATCACATTTCAAATAGCATTTATTCTCCCAACACTCTCACCATCTACCCAACCCTCATTCTAGGTATCCTTACCTTATCTAGACACCTCCTATCACACTAAATAGCATTTATTCTCCCAACACTCTCACCATCTACCCAACCCTCATTCTCGGTATCCTTACCCATCTAGACACCTCCTATCACACTCAAATAGCATTTATTCTCCCAACACTCTCACCATCTACCCAACCCTCATTCTAGGTATCCTTACCCATCTAGACACCTCCTATCACACTAAACAGCATTTATTCTCCCAACACTCTCACCATCTACCCAACCCTCATTCTCGGTATCCTTACCCATCTAGACACCTCCTATCACAGTAACTAGCATCTATTCTCCCAACACTCTCACCATCTACCCAACCTCATTCTCGGTATCCTTACCCATCTAGACACTTCCCATCACAGTAACTAGCATCTATTCTCCCAACACTCTCACCATCTACCCAGCCTCATTCTCGGTATCCTTACCTATCCAGACACCTCCTATCACAGTAACTAGCATCTATTCTCCCAACACTCTCACCATCTACTCAACCTCATTCTCGGTATCCTTACCCATCTAGACATCTCCCATCACAATTAAATACATTTATTCTCCCAACACTCTCACCATCTACCCAACCCTCATTCTAGGTATCCTTACCCATCTAGACACCTCATCACACTAAATAGCATTTATTCTCCCAACACTCTCACCATCTACCCAACCCTCATTCTAGGTATCCTTACCCATCTAGACATCTCCTATCACACTCAAATAGCATTTATTCTCCCAACACTCTCACCATCTACCCAACCCTCATTCTCGGTATCCTTACCCATCTAGACACCTCCCATCACACTAAATAGCATTTATTCTCCCAACACTCTCACCATCTACCCAACCCTCATTCTCGGTATCTCACCATCTAGATACCTCCTATCACACTAACTAGCATCTATTCTCCCAACACTCTCACCATCTACCCAACCCTCATTCTCGGTATCCTTACCCATCTACACATCTCCTATCACACTAACTTGCATCAATTCTCCCAACACTCTCACCATCTACCCAACTCCTCATTCTCGGTATCCTTACCCGTTCAGACACCTCCTAACACACTAACTTGCATCTATTCTCCCAACACCCTCACCATCTACCCAACCCTCATTCTGTATCCTTACCCGTCCAGACACCTCCTATCACACTAACTTGCATCTATTCTCTCAACACTCTCACCATCTACCCAACCCTCATTCTCGGTATCCTTACCCGTCTAGACACATCCTATCACACTAACTTGCATCTATTCTCCCAACACTCTCACCATCTACCCAACCCTCATTCTCGGTATCCTTATCCGTCTAGACACATTTCTATCACACTAACTTGCATCTATTCTCACAACACTCACCATCTACCCAACTATCATTCTCGGTATCCTTACCCGTCTAGACACCTCCTATCACACTAACTTGCATCTATTCTCCCCAACACTCTCACCATCTACCCAACCCTCATTCTCGGTATCCTTACTCATCTATGCACCTCCTATCACACTAACTTGCATCTATTCTCCCAACACTCTCACCATCTACCCAACCATCATTCTCGGTATCCTTACCCGTCCAGACACCTCCTATCATACAAACTTGCATCTATTCTCCCAACACTTCACCATCTACCCAACCCTCATTCTCGGTATCCTTTTACCCGTCTAGACACCTCCTATCACACTAACTCTGCATCTATTCTCCCAACACCTCACCATCTACCCAACCATCATTCTCGGTATCCTTACCCGTCCAGACACTTCCTATCATACTAACTTGCATCTATTCTCCCAACATTCTCACCATCTACCCAACCCTCATTCTCGGTATCCTTACCCGTCTAGACACCTCCTATCACACTAACTTGCATCTGCTCCCAACACCTCACCATCTACCCAACTATCATTCTCGGTATCCTTACCCGTCTAGACACCTCCTATCACACTAACTAGCATTTATTCTCCCAACACTCTCATGTATACCCAACCCTCATTCTCGGTATCCTTACCCGTCTAGACACCTCCTATCACACGAACTTGCATCTATTCTCCCAACACTCACACCATCTACCCAACCTCATTCTCGGTATCCTTTTACTCGTCTAGACACCTCCTATCACACTAACTTGCATTTATTCTCCCGTAACACTCTCACCATCTACCCAACCCTCATTCTCGGTATCCTTACCTGTCTAGACACCTCCTATCACACTAACTTGCATTTCTATTCTCCCAACACTCTCACCATCTACCCAACCCTCATTCTCGGTATCCTTACCCGTCTAGACACCTCCTATCACACTAACTTGCATTTATTCTCCAACGCCTTCACCATCTACCCAACCCTCATTCTCGGTATCCTTACCCGTCTAGACACCTCCTATCACACTAACTTGCATCTATTCTCCCAACACTCACACCATCTACCCAACCCCTCATTCTCGGTATCCTTACTGTCTAGACACCTCCTATCACACTAACTTGCATTTATTCTCCCAACGCCTTCACCATCTACCCAACCTCATTCTCGGTATCGTTACCCATCTATGCACCTCCTATCACACTAACTTGCATCTATTCTCCCAACACTCTCACCATCTACCCAACCATCATTCTCGGTATCCTTACCCGTCCAGACACCTCCTATCATACTAACTTGCATCTATTCTCCCAACACTTCACCATCTACCCAACCCTCATTCTCGGTATCCTTACCCGTCTAGACACCTCCTATCACACTAACTTGCATCTATTCTCCCAACACCTCACCATCTACCCAACCATCATTCTCGGTATCCTTACCCGTCCAGACACCTCCTATCCTTACTAACTTGCATCTATTCTCCCAACACTCTCACCATCTACCCAACCCTCATTCTCGGTATCCTTACCCGTCTAGACACCACCTCCTATCACACTAACTTGCATCTATACTCCCAACACCTCACCATCTACCCAACTATCATTCTCGGTATCCTTACCCGTCTAGACACCTCCTATCACACTATTAGCATTTATTCTCCCAACACTCTCACGGTATACCCAACCCTCATTCTCGGTATCCTTACCCGTCTAGACACCTCCTATCACACGAACTTGCATCTATTCTCCCAACACTCACACCATCTACCCAACCCTCATTCTCGGTATCCTTACTCGTCTAGACACCTCCTATCACACTAACTTGCATTTATTCTCCCAACACTCTCACCCTCTACAACCCTCATTCTCGGTATCCTTACCCGTCTAGACACCTCCTATCACACTAACTTGCATTTATTCTCCCAACACTCTCACCATCTACCCAACCCTCATTCTCGGTATCCTTACCCGTCTAGACACCTCTTATCCCACTAACTTGCATCTATTCTCCCAACACTCACACCATCTACCCAACCCTCATTCTCGGTATCCTTACCCGTCTAGACACCTCCTATCACACTAACTTGCATCTATTCTCCCAACACTCACACCATCTACCCAACCCTCATTCTCGGTATCCTTACTCGTCTAGACACCTCCTATCACACTAACTTGCATTTATTCTCCCAACACTCTCACCATCTACCCAACCCTCATTCTCGGTATCCTTACCCGTCTAGACACCTCCTATCACACTAACTTGCATTTATTCTCCCAACACTCTCACCATCTACCCAACCCTCATTCTCGGTATCCTTACCCGTCTAGACACCTACTATCACACTAACTTGCATTTATTCTCCCAACACTCTCCACCATCTACCAACCCTCATTCTCGGCATCCTTACCCGTCTAGACACCTCCTATCACACTAACTTGCATCCTATTCTCCCAACACTCACACCATCTACCCAACCCTCATTCCTCGGTATCCTTACCCGTCTAGACACCTCCTATCACACTAACTTGTCTATTCTCCGAACACTCTCACCATCTACCAACCCTCATTCTCGGTATCCTTACCCGTCTAGACACCTCCTATCACACTAACTTGCATCCTATTCTCCCAACACTCACACCATCTACCCAACCCTCATTCTCGGTATCCTTACCCGTCTAGACACCTCTATCACACTAACTTGCATCTATTCTCCCAACACTCACACCATCTACCCAACCCTCATTCTCGGTATCCTTACCGTCTAGACACCTCCTATCACACTAACGCATCTATTCTCCCAACACTCACACCATCTACCCAACCCTCATTCTCGGTATCCTTACCCGTCTAGACACCTCCTATCACACTAACTTGCATTTATTCTCCCAACACTCACACCATCTACCCAACCCTCATTCTCGGTATCCTTACCCGTCTAGACACCTCTATCACACTAACTTGCATCTATTCTCCCAACACTCACACCATCTACCCAACCCTCATTCTCGGTATCCTTACCCGTCTAGACACCTCCTATCACACTAACTTGCATCTATTCTCCCAACACTCTCACCATCTACCCAACCTAAACTTGCATCCTTACCCGTCTAGACACCTCCTATCACACTAACACCTCTATTCTCCCAACACTCACACCATCCTACCCAACCCTCATTCTCGGTATCCTTACCCGTCTAGACACCTCCTATCACACTAACTTGCATCTATTCTCCGAACACTCTCACCATCTACCCAACCCTCATTCTCGGTATCATACCCGTCTAGACACCTCCTATCACACTAACTTGCATCTATTCTCCCAACACTCACACCATCTACCCAACTTCCTCATTCTCGGTATCCTTACCGTCTAGACACCTCCTATCACACTAACTTGCATCTATTCTCCCAACACTCACACCATCTACCCAACCCTCATTCTCGGTATCCTTACCCGTCTAGACACCTCCTATCACACTAACTTGCATCTATTCTCCAACACTCACACCATCTACCCAACCCTCATTCTCAGTATCCTTACCCGTCTAGACACCTCCTATCACACTAACTTGCATTTATTCTCCCAACACTCACACCATCTACCCAACCCTCATTCTCGGTATCATACCCGTCTAGACACCTCCTATCACACTAACTTGCATCTATTCTCCCAACACTCACACCATCTACCCAACCCTCATTCTCGGTATCCTTGCCGTCTGAGCCACCTCCTATCACACTAACTTGCATCTATTCTCCCAACACTCACACCATCTACCCAACCCTCATTCTCGGCATCCTTACCCGTCTAGACACCTCCTATCACACTAACTTGCATCCTATTTCTCCCAACACTCACACCATCTACCCAACCCTCATTCTCGGTATCCTTACCCGTCTAGACACCTCCTATCACACTAACTTGCATCTATTCTCCCAACACTCACACCATCACCAACCCTCATTCTCGGTATCCTTACTCGTCTAGACACCTCCTATCACACTAACGCATTTATTCTCCCAACACTCTCACCATCTACCCAACCCTCATTCTCGGTATCCTTACCCGTCTAGACACCTCCTATCACACTAACTTGCATTTTATTCTCCCAACACTCTCACCATCTACCCAACCCTCATTCTCGGTATCCTTACCCGTCTAGACACCTCCTATCACATGCTTGCATTTATTCTCCCAACACTCTCACCATCTACCCAACCCTCATTCTCGGCATCCTTACCCGTCTAGACGCCTCTATCACACTAACTTGCATCTATTCTCCCAACACTCACACCATCTACCCAACCCTCATTCTCGGTATCAACACCGTCTAGACACCTCCTATCACACTAACTTGCATCTATTCTCCGAACACTCTCACCATCTACCCAACCCTCATTCTCGGTATCCTTACCCGTCCCAGACACCTCCTATCACACTAACATCTATTCTCCCAACACTCACACCATCTACCCAACCCTCATTCTCGGTATCCTTACCCGTCTAGACACCTCCTATCACACTAACTTGCATCTATTCTCCCAACACTCACACCATCTACCCAACCCTCATTCTCGGTATCCTTACCCGTCTAGACACCTCCTATCACACTAACTTGCATCTATTCTCCCAACACTCACACCATCCTTACCCAACCCTCATTCTCGGTATCCTTACCCGTCTAGACACCTCCTATCACACTAACTTGCATTTATTCTCCCAACACTCACACCATCTACCCAACCCTCATTCTCAGTATCCTTACCCGTCTAGACACCTCCTATCACACTAACTTGCATCTATTCTCCCAACACTCACACCATCTGCCCAACCCTCATTCTCGGTATCCTTACCCGTCTAGACACCTCCTATCACACTAACTTGCATCTATTCTCCCAACACTCTCACCATCTACCCAACCCTCATTCTCGGCATCCTTACCCGTCTAGACACACTCCTATCACTAACTTGCATCTATTCTCCCAACACTCACACCATCTACCCAACCCTCATTCTCGGTATCATACCCGTCTAGACACCTCCTATCACACTAACTTGCATCTATTCTCTGAACACTCCTCACCATCTACCCAACCCTCATTCTCGGTATCCTTACCCGTCTAGACACCTCCTATCACACTAACTTGCATCTATTCTCCCAACACTCACACCCATCTACCCAACCCTCATTCTCGGTATCCTTACCCGTCTAGACACCTCCTATCACACTAACTTGCATCTATTCTCCCAACACTCACACCATCTACCCAACCCTCATTCTCGGTATCCTTACCCGTCTAGACACCTCCTATCCACTTTTATAACTTGCATCTATTCTCCACACTCACCACATCTACCCAACCCTCATTCTCGGTATCCTTACCCGTCTAGACACCCTCCTATCACACTAACTTGCATTTATTCTCCCAACACTCACACCATCTACCCAACCCTCATTCTCGGTATCCTTACCCGTCTAGACACCTCCTATCACACTAACTTGCATCTATTCTCCCAACACTCACACCATCTACCCAACCCTCATTCTCGGTATCCTTACCCGTCTAGACACCTCCTATCATAGCATCTATTCTCCCAACACTCACACCATCTACCCAACCCTCATTCTCGGCATCCTTACCCGTCTAGACACCTCCTATCACACTAACTTGCATCTATTCTCCCAACACCTCACCATCTACCCAACTATCATTCTCGGTATCACCCGTCCGAGCCACACTCCTATCACACTAACTTGCATTTATTCTCCCCAACACTCACACCATCACCAACCCTCATTCTCGATAATACATACCGTCCAGACACACCTCCTATCCACACTAACTTGCATTTATTCTCCCAACACCTCACCATCTACCCAACCCTCATTCTCGGTATCCTTACCCGTCCAGACACCTCCTATCACACTAACTTGCATTTATTCTCCCAACACTCACCATCTACCCAACCCTCATTCTCGGTATCCTTACTCGTCTAGACACCTCCTATCACACTAACTTGCATTTATTCTCCCAACACTCTCACCATCTACCCAACCCTCATTCTCGGCATCCTTACCCGTCTAGACACCTCCTATCACACTAACTTGCATCTATTCTCCCAACACTCACACCATCTACCCAACCCTCATTCTCGGTATCCTTACCCGTCTAGACACCTCCTATCACTAACTTCATCTATTCTCCCAACACTCCTCACCATCTACCCAACCCTCATTCTCGGCATCCTTACCCGTCTAGACACCTCCTATCACACTAACTTGCATCCTATTCTCCCAACACTCACACCATCTACCCAACCCTCATTCTCGGCATCCTTACCCGTCTAGACACCTCCTATCACACTAACACCATCTATTCTCCCAACACCTCACCATCTACCCAACCCTCATTCTCGGTATCCTTACCCGTCTAGACACCCCTCACCTCACACTAACACACATTTATTCTCCCAACACTCTCACCATCTACACAAACCCTCATTCTGTTATCCTTACCCGTCTAGACACCTCCTATCACACTAACTTGCATCTATTCTCCCAACACTCACACCATCTACACAACCCTCATTCTCGGTATCCTTACTCGTCCTAGACACCTCCTATCACACCTCTTTCCCATCCTATTCTCCCAACACTCACACCATCTACCGAACCCTCATTCTCGGTATCCTTACCCGTCTACACACCTCCTATCACACTAACTTGCATCTATTCTCCCAACACTCACACCATCTACCCAACCCTCATTCTCGGTATCCTTACCCGTCTAGACACCTCCTATCACACTAACTAGCATCTATTCTCCGAACACTCTCACCATCTACCCAACCCTCATTCTCGGTATCCTTACCCGTCTAGACACCTCCTATCACACTAACTAGCATCTATTCTCCCAACACTCTCACCATCTACCCAACCCTCATTCTCGGTATCCTTACCCATCTAGACACCTCCTATCACACTAACTTGCATCTATTCTCCGAACACTCTCACCATCTACCCCACCCTCATTCTCGGTATCCTTACCCGTCTAGACACCTCCTATAACACTAACTTGCATCTATTCTCCCAACACTCTCACCATCTACCCAACCCTCATTCTCGGTATCCTTACCCGTCTAGACACCTCCTATCACACTAACTAGCATCTATTCTCCCAACACTCTCACCATCTACCCAACCCTCATTCTCGGTATCCTTACCCATCTAGACACCTCCTATCACACTAACTTGCATCTATTCTCCGAACACTCTCACCATCTACCCAACCCTCATTCTCGGTATCCTTACCCGTCTAGACACCTCCTATCACACTAACTTGCATCTATTCTCCCAACACTCTCACCATCTACCCAACCCTCATTCTCGGTATCCTTACCCGTCTAGACACCTCCTATCACACTAACTAGCATCTATTCTCCCAACACTCTCACCATCTACCCAACCCTCATTCTCGGTATCCTTACCCATCTAGACACCTCCTATCACACTAACTTGCATCTATTCTCCGAACACTCTCACCATCTACCCAACCCTCATTCTCGGTATCCTTACCCGTCTAGACACCTCCTATCACACTAACTTGCATCTATTCTCCCAACACTCTCACCATCTACCCAACCCTCATTCTCGGTATCCTTACCCGTCTAGACATCTCCTATCACACTAACTTGCATCTATTCTCCCAACACTCTCACCATCTACCCAACCCTCATTCTCGGTATCCTTACCCGTCTAGACACCTCCTATCACACTAACTTGCATCTATTCTCCCAACACTCACACCATCTACCCAACCCTCATTCTCGTTATCCTTACCCGTCTAGACACCTCCTATCACACTAACTTGCATCTATTCTCCCAACACTCTCACCATCTACCCAACCCTCATTCTCGGTATCCTTACCCGTCTAGACACCTCCTATCACACTAACTTGCATCTATTCTCCCAACACTCTCACCATCTACCCAAACCTCTTTCTCGTTATCCTTACCCGTCTATCACCCTCCTTCCGACATTTCCTATAGATAACCATCATTACTCACTATTTTCACCTCTATGTAACCCCCTGCGCAATAGTGGCAG
Organism: Ascarosepion bandense; assembly: GCA_037127315.1. Lineage (NCBI taxonomy): Eukaryota > Metazoa > Mollusca > Cephalopoda > Sepiida > Sepiidae > Ascarosepion > Ascarosepion bandense. The sequence goes on from JBBBDQ010001492.1 coordinate 5,502,202, forward strand.
TGAAATGCCTTGCTCGGGGTGAAACGATTAAAAAAAAATCAACACCGTGTCATCTGAATATTAAGACTCTGGCTACGATTATTGAATTCTGGTAGGACTTTTTGATTTCTCAGAATTATCTAGCTGTTTAGTCCAACGAGAAAGCACATCTTTGTTTTACACTTCTTTCTATTTTTATTTTATATTTACTTAATTAATTTTTCATGATTAAACAAAACACGACTCTCACAATTCCGAAGAATATGGTGTCGTCTTCAAAACCACGTTCAATTAACTTTATTTGAGTTAAATCAGGCTTTGCGTTATTTAACTATACATCAACGGATTTCCCAATTATTAGCTGGGCAGTTATAAAACAAAAATAGGAATTAATCTTTCTCATCGGTCTCATTCTTAAGAACTTCATTCTATAGGGAGCCCTTGGCTCCAAGATATTTGAAGATCATGACAAGAGAATTCAACGCCTTTATCAGCTATTGTAAACATAATACTACGTTGTTACTGTTGAAATATAAGAAAATACCTCAAATATAAATTTGTTACGTGATATTTACAGCTGTTGGCTTTTTTGACTGTTCAAAAATAATCACTAAAAAAATCAGTTTCACGCCTCTAATTTGCTTAAAATTGATCTGTGATACTATATCCAGTAAAATACGCAATTATTGATCAGGAAGGATTGATTTTAAAATTAAACTCAATTGGGAACAGCTGAATTGACTTTGCTTGATTCGGTTACGTTTCAGATAATTATGCACAAGAATTTGTGTTAATGATTTCAGTAGAACCGGTGTCAGAAACGCGATCAGTTTTTTTTTCACGAATTAATTGCATATTTGTTTTTTGTTTTTTGTTCTTTTCTTTAAATTTTTTCCGTTGTCAAATTGTGATGATGCTTAATGCCAAGATTTATGTATTTTTAGTGGTTGACTGTTAGAAAAGCATTTTTGACAAGCAAACAAGGTTTGTTGTCGTTAAGTGCTCAATATTGAGATAGAGATAAAGCACTAAAGGAATTAATTTGGGGAAACTTTTCATTTTAATGAGCAGTTATGACGACTTCGAATTTTTGCAACAACATGATTTAGATATCTTAAATTACCAGGTTTTTGGTTTATTCTGTCGCAGTTTCTTGAATTTTTTTTTCATATTTATATAGTGTATATCTAAACTTATTTATAAATGGAACTGTGTCTGTGTGTGTGTCTGTGTGTGTGTATGTGTGTCCGTTACCTATAGACTCCGAAACGACTGAACCGATTTTCTTGAAAATTTACACAGTTGCACTATAAGCGTCTGCGAGTGTTCTTAGCTAGGTTTTGTGTCGAGGTACCCCTGATAAATATCGAAAATCGAAAATCGAGAAAATCGAGTTATACAAGGAGTAGTACGATTTTTATCAAATTTGATACACTCATAGACAAAGACATACGAAAAGATACTCAGAAGTTTCAAGGTTGCAGTTCTTACAATAGTGCAGAAAATTGACAATATATATATATATATATATATATATATATATATATATATATATATATGTGTGTGTGTGTATATATATATATATATATATATATAAAAGGCAAGATGTTTGTGTATGTGTTTGTTTATCTGCCTGTATGTCTGTATTTTTTCAGCCTTTTTATTTTAGTTTTTGCTTCGGGTTTGGCTCTATGTAGGTATAATTGTAGTTCTTAGTCTCAGCCATGACACCATTTACTCAGAGGACTTATTTAGCGTTCAAAATTCAGTTTACGATGAAAAAACTTATTTGATATCGATATCAGGAAATCAAAATTTGACTTACATCCATTCATTTTTCTTTCAGTATACGCTTTCGCTTTAACTGGAAACAGCTATTGCTTTTCAGTCTTTCGTGCCAACATCCAATGAGTCTGAGCTCCAGGACCATGGATTAGTTTTAAAGCTTTCATTACACCCGAGCAACGCCGGACTATACTGCTAGTATGGTATATTGGTGTAATTTACTTGTGTGTGACTAAATCTGCAGATGGAACTTTGCTTTTTATTTCTTTTTATTATGTGAACCACTTAATTGTGTGCTGTAATATCTACAATTGGTTAATTGCTTTTTAATGTTGCCTTCTTTTTAACACGCTTTAGTAAATGTCTACTTAATTGCTTTATAGTATCTTTTTGGGTTGACCTATTTTTACAGGTCTGCTAGCATATTTGACCACTTAAAATGTGTTTGTATTCTTATATGTATTTATATTTATATTTTGTACTGATTGTGTGTTATTTTTTTCGGTTGGTGATTGTTACATTATTTCTTTTCCTTCTTTTTGTGGTTATTTTTTGTTATTATGTGTTTATATATTTATATTCATATGTGATAGCTTTGGGTTTGCGTTGTATGCTATCTTTATTTGTTTTTGTTTGTATTTAATGGGCAAAATAAAGATTCAGGGTTGGTAACATGCAGCCCGCGGGAAAGATCCGGCCCGCGATGGCCTAACGTCCGGCCCGTAACCCTACTCAATACTAACAAGACAACCCGTCTCACGAAGCTCCTCCTTAGTTTTCGGGATCACCTGCTTCTTCTTCTATGTGCCCTGTCCCTTCAGGACGTAGGCAATCATGGCTTTTCACGTCCCCTATCCTTGGTGGCTCTTAGCACACCTTCTCCTGTTACACCATGCAACTCACGTTCCATCATCCACATTATCAGGACATTCAAATATGTTATCCTCTGCTTTCTTCTGTCTCTTTTTCCCTTCTATCTGGCCTGTTAGCATCAAGTTCTCCAAACCTTCTTTCCTCATTGCATGTCCCGGGAACTTCAGCTGTCTCTTCCTGATGCTAAGTATTAATTTCCTTTTTGCTTCCATCATTTCTAGGACCTCATCATTGCTCACATGCTCGATCCATGATATTCACAGCATCCTTCTGTAGAACCACATTTCAGCTGCTTCAAGTTTTTCATTCATGTTTGATTGTATTTCCAGCATTCACTGCCATATTGAAGAACTGATAACACATAGCGATTTTTCTTTTTGTTGTTCTCAAGTTTATAAATATATGAATGTTTAATTTACAATTGATTTTTGAAATGTAAAATATTTAATACCGTTAGAATTCGTCTCTCCCCGCTTTAGACCACGTGCTATTGCATTGGCCGGAATAATCCAAATGAAACAGATTATTAAAATAATAAAAAAATTGCTAGCAAGGGATTTTTAATTAGCTTCTTAAAGCAAGCTCTAAATTTCTTTAGAATAAAGTTAAGAAAAGAAAAAATACAATTACAATTATTTTGAATTAATATGTTCTTTGGTTTTTCAAATTTTAGTCTGAAAGAAGTTGACTCTACTCACTGAAATAAAAAAGTAACGTTTTCAATAATAACCAAATATCTTATTTTTATTAGTTTTTATTTTATGACATTTTATCTACGATCCACCATTTATATGTTTTTCGAACTTTCTTTTTACTACCAGTTTACAAGGAAGTGCGTTGTGGTGCAGTTGATATCGGCTCGGAACGAGAAATCGGAGAGCCGAGTTCGAATTCCAGCTGAATTCATTGCCTTCGCTTACGCGCAAATACCCTTGAGAAATGTATTAATCCGTCTATTCCTTCCAGTTATGAGTTAAATAGCAGGACAGATTGGGTTCTATAGTCTTGGCTGGCAACCAGTCTACCGCAGAAAGCAATGACAACCTACTGCGGGATAATCTTCTGCCCAGTCAGTCATGTCTCTTTCGAGACATGATCGCCCAAGCGTGTTTCACGTATGGCACTTAACTGACTGACCGACGCAAATGACGCTGCTAGGCTGGCAGTTCTTTTTTGTTTGTTTTTTTAGGGTCATTCAAGATCATAGTTTTTGTTATTGAAAGGTTTATCATGAGTGACATTTCTCGGAACACTAGTTGAAAATGTTAATTTTTTTGGTTCAAGGTCATTCATAAAGCAACTATGGATACCAATGTCAAAGGCATCATCACCCTAATAATCAGTAAACTGATTATTCTTTTTCTCATGATTGTTATACAAAACATTTGAACATTTCCGAAATCTATTAAATTCAATTTTAGAGAAAAGTAAATTGAAAATTATCAATTTTTATCTTCCACCAGATTTCTTTTCAAACATTAAATGAAAAATAAAAAATATAAAAATAGCTGCAAACTTAATGGGCCTATATGATGAGAAAATATGAAAATTTGCATACGTTTAACTATTTTTTAATCATATCTCCCCGAGCAAGGTGGTAACGCCACTGATGTGTAGGGGGCTACATAAGAAAAAAGATTGTGAGATTGAAGAGAAGGACGAACCTGTTAGAAAGGAGCAAGAGAAGGATGGGAATACAGGTGTGATGACAGTTGCAAAGGTGGAGAGAAAGTAAAAGAAATACAGGGATGTGTGGAAAGAATTAGGTTTGAGTAGTTAAGAGATGAGTATTGACATTGCATTTAAATTCCTGGAGGTTGTAGCCGTTAGAAAAGCAAGAATAAGGAAGCGAGTTCCACAGGCGGGAAGTGCGAGAGAAGAAGCTAAAGGAGTAGAATTGTCGTCTGCATTTGGTTGATTTAACTGTGAATGGGTGAGACCCAGATGACAGTCTGGTTGTACGAGTAAACACCTGTTGCAGAGGAACAAGTGACTTAAGTTCATTGGAGCAGAAGCCATGGAAGTATTTATAGAACAGACACAGGGAAGCCACATCTCGTCGGTGGGAAATTGGCTGTAGTCGAGCCGCCAAGTCAGCACCTATCACATTACTGATTCTCCTTTGGAGCCTGTCAAGAACACGGAGATGAACAGCAGGGGCACTAGACCATATATGGCAGCAGTACTCCATGCACGGATGAATGGTTGATTTGTATATATGCAGAATGGTTTCAACACATTTTAATTGCTATTGTTGTTTAAGATAAAACTATGATCATAGTTTCATTAATTTTTATTTTCTCGACACAACTTTCTGCTACTATATATATAATCGCTAGAATGAATGAACGTCATGACATGTTAAAAATTCTATCTCTTCTAATGGTTACATAGGTAATTATTTTATTAATAGGCTTATATATTTGAAACAATTATTGATTTACATTTGCAACTAGCATATAAATCCTACTTGGAAGGAAAGAAATTAATACATAAGCATATCAAGTATTTTTATAAGACATCGATACAGAATAATTAGAGCCTTTTGCTAAAAGAATAGAACGTAAAACTATCTCTACGAAGCAGAGATTTGTTGAAAGTATTGATGAAAGAAACAGGTGGTTATAATTCTTCTTAAACTGTCTGTGTTAACGATCAACACTCGTCCGTCAGAATAGTTTATAAGTTCTAAAATATTGTTATATAACACCTGGTACTGGATCTCAACAAACAATGATATTCACGATAGTCAACAAACAACGAGTGTATATAAAAATAGGTACTACCAATCTACTGCTAAAAAACCAGCAGAGTATGAATAACAAAAAGACCCCAAACTTAATAAAAACGAACATTTTACATCAAAACGTTCATATTGTTATAAAGAGGAAAGATAAAATATTTTAAATTATATTTTAATTGATTTAATCCCTTCTAAAACGTTTGAAATTTTGGTAAAAAATCTTGACTTGATTTTAGTTAGTAGGTAGCCAGATCATTACTAGATTTTCCAATGGAAAACGTAATATTACATAACTCAGCATTTTTCCGGTGACAAACACAATAATTTGGAAATTCTTGCAAAAATCAAATATTTGTCGGATTTTAAGGAAACTTTCAGGACTTATTCACAAATAAATGTTAATTATTTTAGAAATATTTTCTTTACATCTGTTACTAACCTCCCCCTAAATTCACGAATTTTTAAGAAATTAAATTTTGTTGCGATGTGATTTTATTAGATAAAAGCAGGATTCCTTGTGGAATGTAAATCATCTTTTATTTTTTTGAAAACTTTTGCCTTTCTTTTCAAAAGTATTCTTCCAATTGTGAAATAAAAATGCAATATAACTATGACATTATTTAATTTGATAAGCTTTCAATTGCTTGAATAAATTACCAAAATTAAAGAGAATGATCTGAAGAAAAATAATTTCGATTAATAATAAAGATTTAAATAAATAGTTTTCATTTTATTTTTTTAATTATAATAATTTTTAAACTTAAAAAAATGTTTTTTTAAATAATTCAAAAAGACTTTTTGGTGTTAGTTTAAAAACTTATTGAGCAAAGATTATATTTAGTAATCGAAAATTAAAGAGTTTAATACAAATCGTTCTGCCACCGAGTTTTAAAAATATTTTTTAATTTTTTGACATTTTGCGTATTTAAACTTTTTCTTTTTTTGTATAGTAATTTCTTTGTGTAAGTTAAAAGGTCATGTTATTCAGAGTTTTCCCCCTTACCCCACAAAAAATTTTGCAATTATATCAATTTTCATTGCCATACTTATTTCTAATTCGATAGACGGCGGACACATCGAAAAGTTCAATTCTGTGATTAAAAAATAGTTTTATTCTAAATTTCATGCTATGAGTAATACTTGTGTAAATCAGATTAATTTCACATAAAATCTCTAAAAATAATGCGTCAGTGTTGTATATTTTTTGCAAGATTTTTAAAACCAAGAATTAACTTTTGTTTACAAATGTATCTATCGCTTAAAAGTGGCCAAAAATTGAATGATTAAAAGAAAAACATTTTAAAAAATTAAATTCCAATCAGTATAATTTCTGTTTGAAATACACCTGATTATTTTTCTTACTGGAAATAGCCAAATTAATCATTTAACTTTAAATTAAAATTAAAATAAAACGTTCAATATAACATTTTTTTTTTAAATTTTATAAATTCAATTTCAAATTTAGATATCGAAAATGACTGTAGGTACCTATACAAAAATATAAAATTTTGTTTTTGTTCTTCATCGGTGACGGTTGTTCGGAGGAGAAGTGGCCTTGGAGATATTAATCACAGGCAGGATCTGTTGGGGCGTCTTTAACAGTAGGAGTTTTCTTCTCTGTGTATGTGCCTGTGTGTGTTCTGACTTTTTCTCTTCTCCGTCTTCTCTCCAGAAATACCAGACTTATATAACCACAAAATTCTTACGCATTCTTGCTTTAACGGGTGGTCGCTTAATTGACGTCATCTATGGCCAGACAAATCTGTCAATCATTTTCTTTGGCTATCGTCTTTGAAACATTTGTTGTTGCCTCTGTTTTCCTTTGTCCTTTGCATTTTCTGCCTTTGATATCAGTCATATTTTTGTCGGCTATTGCCTGTGTTTATGCGCCCCGTGGCCACCACTCAAGACCGGAATATATTTTTGTCAATCCTATTTTTGCCGGGTCAAGTTAATATGTTACAATACTAACTATAATACAGGTTTACCAGTAGAAATGAAGTAAAATAGATGAAAAGAAAAATTTATCTGCCGTCTTTTTTGTAAAAAATATTACGTAGGGACAGTCATTTTACAACTTATCTTGTGCCGGGTAACAACAAGAATCAAATAAAATGCTTCTGCTTGCACAGAGAGGAGTGATGCATATAAAAACAAAAAAGACTCTAAAATTCTTGAATGAAAGAAAAACAAACAAAAGTGATGAGAATATTAAATCTGCAGTATGAAAACTGTTGTCAGGGACAGGATTATTCATTAAGGCGCTACATTTTTAATACGCTGCAATTGCTTTACGTGGGTAACCATTTCTAATTCTGTAATAGATTACCATGAACGGAGATGTAATTGACAGGTATATCCAGCCGTGTGTGAGTTCTACAAATGATAAGGAGGTTGACAGATATATCCGGCTGTGGATGATGTCAGCGAGTGCAACAAAAAAAAACACAACCGCCTTGAAAAGAATAAACCATCCGTGTTGGGGGTGATTAACAGATAAATCCGGCCGTGCATTACACCGACAAAGCTACAACCCGAAAAAGGAAGACAAGGAGATACTTAATGAAGCTAAGCTGCTGTTTGCAGACAGAATGTAGACTACTGGCGGCTCTGTAAAAATGTACTAAATAACAATGTGCCCTCAATCTCCTCACTAATCAATGAATTTGAGGTCTTCACATCTTCAGCAGACAAGGCCTAGTGCTTTGCTAGCAGATTTTCCACTAACTCGACACTGGATTCGTCTGGAGTATTTGTACTCAACTTTCCACCTAGAACTGTAACCCAACTGAATGACGTCAACATTTACCCCTCGCTGGTCTCTAACATAATTTCAAAGCTTGACCTGCATATAACAAGCAGAGGTGACGGAATACCAATCATTGTTCTGAGAAAATGTGCACCTAAACTCTCCTTTGTCCTTTCCAAACTCTATAACCACTGCCACTCTGTTTCTTGCTTTCCTGCTTGCTGGAAGTCTTCCTCTGAGGTTCCTATATTTAAGAATTCTGGAGAACCTTCGGACCCCTTTAATAATCGCCTTATCGGCCTTCTACCGCTGATATGCTAACGACCATCACTGAGTATATATACCAGGCTCTCGATAAGAATGGTGATCTAGATATCTCCAAAGCGTTTGACAGAGTCTGGCATGCTGGCATTCTACGCAAGCTACGGGGCTAACTAATCCAGTTATTCCTATCAAATTGAGTAATAAAGGTAGTATTGAACGGACATGCCTCCCGATACTATCATATAAACATGGATGTCCCTCCAGGCTCTACACTTTTTCTGATCTTAATCAACGATTTCACCTATGTAATCAGATCCGAAGTAGGCATTCACGTTGAAGACACTACCATTTACTCTCGTTTCGATCAGAAATACGCTGAGGATGACAAAGCGAACCTCGCTGCTGAGTTTGAAAAGGTCTTCCATTCTGTGGTGGTATGGGGCAAGAAATAGCTCGTGAATTTTAAGGCTTCCAAAACGAAGCTTTTATCTGTTAACCATCGCAGACAATCGCTTGTAGCATCGATCAGGCAAGTCTCCTTGAAAGCAAAACACTGCGCCTCCTCGGCCTAAATCACTCAGCAGACCTTAAGTGAAATGACCACATTGAATCCATAGTTAAATCTGCTGTTAGGAAGATCGGTTCACTGTGTAGGACCAGGAAGTTTTTTTCCGTCTGAATCTATCCTTCATATATATAAATCCAAGAATTTAAATGTAAAGTTAATTGTAATCTCTTATTTCTCTGACTCGCTTCCTTTCCCTCATGTTCTTTTCTCCGACTACTCTACTCTCATCACACTAGTATTCTCATTATTTTATTACCCACTTTCTGATACCCCATATAACTTGTTCCTCTTTCTCATCTCTTTCCTTCTATGTAAACCCCCAGCACCCCAGTGGCCGTAAAACTACCTTACTTAAGGTGAAATCATTTTTAAAAAAAGCAAAATTCCGTAGGTTCTTTAAGACGATATAAAATCTAGAAATTTGGCTGAAGGGACAGAGAAGACTCCAGTTGTCTTCCGACTCCCGACCTGTGCACGACTCTCTTCGGCTGCCCTCCTGCTCAACACAAGCATCACCAACTAAGAATGAAAATATAAGGTTATATTTTTATATGTACGTGTTCCTCGTTGTTATCAAGATCAGCGTAATATACAACAATTTGATGTGAAACATGTTGTTTGATCCTGTATTCTAATTCCTAGGGGTTGTTTAATGTAATCAAATTCACATTGGCACTGTGAATAAAATGAATGAACATACGACAAAATAGTTATGGAAGGAAGGCACATAAACTTTCTAATAAACGAAAAATTCTTCTCAGCTGCAAATTTACGACATAAAAGCAACGTACACCAGACTAAGTTGTTTGTTGAGCAAACCGAAGATTGACAAAATAAGCTCAAGTAAGCTTAAGTAAACCCTGCATTTAGGGAATCAAAGAAATGGTGTAGAATTTTCTGATAAATTTATCGACAACATCTGACGGGGAGCCATTGCTAGTTCGATCAGACATGATGAAATCTAACCCAGAAGAGTTACAGAGAGAACAGCTCATTAGAACACAATGGACCAGTGACAATGAAATGAATATTTTTTGTGCGTGAATAAATGATTCCTAAGCAAATATCCCCCAAACAAGTCCCGCTTACTGTAAACATTATTTAAAAAATTTTCTCTTGGACCAAAGTGACAATGAAATGAATATTTTTCTGTGCAAAGTGACAATGAAATGAATATTATTTGTGCATGAACAAATGACTTTTAAAACAAATATTCCCTAAACAAATCCCGCTTTCTGTAAACGTTATTTAAAAAAGTCCATCTTAATAAAGAAGAGAAAGAACAATTATCTTCCCCGTACATAAGTACACGAAAGAGTCTTATCCAAGCAATTGAGTTGGTGGAAAAACTCTAAGCCTTCAACTTCACTATGAATTGTATCATCCACAAAATGGTCTTAAGTTGATGTTTTGTTGATTTGTTCATAAAATTCTACAGTAGGTCATCTCGACGTGGTATAACGGTAAAGAAGTTTGTCTCACTAGAACAACTATGACTGAGTGGTGAATTCGATCCTCACTAGGTGCCCATTACTTTCTGTCTTGTGTCACTTTTAAACTTTTAGTGAAATAGGTCACTAACGGTTCAGTTGGATGGTCCAAAATCTCACCAACAATTTGCTGAAATTTAAAGTACTGAACTTCACAGATCGAATAGCAAACGCGATTGATAATAAAATTATTTACAAGAAGATTTGATATTTTCCATACCATATTTTATTAAAATGTAATGCATACAATAATGAGATCTCAGTACATAATAGAGTATTAAGTTATTTCATTTGAGAAAATCAATATTTAGATAGACGAAGGTTTTAAAATCAAATGGGATATCATGTAAGATAAAAGATATATGGTTTTACTTCTCAGTGTCAGTCAGTTAAGTGCCATACGTTAAACACGCTTGGGCGATCATGTCTCCAAAGAGACATGACTGACTGGGCAGAAGATTATCCCGCAATAGGTTTCCATTGCTTTCTGCGGTAGACTGGTTGCCAGCCAAGACTAGAGAATCCAATCTGTCCTGTTATTTAACCCATAACTGGAAGGAATAGACGGATTAATACCTTTCCCAAGGGTACTTGCGCGTAAGTGAATGCAACGAATTCAACTGGAATTCGAACTCGGTTTCCCGATTTCTTGTTCCGAGCCGATATGAGTTTATAGTTTGATTCATCAAAAAAGCAAACATTGCTTTGTTTATGCAATGTTCAGTAAGATAAATGTTTCAAATATTTTTCAAACCCTTACATCTTCGATTTTAATACGTTTTTTTTTTTACCTAAATTTCGCCTAATAGCTACATATCTTATCCGCATATACCTGTTCGGGTGCACCTGCTATTCTTCTTGAGGTTTCCGACAAAATCCAAAGGAGGATCTGCAATATAATCGATCCTGACTTGGTATCTCGACTTCAGTCACTTTCTCACCAACGTGATGTGGCCTGCCTCATTCTTTTCTATGTGTATATTTTTGCTTCCTGTTTTTCTGCCTGCTGGAAGTCCTCTTCTGTTGTTCCTGTGTTTAAGAACACATGGAAACCCTCTGACCCATCCAATTATCGCCCTATCAGCCACCTACCTATTTTCAGAAAAGTGTTTGAAGCTATTATTAATGCTGAGATAGTCCAACAACTTACTGCCCATAGACTGTTCTTAGACAGAGAGTATGGATTCCGCTTTTTCAGGTCTACTGCAGATATGCTAACGACCATCACGGGGGACATATACCAGGCCCTCGATAATTCAGGCGAGGCTCGTGTTGTCGCCCTGGATATATCCAAGGCTTTTGATAGAGTTTGGCACGCTGGCCTTCTGCGCAAGCTTCAGGGCTATGGTATCAATAAACGCTTGCTTGATCTGGTCCAATCTTTCTTATTTAACTGCATAATGAGTGTCGTCTTGTCGTCCACATCCTACCGCACGAACGCTGGTGCCCTTTCTATATGGTAACGGATGCTAGAAAATCTCATCAACGATGAAGGAAAGAAAGGAAGCAACAAAAATATTGTTCTACAGAAGGATGCTGAGGATATCATGGATCGAACAACATGAGCAACAACGAGGTTTGAAGAATTTGGAAACGAGAAGGAAACTGATACTTAAAAGGAAAAGACTGCTGATGTTTCTGGGACATACATGCAATGAGGAACGACGGCTTGGAGAATCGGATACTAATAGAACAGAGAGAGAAAGAGAGACAGCGGAAATCAACGCATGACATATTTGAGAGGTTTTGACAAATGGATGACAGAGCAGAAGTTAAGAGCTGCAAGAGTTAGAGAAATGTGAAAAACCATGATTGCCTAGATGATATATCCCGAAAAGGAATACAGTATAAAATGATCAGTTGAAGAATGGAACTCCACACCAGGAATAAGAAATACAGATTTATGGTACTAAGGTACAATTAACAATAATACACATATAGGCAAGCCAGGGGTTGGAGCGGAATCGACTATCGAATAGTGAATGCCTTCACCTAAGACCTTTTGTATTTACTAGCCATCCCACACAAGGCCAGATGTGACACATGGTCATTTTATTGTGGGTATTCCCGGTCATATAGCCGGGCCAAAAAATCTCTGTCTATTTTTCCCCACTCTTTGTTCTACCCTTCGGCGGAACCACGACTGGGTTTGTGCTCACTGCTCGGAAGCAGAGAGCCGACAGTGTCATAGAGGAGTCAGGTGAATGCCTAAGACCTCCTGTATTTACTAGCCATCCCACGCAAGGCCAGATGTGACACATGGTCCTTTTATAGTGGGTATTCCCGGCCATATAGCCGGGCCAAAAAATGTCTGTCTATTTTTCCCCAGTCGTGGTTCTACCCTTCGGCGGAATCACGACTGGGTTTGTGCTCTCTGCTCGGAAGCAGAGAGCGCCCTCTACCCGAAAGTAGAGTGCTGACAGTGTCATAGAGCACTCAGGCGAATGCCTAAGACCTCTTTCATTCGTACCGCTCGTTACTGTCTTTTATAAAGTAGAGCATTCTATTCTAGGGGATCGCAGGATGTTCCACTATAACACTAGGTCATGAATGGACACAGCACATAGAACAACAACAATGATATACCGGAAGTTCTACGCAGATCAATTTTCACAGTATAGCCTAAGAAGCCAGGGCGCAAAAGAATGTGTACTCGACCGAACAATCAGCTTAATGTGTCACTTAACATAACTCATCATACAAAATCTGATGAATAAAGCGCATAGCAGAATCAGTCCAATGAGAGGGACAAGAACAGCGCTGTTTCATCATGGCAGCTGGAACAAGGAACGCGATGTTTATGCTTATAATTCTGTCAGAAAGTTCAATACAGATGCAGAAGGGCGTGTAACTGTGTTTCATTGACTACGCAAACGCATTCGAAAAAGTACACCACAAAGACTTGAGAGAGACACTCGACAATCTTGACATATTTGGGAAAGACATTCAGTCAGTCAGTTAATGCCATAAGTGAAACACGCTTTGGGCGATCATGTCTCGAAAGAGACATGACTCACTGGGCAGAAGATTATCCCGCATTGCTTTCTGCGGTATACTGGTCTATTATTATTTGACCCATAACTGCTGGGGAAAAGACGGATTAATACCTTTCCCAAGGGTACTTGAGCGTAAGTGAATGCAATGAATTCAACTGGAATCCACTGCACCCAACGCACATAGAGCAATCAAAAATCAGTACTGGCAGCAAACATACGGACAGGAATCTTCAAGATACGTATTCTTTGATTGGCAACACAAACGAGCTGACGGAGAAAGTCAGTCGTTGCAGAATTCTCCTTCAGAACACTCTGTTTACTCACGACATGTAAAGGTCCAACAGAACTTCTTCTAAACTTATTTATAATTGGAACTTTGTTTCTGTGTGTGTGTGTGTGTGTGTCTCTGTGTGTGTGTGTATCCGTTAGCTATAGACAACGAATGGGCTGAACTGATTTTCTTGAAAATTTACACTCTTGTACTATAAGCGTCTGCGAGTGTTCTTAGCTATGTTTTGTGTCGAGGTACCCCCGATAAATATCGAAAATCGATCATCGAAAAAATCGGTTTATTGAAGGAGTGGTCCGATTTTAATCAAATTCGATACACTCACAGACAAAGGCATAAGAAACGATATTCACAAGTTTCAAGCTTGCAGTTCTTACAATAGTGCAGAAAATCGATTATATATATATATAAGATGTTTGTGTGTTTGCTTATCTGCCGATATGTCTGTATTTTCTCAGCCCTTTTATTTTAGTTTTTGATTCGGGTTTGGCTCTAAGTAGGTATAATTGTAGTTCTTAGATCAGCCATGATACCATTTACTCAGAGGATTTATTTAGCCTTCAAAATTCAGTTTACGATGAAAAAAACTTATTTGATATAGATACCAGGAAATCAAAATTACATCCATTCATTTTTCTTTCAGTCTACGGTTTCGTTTTAACTGGAAACAACTATTGCTTTTTAGTCGTTCGTGCCAACGTCCAAAGAGTCTGAGCTCCAGGACCATGGATTAGTTTTAAACCTTTCATTACACCCGAGCAACGCCGGGCTATACTGCTAGTTCTACATATTTCTAACATCTTGTCGGTAAACATCTTATATTGTTCTTCTCTTCACCACTGAACTTAATCAATAAAATATTATAAAATCTTTTTTGTTTACTATAAAACTGTGTACTATAAAGCTTAGCTATTTACTATAAAACTTTCTTTTTTTCCCACGTGTGACAGTAAAGCACGCATGCGCAATCAAACATATACAACCTTTTTATTCACGAGATTTGTTTTGTTGAGTTGAGGCGATGATGTTATATCAGAACACTCGTCCTGTGCCGGCTGAAACATATTTAAAAACGTCAAATACAATTGATTAATTTATATTAGAAAATATTCTCTGCTCCAGTGCAACATCTGGGGAAATATTTTACTAGATAATTACGACAACATAAATGCATTATTTACTGTTTTGTTCGATCTGCTCAATTATCTATTTGGAGCTTTGGTCGATGGCATGGTTCACTGAAGGGCTTCACTTGCAGATGTTTGATTAAAGCCAATAATACCTTAAGGTCTAATGTAGATATTTAAACCGATTAACCACTTTTGCACCTCAATATCTTTTAAACTTTCACGCCATAATATTTTAAATCTTTTGCACTTAGTACATTATTATGTTTTTAAAATGATCAGTAAAAATTTGACAAGGAAAGTTAATACCATAGATGACTCCAACAGCCTGCTTCAATGGTCAACATACACTTATTTTACCAACAATGCAAAATTTTTATAGATATTTAACTCAATTTCTTTTCTTTCTTTTTTTTTTAATCATATCACCCCAAGCAAGGCAAAAACGCGAGTGATGCGCAAGGGGCTACGTAAGAGTGAAAAGACTGGAAAAGAGAAAAACCGGAAACCACAACCTAAACAGGAAACAAGGGATGAGCCTCTTCACCTGTTCAATAGACGTGGGTGGAGTGTGAACCGGGCGATAGTTTAGTCTATCTACTCCAATTGAAAAATAAAATAAAATAAAAAAAAGAATGAAAAGATTGGAAAAGAGAAAAACCGGAAACCACAACCTAAACAGGAAACAAGGGATGAGCCTCTTCAGCTGTTCAATAGACGTGGGTGGAGTGTGAACCGGGCGATAGGTTAGTCTATCTACTCCAACTGAAAAAAAAATAAAATAAAAAAAAGAATGAAAAGATTGGAAAAGAGAAAAACCGGAAACCACAACCTAAACAGGAAACAAGGGATGAGCCTCTTCAGCTGTTCAATAGACGTGGGTGGAGTGTGAACCGGGCGATAGGTTAGTCTATCTACTCCAATTGAAAAAAAAAATAAAATAAAAAAAAAGTGAAAAGATTGGAAAAGAGAAAAACCGGAAACCACAACCTAAACAGGAAACAAGGGATGAGCCTCTTCACCTGTTCAATAGACGTGGGTGGATTGTGAACTGGGCGATAGGTTAGTCTATCTACTCCAATTGAAAAAAAAATTAAATAAAAAAAAAAGTGAAAAGATTGGAAAAGAGAAAAACCGGAAACCACAACCTAAACAGGAAACAAGGGATGAGCCTCTTCACCTGTTCAATAGACGTGGGTGGAGTGTAAACCGGGCGATAGTTTAGTCTATCTACTCCAATTGAAAAATAAAATAAAATAAAAAAAAGAATGAAAAGATTGGAAAAGAGAAAACCGGAAACCACAACCTAAACAGGAAACAAGGTATGAGCCTCTTCACCTGTTCAATAGACGTGGGTGGATTGTGAACCGGGCGATAGGTTAGTCTAAAGCCAAATATAAAAATCTAAGGTATGTAGATATCATGCTGTTGATAACAGATAATAAATAAAAACTACTGGATCTCCGAAACAGAGGCGTAGAAGAAATCGGAAAGAAAAGTCTAACCCTTAATTGTAAGAGGACAACCTGGGTGCTTGTTAGTAAATAGGACAGCCCAAGATAAGAAACACAAATTAGGTGTGAGAGGGTCATAAATAATCCAGTGCAGAAATTTATCAATCTAGTAAGCGGTACAAAAGTCGTATGTCACCATATAACTGTTCTCGTATGATCACCGAAATTAAGCAACACCTAAACTGGTCAGTATCGAGATATGTGACCGTTTGTGTCCTAATTCCCGTTGCGTTAGTTATACGCTTAAATACCCCTGGAAAATGTCCACCTCTTCTTTCAACTATGAATAATTTACTAAGACTTATATCACGAAACGATTATCTAAACTTATTTATAAATGGAACTTTGTGTGTGTGTGTCTGTGTGAGTGTGTGTCAGTTACCTATAGACTCCGAAACGGCTAAACCGATTTTCTTGAAAATTTACACTATTGTACTATAAGCGTCTGTTCTTAGCTAGAATTTGTGTCGAGGTACCCCCGATAAATATCAAAAATCGATAATCGAAAAAATCGGGTTATAGAAAGAGTGATCCGATTTTAATCAAATTTGATACACTCATAGACAAAGACATAAGAAACGATATTCAGAAGTTTCAAGGTTGCAATTCTTACAATAGTGCAGAAAATCGATAATATATATATATATATAAACGGCAAGATGTTTGTGTGTGTGTCTGTTTATCTGCCTGTATTTTTTTCAGCCCTTTTATTTTAGTTTTTGCTTCGGGTTTGGCTCTAAGTAGGTATAATTGTAGTTCTTAGTCTCAGTCATGGTACCATTTACTCAGAGGACTTATTTAGCCTAAAAAATTCAGTTTACGACGAAAAAAAACTTATTTGATATCGATACCAAGAAATCAAAATTTGACTTACATCCATTCATTTTTCTTTCAGTCTACGGTTTCGCTTTAACTGGAAACAGCTATTGCTTTTTAGTCTTTCCTGCCAACGCCCAAAGAGCCTGAGCTCCAGGACCATGGATTAATTTTAAACCTTGCATTACACCCGAGCACTGCCGGGCTATACTGCTAGTAAAAATTAATTAAAACAATCTAAAAAATAAGTTTTGTCTTAAATAACTTGAAACAGTGTTGATAAGCATTATAAAACAAATAAATAAAAGACACCAAAAAACTCCGAAGTGAGAAATGCTTTCCAGAAGCTAAATAAAGTACTAATCTTTCTTATTAAACCTTTCAGAAAGAAAAGTAAAAGAGTGATGAAATGTTATTTAATATCAGTCCAGTGAAGATGAGGCAACAGATATATTGATATCTACGAAAGTTGAAAATACGATAGACAGCACTGGTGAGTAACAGGAAAGTTTTAATGAAAATCGACAAAAGAACACGTGCACGTTTGGATCAATAAAATACAGTTGAAGTTTCTGGGACATATAATGAGGAAAGAGGGATTTGAGAATTTAACACTCATAGGAGATATTGAAGCAAGTTCCTTTCATTGTGTAAATAGATGGCAGGATATGGCCTACTAGGGATAGTAAAGGGGAAATCCTTGGTTAATAAGTTGAAGAGAATCATTGTAATATAACAATCTGGCCCCACCCGAGGAAGGCTGATACAAGCGGGGGTGTTTCCGGTCGTTGAAAGGAACGGATGTTTGTTTGACCTTATTTCCGGCAGTAGCGGAAATGGCTACAGAGGCAAACAGAACAGGTGTCTCTGAGAATTACGTGGGCGTGCGTGGGCGAGGCAAAAACCGGAAGAAAAAGTCCCGGTTTGGAGATTATAAAAAGACCTCGGCGCACGGATTCACCAGACAGACGAGATCAGACCAGAGTAGCAGTAGAGAGAGAAAGACACAACAGATACGACGACACTCCCCCGTCAACCCCATTAGAAGCGCGCTCTCTAAATTCTCTGTCCCTGTGCTACACGGTTCATCGTCATTAATAAAAAATACAACTTATATTTTTATATATATGCGGGTTTGTTGTTTATTGATATACAACATCATGATCAATCACGTCCTGAGAAGACATGGCGTATAGCATACGAAAATTAAATTATTAGGGCGTGTCCCAAACAGTCGAGTACAGAAATTTAACCACCTGGTATAACAGACTGTACAAAAAGAGTATGTCTACATATAACTCTTTCCGTATCATCACCGAAATTAAGCAACATCTAACTTAGTCAGTACCGAGTTGTGTGACCACTTAGGAAGACGATGGGCTGTAAGCTATGTGCAGATGGTGTAGTGGATGATGCAGAATTGTTAATCAGGGAACCGCGTTCTAATTCCCGTTGAGTTAGTTATATTCACTTATGTTCAAATACCCTTGGAAAAGGTATGAGTCCACCGCGTCTCATGATACTCTAACATCATGCGACGCGAGTTTCGGCGGAAAAAATCATTTTCTATAAAATCCGCTTTCGAATTGCTGTTTTTTTTAAATTTCTATTATATCAGATATATCCAGCCAGATTAACTATCTACTTTAGATTGAACATAAATAATTTGATTACTTATTGATTAGTTTGAAGTTTTCTGGAAAGCGTATTAACCTTTCAACATAATTTAAATGCATCTACGAGAATGTTTTCGCCAACCTACAGCACGACTTCTTCTTTCGCCTTTAAACCCGGAAGGAGTTTTTGGAGCGCTAACTTGCTGAGCTGTCCACAATTTTCTATCATCTGCCGCGGTCGTGTGCCGAAGCATGGGTTTCTGTGAATGGCTTCTTGGTGTGCTCATCATGTGTTTAAACAGGCGGCGCACATACGTCGCAAGCTTAGGCTCCTTTTGAGGGACCCTTCTATCTGACCGGTGACCTGCGTCGAAGAGCTCATTCGCCTAGTAGTATCGTATTAACATCATCCCCTCGCCAGAGTTTAGTCCACCAGATGCAGCGCTTTACCGGGACATGAAAACTGGAGCCATCATATGAGAGATTTAGGAAATGGTTGAGGGCCAGTCTACCAAAGCATCAAAGATGTCTATCCAGGACCCCCTATGAGCCACTCCCCACATATGCGTGTTGTGGTGCAGTAGATATCGACCCGGAACGAGAAACCGGAGAGCCCATTTCGAATTCCATTTGAATTTATTGCATTCAATTATGCGCAAATTAATTATGGGAAAGATATTAATCCGTCGCTTCTCCCTCCAGCTGTGGGTTAAATAGCAAGATTTTTGGGTTCTGTAGACTTGTTTGGCAATCGGTTAACCTTAGAAAGTAATGGCAACCTACTTCGAGAAAATCGTCTGTACAGGCAGTCAGGTCGCTTGCGAGACATGATCGCCAAAGAGTGTACTACGTATGGTACTCAACAGAATGACGACTGAATTTGGCAGAAATAAAAAAATAGAATATTTGAATCGATTACGGTATGCTTTTACAGAAAGAGAGTGGTATACCATGGACAGACTATGGAACAACTGAAGATGATTTTTTTATGTTTTAACTCTTGTACGAATCAGAAAGAAACATTTTATATAGTAGGGAAATATAATAGAGAAATAAATGGAAAATATAATAGAGAAATATAGGAAAATATAACAGAAAAATATAATAGAGAAATAAAAGGGAAATAAAATAGAGAAATATAATAGATAAATATAGGAAAATATAATAGAGAAATAATAGGGAAATATAAGCGAGAAATAATAGGGAAATATAATAGATAAATATAATAGTGAAATAATAGGAAAATATAAAAAAGAAATATAATAGAGAAATAAAAGGAATATATAATAGAGAAATATAATAGAGAAATGACAGAGAAATATAATAGAGAAATATAATAGAGAAATAATACGAAAATATAATACAGAAATATAAAAGAGAAATAATAGGAAAATATAAAAGAGAAATATAATAGATGAATAATAGGAAAATATAATAAAGAAACATAATAGGAAATATCGTGAAATATTGTAGAGAATTATAATGAGAAATACTGGGAAATATAATAGAGAAATATAATTGTGAAATAATAGGAAAATATAAAAAAGAAATATAATAGAGAAATAAAAGGAATATATAATAGAGAAATATAATAGAGAAATAATTAGAAACTATAATAGAGACATATAATAGAGAAATAATAGGAAAATATAGTAGAGTAATATATTAAGAAATATCGGAAAATATTGTAGAGAAATATATAACAGAAATATAAAAGAGAAATAATAGGAAAATATAAAAGAGAAATATAATAGAGAAATATAGCAAAATATAAAAGAGAAATATAATAGAGAAATATAATAGAGA
The DNA here is from genome assembly GCA_037127315.1 of Ascarosepion bandense. Taxonomy (NCBI): domain Eukaryota; kingdom Metazoa; phylum Mollusca; class Cephalopoda; order Sepiida; family Sepiidae; genus Ascarosepion; species Ascarosepion bandense. Next base: position 5,522,817 of record JBBBDQ010001492.1, read on the forward strand.
AATAACAGGAAAATATAATAGAGAAATAATAGGAAAATATAATAGAGAAATATAATAGGGAATTAGAGGAAATATAATGGAGAAATATAAAAAAGAAATAATAGTGAAATATATTACAGAAATATAATAGAGAATTAATAGAAAAATATAAATATAAATATAATATGAGATATCCGGAAATATTGTAGAGAATTATAATGAGAAATACAAGGAAATATAAAAGAGAAATATAATAGGGAAATAATAGGGAAATAAAATAGAGAAATATAATAGAGAAATATAGGAAAATATAATAGAGAAATGATAGGGAAATATAATAGAGAAATATAATAGAGAAAAAAAGCAATATATAATAGAGAAATATAATAGGAAATATCGGGAATTATTTTAGAGAAATATTATAAGAAATAATAGGAAAATATGATAGAGAAATAGAATAGGAAATATAGGAAAATATAAAAGAGAAATATAATAGAGAAATATAGGGAAATATTATAGAGAAATATAATAGAGAAATATAGGGAAATATAAAAGAGAAATAATAGGAAAATACAATAGAGAAATATAATAGAGAAATAACAGGAAAATATAATAGAGAAATATAATAGAGAAATATAGCAAAATATAAAAGAAAAATATAATAGAGAAATAACAGGAAATTATAATAGAGAAATATAGGAAAATATAATAGAGGAATATAATAGGGAATTAGAGGAAAATATAATAGAGAAATAATACGGAAATAAAATAGAGAAATAATAGAGAACTATAATAGAGAAATAATAGGAAAATATAAAAGAGAAATATAATAGAGAAAAAAAAGGAATATATAATAGAGAAATATAATAGGAAATATTGGGAAATATTGTAGAGAAATATTATAAGAAATAATAGGAAAATATAATAGCGAAATAGAATAGGAAATATAGGAAAATATAAAAGAGAAATATAATAGAGAAATATAGGAAAATATAATAGAGTAATATAATAGGAATTATAATATAGAAAGAAGACTTGGAGAATTAAACGCCCACAAATCATCTTGCAAAAACATAGAAGCTGAATTGATCAATCTGCTTGAATAGTTTGATAAAATGGAAAGAGAAATATTTACTACCGAAACAACGAGGAATTGAAAAGAATCATATATTTCTAAAGCAGCAGAAACTATGGTGAGCTATCCTCATGCAAACAATGAAAAATATTTTTTCTTTGCAGAATCGGATATATTTGTACAAAAATTATAGTGCGATGAGACTTTAACCTATAAAACAGATTTACTTTAAGGTATTTCACATTAGTTACAAAACCTCATACCATGTAAATGTTTATTTTGTAGGGATGTCTAACACATTTTGATAGGAAATCAATATATGTAGGAAAATATTGTAATTTATCGGCGATATCTTTGTGATATTAGTAAATAAAGAACAATCTAGAAAAGCTAATAAAAATGGGTATGTCCAGTCCAGAGAACCGAAGATATGTGGGAAATATCAGTGGGAAATATCGTTTAATTAGAAACAAAAGTCCTAATAATTTAAGTGAGAAAATTGCTCTATTTTAAAGATTTTGAAAGTTAGATTCAAATGCATCTAAGAGGTTGTATATTAGATCTCCTCAAAATTAGGTGATGTGCATCTATTGTAAGTGACCCCATCTTCGCTGAGTAGGCTGTCCCCCAGACAGGCTACGAGGCTTGCTTTGGTGCTAGTTTTTGTTAGCGATTGTTACAGCAACACATTTTTTCGTGGATTACTTACCAGGCGTTTTATACTCAGAACAGATATTATTCAAAATACCTAGAAGTCCTGCAGGTCTGCATATGGGCAGTGAAAAGAAAAGAAAAATGCATTTATTCTTTATCTGTCGACCATGTCCACCATAGTTTATGAGTATAGAATACAGCGCAGTACATAATCTGTTCACTGACACAACGTCAAAGATTAACACTCACGAATCAGACACTCGACTGAATCGGATTAGATCGCCAATACTCTGGAAAATATGGTCGCCTTTATACACGTCGCATTGAATAATTTGAGCCTTCTGATTGGTTAACCTTTCTATTGGTGAACTATCAAATGAGTCAGCAAATGGCCGGCTCACTAGTATACAAGGGTACTCAAAAACTCTATTATTATCAATATAACAGAAATTATACTTTTGAAAAAACTAGACGAAAAAATCAAATATGAAGTATCTGATTTTGGAGTTTAGCATTGGAACTGTCGTTAACCCAGTTAAGAGTCCAGCAAGAAAATAATGCAACAACAACCAAAATAGGAAGTAATGAATATATATTAACACAGCATAATACAATATGTCGAACTCTGTTAGTAGAATTAATAAATACGGGTTAGGAATAATACTATAACTGAGACTCGCGGTGGTTGTACGGTAGTAGTCTTGGCTATCTCAGCCTATAGCACTCCGCTGATCTGCTTATGCTGATCTTCTGCAGACCTCTCATTCTACCACCTCTTGTGAGGGGAAGTATATGTAGTTGTAGGAAGAGTTCAATCCGTTGTAATGGGTGATGCCACCTTGACAGGAACAAACTCCATATTCGAGTTAAGGAAACAGAAAGAGAAATTGTTAAAATTTCTGTAGAAAGGGATGAAAATAAATGAATTAAATCTTTTAAAAATCCCCATACGGAGTAAAAATTAGGATCTCGATTTTGTATTGTGTCAGAATGAAAATATTCCACGTATATAAATTAACTTCAGAGTATAAGTATTAGCTCTACTAGGAAGTGTACAATTATATAGGGTTTATATTATGTATAGGTTTCATTCCCAATCTGCTCTATTTTATAGATGCTGTGTACAAATTAAACATCCCCCAGGGCCAAAAATCGACAAAGTACTGAAACTGAATTAATTCCTGTACCAAGAATTCCAAGAATTCCAGATAAATTATTCCCAGCCTCTAATTAGATTTAAATAAAAATGTTGGTATTTAGTAAAACTGTTAAAGATGTCTCCATTTTATATTTTGTAAGATACAACCAAGAATCTGTGAAAAGGTTTGGCACATAGAGAACATTTGGTTAACCCAGATTTAGCGTCGTATGTAGCACCCAGTAAATTCAAAGTTTCATTTACAGAAAATGCAGTTTTTCAAACATTTTAATCAGCTTTTATTTAAATACGCAGATACAAAATTAATTAATACTAAGTCATGCATGGGAAAAACAGATGACTGATTCCGAAGAGTAGAATGATAACTGTCCAGTCTCAGTGTAAACAGAATCGAGGAATACCTGACCGGCAGTATCAGTCAGTTAAGTGCCATACGTGATACAAGCTTTGGGCGATCATGTCTTGAAAGAGACATGACTGACTGGGTAGAAGATTATCCCGCAGTAGGTTACCATTGCATTCTGCGGTAGACTGGTTGCCAGCCAAGGCTAAAGAACCCAATATGTCCTGTCATTTGACTCGTAGCTGGAGGAAGAAGAGATAGATTATATTACATTATTATAAGTATAATTAGAGGGAGATCAGTTTATTACTTCATAACAATAGACAACCGATCCCCCACTTTATGCCCAGTAAAAATTTTAATTTTGTTTCCAACTATTATATTTTTATTAAGTTAAGTGTCATACGTGATATACGTTTTAGGCGATCATGGCTCGAAATGAGACATGACTGACTGGGCAGAAGATTATCTCGCAGTCGGTTGCCATTGCTTTCTGCGGTAGACTGGTTGCCAGCCAAGGCCATAGAACCCAATCTATCCTGTTTTTTAACCCATAACTGGAGGGAAGAGACGGATTAGAACCTTTCCCAAGAGTAACTGCGCGTAAGTGAATGCAAGGAATTCAATTGGAATCCGAACTAGGCTCCTCCATTTCTCGTTCCAAGTCGATATCCACTGCCCCACAATGCACATCCTTGTCCTTCAGTATAGCGAGCCTTAAAGTTGCGTGACATTGGGTGTGGTCTGACATGAACAGTGATGGGCTTCACTGCGTATACTTTGCCCAAGAGAGTTTATGCACGAATGCAAGCCTCTAAAGGTATACCGAGCAGCTGGACAGGTCTACAAACGCGCAGCAACTCCACAACCACACGAGGTCGTAAAATAGCTGAAAAATGATCGAATTCATATATATTACACAATTCAATTGAAAAGTAGTATATTCAATCGATACAGGGTACAAGGATATTAACCGCTACACCCTTCACACATATATAATAATGATAGAATTCTTGTTTCATCATCATTTATCCATCACACCCACAGGGCAGCAACTTTTTGTTGCTGTTTCTGTAACAAACTGTTTTTACGGGGCTGGGTTGTTAGCCCTGCAAGCAAACCCCCAAACCTGGAGGACCGGTGGACCATTCTTGGTCTTTGCGTTTACAGCACCTGGTATTCTCAAATGGTCACCCATTTAAGTACTGACCAGGACTCGATGTTGCTTAACTTCGGTGATCGGACGGGAACCGGTGTATGAAACACAATATAGCTGTAGACTGAGTTTTTGTTTCCTCGCACATTATTAAGTTAGGTTGAGTAGCAAATCCATATCGCCGACACCTACTCAGGCACATTTATGTTTATTTCACACTCAGATTTCTAAATTGTGTTCTAAACGGCAGCTATACTGCGCCAATCTTAGTTACAGGTAAAAAGCACATAATCTGGCGTCATGAACTACTTGAACAAGATTTGTATGTTGAAGATATTAGTCACGATGACTTGTGAGTTTTACTTCTTGCTAACACAACCACCGACGCCTTTAGAACACTTTTTTCTTAAAGTAGGCCTCATGCCAAATCAACAATGGTGAAATTCAAACCGAGGTCTCATGGTCGGAAAGCGAACCTTCTAACTAATCAGTGCTCATATATGCACATATCCCTATATATGGTTCTACATAAAGATGCTGAGGATACCATGGACGGAAAATTTGAGCAACGTGGGGAGGTTAAATATGAGAAGGAAACTGATACTTAATATCAGGATAAGACACCTGAAACAGGAAAATCTCAAAAAAATCTCAATAGAAACGAAGAAAAGAGTTCTAGACTGCTACGTGATATCAGTTTTTCAATACGGCTGTGAATGCTGGACAATATCATCGAAAATGAGGACAAAACTGGAAGCGGCCGAAATGTGGTTCTACAGAAGGATGCTACGGATATCGTGGACTGAGCATACAAGCAACGACGAGGTGTTAGAAAGAATGGCAACAAAAAGGAAATTGATGCTGAGCATCAGGAAGAGACAACTGAAGTTCCTGGGACATGCAATGAGGAAGGAGAGCCTGGAGAACCTGATACTGACTGGACAGATAGAAGGAAGGAGAGACAGAGGAAGGCAGCGGATAACATATTTGCAGGGACTGATCAGGTGGATGACGGAACGGAGGTTGCCATGAGCAACAGGAGCAAACATACTAAGAGCCACAAGGGATAGGGAGACGTGGAGAGCCATGATCGCCTACGTCCTGAAGGGACAGGGCACATAGAAGAAGAAGAAGAATGCGGAAGAAGGGCTTGGAGAATCTGATTAAGGGAACGGATAGAGAGAAAGACAGACTGGGGAAATCAATGTGTGACATACTTGATAGACTTGTGTAGATAAATGGTGGAGCAAGGTTTTGTTGTGGTAACAGAAGAAAGTGTGTTATGAGCTACAAGAGATAGGCTACATCCTGAACGGACATGGCACATAAAAGAAGATTTTCACCAGGAAAACACAAGAACATATCCAAAACATATAAATCTTACATTTTCTACCGCTTTCCAAAGAAATGATAAGAATTTACTTTAATAAATTTCAACAAGAAATTGTATATATACAGAATAAATACTAACGACTATATTTTTGACAAAATTCGGACAATTTATATATAAGGTGTATGGTTAGGTCTTGAAGGCTATTACAATGGGTTTAGTAAAATAAAGGAAGGTTAAGAAGTTGTTGGGTATTACCAATTTATTATATATTAAGATTTCGAAATCAAGATCTCATCTTCAGAATGGTAGAAAAGCTTGTGTTAATTAATTGTAGGGACATACTCACGCACACGCACTCACGAAAACACACAAGAACGAATACAGAATGGCAAAAAAAGTAACAATAAACAAGCCAATTAAGGCAGATAGATAAAACACCAGTCATAAAACAAAGCAAAGCCCTCTTCGACTTTGGCAACAAAAGTCAAACTAACGGTCAGGTCAACGCATACTTAGATAAACTACTTATTAAAGCAAACTGATATCATCAGTCCTTAAAAAGGATTGCGCTAACACACTTACACACACGCACCTACACGCATTTCACAAGGTCTACCTCTGATATGCTAACGACCATCACCGAGTATATATACCAGGCTCTCGACAAGAATGTTGAAGCCCGAACCGTCGCCTTGGATATTTCTAAAGCATTCGACAGAGTATGGCATGCTGGCCTTCTACGGAAACTGCGAAGCTATGGCATAACTGGACTTTTGTTGGACTTAATCCGGTCATTCCTCTCTAACCGCACACTGAAGGTGGTATTAAACGTTTAATAGAGAGTAAAACACTACGCCTGCTTGGCCTGACACTCTCAGCGGACCTCAAGTGGAATGACTACGTCGAATCCATTGCTAAATCCGCAGCTATGAAATTCGGCTCTCTGTGCAGGGCCCGGAAATTCTTTCCGCCTGAATCTATCCTGCACTTATATAAATCCATCATCCGCCCGTGTATTGAGTACTGCTGCCACATCTGGTCGGGTGCCCCTTTTATTCTCCTCGGGTTTCTTGACAAAAATACAGCGAAGAATCTGTAATGTGATTGATATCGGCTTGGCTGACCGCCTGCAGTATCTCTCTCACCGGCGTGACGTGGCTTCGCTGTGCCTCTTCTATAAATACTTTCATGGCTTCTGCTCTGACGAACTTAAATCACTGGTGCCCCCTAGATGTGAATTTGCACGAAATACTAGATTGGCAACTAGGTCCCACCCTATTACAGTGAAACCGATGAAATGTAACCGCAATTTCTACTCCAACAGCTTCTTTCCTCGCACTTCCCGTCTGTGGAGTTCCCTACTGCATGCTTGCTTCCCCGATGGCTACAACCCCCAGGAGTTTAAATGTAAGGTCAATAGATACCTCCTAACACACTAACTCACACCCACTCTCTCCAACTCTCTCCCTATGTACATCCTAAGTAGTCTACCACCATCCTTCTGACATTTCCCATACGCAATCGCTCTATGTAACCCCCTGCGCTATAGTGGCAGTGGAATGCCTTGCTTGGGGTGACACGATTAAAAAGAAAATAATGGCAGCAGCAGCCAGGAAAGGATAAGGCACATATAGAAGAAGAGGAAGAAGAGGAAGAAGAAGACTATACAGTACCCTGCTAGAATAAAACATCATTGTTGGATTAAAAGAAGTTCATTAAGAACAAATTTTGCATCGAACCAGTGCAACATATCCATCAACTGACAATTTGAGTTACATTAATGCTTGTGGCCGTGATCGTCTAGTGGTTTGGACTATACTGTGTCGCCGTGGTAGACCAGGTTCGAATCCTGGTCACGGAATACATCACTACTTCTATGGATGTGCGTTGTGGTGCAGGGGATATCGACTCGGAACGACAAATCGGGGTGCCGAGTTCGAATTTCAGTTGAATTCCTTGCATTCACTTGCACACAAATATCCTTGGGGAAGGTATTAATCCGTCTGTTTCCTCCAGTTATGGGTTAAATAAAAGGACAGTTCGGTTACCATAGCTTTGGCTAGCAACCAGTGTACCGCAGAAAGCAATGGCAGCCTACTGCGGAATAATCTTCTGCCCAGTTAGTCATCTCTCTTGTGAGACATGATCGCTCAAAGCGTATATCACGTATGGCACTTAATTGACTGACTAGTAGCCTTGGTGTGTCTAGTGTCTCGGAATCATACACTATTAAAAATAAAATGTTTAGTTTGAAATTGCTGATAGAAAATCTGGCTTGACATGCAACTGTGTAATGTGCCCAACAGCCGAAAGTTTTGAAAACAACAAAGATGAGAACATTTCAATGATGGGGTCAACGGTAAGATTCTTCAAATATGAAAATAATTTGATAGTTGGTTAATCGTTAATTCTCGTCAAACATTTAAATACGATTCTTACTACATTTGAATCAGTAATGTGATAGATACCGACTTGGCGGCTCGACTACAGCCACTTCCCTCACCGACGAGATGTGGCCACCCTTTGTCTGTTCTATAAATACTTTCATGGTTTCTGCTCCAACGAACTTAAGTCACTGGTGCCTCTGCAACGGGTGTTTACTCGTGCAACAGGATTGGCAACTGGATCTCACCCATTCACAGTTAGATTAACCAAATGCAGACGACAATTCTATTCATGCAGCTTCTTCTCTCGCACTTCCCGCCTGTGGAACTCGCTTCCATATTCTTGCTTTCCTGACGGCTACAACCTTCAGGAATTTAAATACAATGTCAATACTCATCTATTAACCACTTGACTCTAGTTCTTTCACCACCCTGTATATCCTTTCCTTTCTCTCCACCTTTGCAATTTTCATCACACCTGTATTCCCATCTTTCTCTTGCTACTTTCTAACTGGTTCGTCTTCCTCTTCACTCTCTTCTACTTAATCTTTTTATTCTTATGTACCCCCCTGCACATCAGTGGCATTACTGCCTTGCTCGGGGTGATATGATTAAAAAGAAATCATCCTTGAATTCTCGTCAAATATAAGAAAGATCCAACGACTGATTCTTTAAAGATGAGAACATTACGATAGTTGTTTCATCGGTAAGTTTTTTCAATGATGACGAAGATCCGATGGGTGTTTCATTGCTAAGTGTCTTTATACATGAGGAAAATTTAATGATTAACTCAAATATTAGAATACGATTGTTGGTACATCTGTGAAGTCTCTTCAAGGATAAGAAAAATTCGGCGATAGATTCTTTAAAGATGAGGACAATACGATGTTTGATTCATTGATAAGTCTCTTACAGGACGAGGTCAGTTCTATTGGTTTATCATTAAGTAACTACAAACATAAGAGCCGTTTGACGATTGGTTCCTTGTTAAATCTCTTCAAAGATAAAAACATTTCGATGGTTCTTCATCAGTAAGTTTTTTCAAAGATGACGAAGATCCGATGAGTGGTTCATCATTAAGTCTCTTCATACATGAAGAAAATTCAATGTTTTGCTCGTTGTTAATTATCTTCAAAAATATGGAAAATTCGATGGACGTTTCATTGTTAATTTTCTTTAAAGATATGGAAAATTTAATGGTATGTTCACTGTTAAGTCTTTTCAAAGATGAAAACTTCAATCTCTTGTTCATCGTTAAATCTCTCCAAAATCGAGGACAATTCGATTGTTTTCATAATTAAGCTTCTTAACACACGAGGAATAAATATGGACAATTGGATGTTTTGTTAATTTTCCACTCTCTTCAAAGATGAGAACATTTCGACGGTTGATTCATCGTTAAATCTCTTCAAAGATGGGGACAATTAAATACTTTGTTCATCGTTAAGTTTTTTCAAAGGTGATGACAATTTGATGGATGGCTCTTCGTTAATTCTCTTCAATGTTTAGGAGAATACGATGCTTGGTTCATTGTTAAGTCTAATACAGAACGAGAACAATTCGGGTGTTGGTTCAAAGCTAGGTCTCCTCAAAGGTGACAGCAATTTGATGGTTAAGTCTCTTCAAATATAAGTCTCTTCAAGGATAATGACAATTCAGTTGTTGGTTTGAAAGTCACCTAAAAGATAAAAACAATTTGATTGTTGCGTCGTCATTAAATTTCTTATAAGATAAGGACAATTCGGTAGTTCGCTCCTCATTAAGGATCTTCAAAGACGAGGAAAATTCGATGGTTGCTTCAACGTTAAAACTTTTCAAAGATTAGAACAGTTTGTTGGTTGGTTCATCATTAATCTCTACAATGACTAGGATAATTCGATAGTTCAACGTTAAGTCTTCTAAGAAATGAGAGAAAATTCGATAGTTGCTTCAGCATTAAGTCTCTTCAAAAATAGCGACAATTCAGGACAATTCGATGTTTGGTTCATCGTTACGTGTCTTCAACATGAGAGCAATTCGATGGTTGGTTTATCGATAATTCTCCTTTAAGATGAGAACATTTCGATGTTTGGTTAATCGATAAGTCTTTTCAAAGATGAGATTAATTCGGTGGTTTGTTAAACGTTATGTCCCCTCAAACATGGGAAATATTTTATGGTTGGTTCACCGTTAAATCTTTTCAAGAATCTGATGGTTGGTTAATCATCATGTCTTTCCGAAGACGAGATCAATTGGATGGTTTGCTCACCGTTATATCTCTTCAAAGATAAATTAAGTTCCATAGTTGATTCATTGTAGGGTCTTTTCAAAGCGTAGGACAATTTGATGTTCAAAGACAAGAAAAACTAGTCGCTTTCTTAATCACTAAGTCTCAAGAATAAAAAACTCGGTGGGTAGTTCATCGTTATGTTTTCTCAATGGTAAGAAAAATTCCATGGTTGGTTAAGTCGCTTCAAGGATGAATAAAATTTAGTTGTTAGTTCTTCGTTAACTTTCTTAAAAAATGTGCAAAATTTTCTGGGCTTCATAGATAAGAACAATTCGATTGTTATTTCATCGTTAAGTTTGATCTAAGATGAAAACAATTTGATGGTTCACCGTTATATCTCTTCACGTATAAGGAGAATTCTCTGGTTGTTTCAATTGTTAGTCTCCTCAAAGATAAGGTCATATCGATTGTTGGTTCATCGTTACGTCTCTTCAAATAGAAGAACAATTTGGTGGTTGGTTCAAAGTTAAATCTCCGAAGATGAGAACAATTTGATGGTTGGTTTATCCAGTTATATAGATTATTCATCTCTATGTCTCTTCTAAATAACAGCAATTCGTTGGTTGGTTGATTCATCGTTAAGTCTCTTCAAGGAAAAGGACAATTCCGTGGTTGGTTCATCGTTATCTTTCCTCAAATATAAGGAGCATTTCATGATTGTGACATCATTAATTTTCTTCAAAGTTTTAATTCAGTGAGTGATTCACCACTAAGTGACTTCAAATATGAAGAGAATTCAAATGGTGTTTCATCTTTAATTTTTTTCAATAACATGAACTATTTGATGGGTTTTTCATCGTTAAATCTCTTTAAATATGTGATCAATTTGATGGTTTCATTCATTGTTAGTTTTCTTACCAGGGAAACTTAAATTGATGGTTAGTACATCGTACATCGTTAAGTTTCTTTAATGAACTGGACAGTTTTAGTGGTTTATACATTGTTAATATTTTCAATGATGAGAAGAATTCGATTGTTGATTCATCGTCAGGTCTCCTAAAATATTAAAACAATATGATGCTGAGTTCATCAATATGTCTTTTCAAAGACAAGGACAATTAAACGGTTTGTTCTTCGTTATATCTCTTCAAAGATAAGAAAAATTCGATGGTGAAATTGTCGTTATATATCCTCAAATTTTAAGACAATTCCATGTTTTTTTTTTCGTCGCTACTAGTAGTTTTTTTCCATCGTTAAGTTTCTTCAAGGATAAGAACTATTTGGTGATTGCTTCAATGTTTAGCCGCGTTTAGGATAAGAAGAATGTGTTGATTGGTTAATCGTTAATTCTCTTCAAGTATAATGAAAATTTGATGGTTAGTTTATCGTTACGTCTCTTCAAGGATAAGGAAAATTCCGTATTTGGTTCAACGTAAAATCAAATAAAAAAATAACAGCAATTTGATACTTGGTTCATTGTTTACACTACTCAATGAAAAAGATATTTCGGTGATTAGTTAGACGTTAATCTCTTAAAAGATGACAAAAATCTGATGGATGTTTAATCGTTAAATCTATTTAAAGATCAGTGGAATTCGACTGCTGGTTCAAGCTTGAGTCTGCCCAAAGATGAACAATTCGATGTTTCGTTGATTGTTAAGCCTCCTCAAAGATGAGAACATTTTGATGGTTTGTTCATCGTTATGTCTCCTCGATGTTGAAAAGTATTTGATCGTTGATTCATCATTAATCTCTTTAAAAATGAAATTAATTAAATTGTTTGTTCACTGTTAATTCTCTTCAAAGTTGAAGACAATTTGATGGGTAGTTCGTAGAAAGAGTCTCTTCAAATATGTTTACAATTAATTTGTCGCTTCATCGATTAGTCTGTTCAAAATTTTGTCGGTTAATTCATTGTTAATCTTCTTAAAGTAGAATTTGATTGTTGGTTCATTGTTATGTCTCAAACAATTTGTTGTTTGGTTCGAGAAAAATTAGTTTGTACAACGTTATATCGCTTCAAAGATAAGGTCTCTTTAAATACGAGGAAATTTTGATGGCTTCCTCATCGCTAAGTCTCTTCAAGAACAACGACAATACGTTGGGTCATTCATCATTTAGTCGCTTCAAGTAAACAGACAATTCGATGGGTTTTTTCATCGTTATGTCTCCTCAAGGATAAAAATAATTCGATAGTTTGTTCATCGTTAATTCGATTGTTGGTTCATTGTGTTGGTAAAATTCGCCAAAATTTATGGATTAAGCGCAGGGATCAGTTTATGTATTGAATATAACAGAGAATCAATCTCCCGAATGTATATTATATAGCAACAACAGCCCCTGATGGTCACATAGTAAGGGATTGAAGTTAATGTCGTCAACGTTCCTGGATATAGAGTATCCTCTTGGCATCTGTTTACCATGTCCGTCATATTATATGGATATAGAGTATCCTCTTGGCATCTGTTTACCATGTCCGTCATATTATATGGATATAGAGTATCCTCTTGGCATCTGTTGACCATGTCCGTCATAGTTTATGGATATAGATTATCCTCGCCGCACGTAATCTGTTCAATAAAACAGCGTCAAAGACGATCATTCTCGAATCAGACAATCTCCAGAATCGGATTTGAACAACAATACTCGGAAAAATATGACTGCCTTTTATACACGTCGCATCGAATATTTTGAGCTTCCTGATTGTATAAGCCTTCTATTGGTGAACTATAAAATGGGTTAACTCATGGGGGTCTGCACCGTATAGATATGTACCAAATACATATCCGAGTAGTGATACACGGTGTGCCGTTAAAGATTCATTGTGACCATGTGGGGGGCGTTTTGGCCCAATTTGGACAAGTGGAGGAGGTAAACCGAGTGGTCAGCATGACGGGAATGCCGACGGAGAATGTCAGTGCCTACGTCATCGTAGACAGGTCGAATTTCTTGAGGATACCTGATGTCATCATGTGCAGAGGGAGAAACTGTTTGTCGCTGTGGAGAGACGCAGACCACACTGTTGGTTCTGCGGATTAGCTGGCCATTTGGCAAAAACGTGCCCCTCCAGTAATCAAGAAGAACAAACGGCGGAGGCATAGAAGACAGCAACAACATCTGCTACATTGGCATCACCGACAGAGCAGTCGATAAAAGCAAATACACCAGCAGCAACAGAGTGGACGGTGGTTGTTAAGAAAGGGAAGAAGACGGCTTCCCCTACTTCTAAGCAGGACTCCCCGTCCAAGAAAGCTTTTTCTCTCTACAAAAAAGAGAAGAAGCAAGAGCAGCAGCAGCAACAGCAGCAACGGCCGAAGCAACAGCACTCGCAGCAGCAGCAGCGGCAAGAGCAGCAACAACAAAGCCCTGACACGGAAATGCAGGTGGACGAGATGCCTCCTCCACGGTCCTCATACCTGAAAATAAGACATGAAGAGGGAGGAGGAGAGGGAGGAGGAGAGGGAGGAGGAGGAGGAGGAGGAGGAGAGGACGGAGCTAAGAAGAAGGGGAAGCTAGAAAGTAGTGATCGGGGCAGGGGGTAGGGTCATTGCCAAGACCCACTCCGCCCCCTGTGTCTCCTGCAAGAACTCAAAATGTTAAGGGGAGGAGTCAGTCTGCCTCCCCGTATAGACGTATTTCGTCTTCTTTCACCACTCCTCTCTCCCAACCAGAAGCACCCCCTGAAACAACACCTGAAGCCCCCTCTTCCCAGACCACCCCCTCCCAACAAGAAACTTCCTCCCAACAAGAAATCCCCGCTCCGAAGGAAAAAAAGAAGGTAAATCCCTTCAACAAGTTTGAGGTCTGCAAAATAAACAGACCGGACTTAGAGAGGGACTTTACCTCGCAGAGGAAGGTCCTCCTAAGGCCTTTGTTCAAACTGAACTCGGTCGATGGAAAGTTGACTGAGGACCCAGTAAATTCTCCCGATGCCTCCGGAGTTTTCACACTAGTAAGGAACACGGGAGGTCATTTGTTCTGGGGCATGATAGCGGGAGCAATCGCCGCATTCCTTAAAATCACCATGGCCTAGATTGGCACTGAAAATTTGCATAAATTGTGAAAATATTATGCGGGGAGGATCCGTGTTATCCTCCACCCCTCTCTTTATAGAGACATAAAGCTAACTTTACTCAAGGACGTCGGTGGCATTGTCCAGGACGGAAGAATTACGTCCGATATCGGAACAGGAAGCCTGGGATAATCCATCGGGGTCCCTAGACCCCGATGGATTTCCGTCCTGTATGTGACCAGAAGTTATTTTTCTCTTGCTTTTTTCAGGTTATAAAGATGGTAAATAAGTTAGCCTGTTTGAATGCGAGACGCCTGAGGGATCGGAATAAGACTGCCCGCCTGCTTCGGGACCTCTTGTCATTCGGCGTGGATGTCGCCGCGATCCAAGAGACCCACTTTGTTTGCAAGGCCGATGCTTGCGTGCTGTCTAGCGACTTTGTCGTCTATTCAGCATATGAGAACCGGCTGGGAGAGGAGTTTATTTGCTGGTTAAGTGTACCCTGGACTCGAAGATGGATCTTGTCCATGTCGGTGCCGAGGGCCGATATTGCAGTGAAATGCAATGCGTTTCGACTGGTTGCGGTTTATGCGCCTAACGACCGGGTGGAGCGCGTCTCATTTTTTCGGTGGTTGGAGCCCTTCCTGGTGGATTAAACACGACTCGTCTTAGTGGGGGATTGGAATGCCATCCTGAACCCCAAAATGATCGTAGCTTGGTTGATCTCACGAAGAGTTCGGGCTCGTCAATAGATACCGGGTCGATCACAAGAGTGGGAGAATGTGGACGTGGGCTCATAGTTGACCTTCTACCCGGGTAGCTAGCTACCTGGATATAATGTTAGTTCGTGAAGCCGACGTAGATATTTTAGATTGTACCACGTTCTACTGGTTAGGCTACTCCGACCACAGACTTGTTTGTGCCCTGGTAGATTTAAAAAATAGGCCTAGAATGGCTGGTTACTGGAAGTTCAACGTGTCCTTGCTGGACAGACGGGACTTTCGGCGCCAGCGAATTAGCGTAGTGCAACGGGCGTTAACTGGGGTAGTCATTGGGAATAAGTGGTGGGAGAATCTTAAGAATAGGATTAGGTCTTCACCGCCGAATTCAGCCAACTGCTTAAACTAGATAAGGCTGCAAATGTGAAGACGCTAAGAGCGAATTAATCCCGGGCGGAGGCCGGTGGGGATCCGCCAGAGATAACCTTAGCTAAGGAAAGCCTGGATCGTTCGACTAGCGAGCGTTACATGGGTCAGGTAATTAGACATAGGTTAAGCAAGATCTCTTCCGAAGCTGTGAACGTGTGCGCAGAACTGCGCAAGGAAAATATTCACCGACACGGCGACAGGTACATTCGAGAGGTTCGCAATCCGGAGGGACATACTCTTCGGTCAACTGACGATATGTGCGAGGCGTTTTAGTGGCATTTCGAGATCCTGTTTACCAAGGAGCCTGGTCTCTGTGATGAGGAGTTTAGCAGCTATTTAGCTGACTTCCCCCGGCTTTTGTTGGCTGATGGAGCTAACTACTCGGCTTTGAAGAAGGTCGGCAGAGGCAAATCGCCGGGTCTCGATGGTTTGCTCTATGAATTGTACTTGAGGATGTCGCACATCTTTTTCCCGATTTCGACTTTCGTGTTCAACAACTGGTTCTGGCAGGGGTCCATCCCCAACCGGTTCACCAGGAGTCAGATCACGCTGTTGAGAAAAGGCAAGGATGTTGAGAAGTTGTTAGAGGGTTACCGGCCTATAACTCTTACTACACACAGAGTTAAAGATTTTGGCCAAGATCTTGTCAAATCGTTTGCAACTAGTTGCCGAGTCTGTTGGGACCTGAGCAGACTTGTGATGTGAAGTGCTGTGAAGTGTGAATAGAGGGGATAAAAGACGACAAAGAAGCCGCGCTAATCAATTTAGATCAGTTCAAGGCAATTGATAGGGTTTCCTGGCGGCTGTCCTGCAGGCCGCTGGATTCGAAACCAAGTTCCGCCGCTGGATTAACCTCCTGTATCAATCCCCCACGGCTGTGGTACAGGTGAACGGAAAGTTGTCGGGTGTTCTGGCGCTGTCTAGTTCGGCCTGACAGGGTTGTCCACTGTCGCTCCCACTTTATTCATTGGCGTTGGAGCCTCTCCTTCGCCGACTAAGGAACAGAGCGTGAAGTCCGGCCCTACATGGAATCGCTGTCCCCGTTAGGGTTGGAGCCAGGGTGTCCACGTACACCGATGACGTCACTACTTTCGTGTCCTCCCGGAGTGACATTGAGGTAGTACAGAAGACGCATGAACGGTATGAACAGGTGACAGAGGCCAAGTTTAACCGCGACTAGTCGTCAGGCTTGCAGTTAGGTGCCTGAAAGGGAGTTACCTTCCGGGGTCCTTCGATTGAACGGACGGTCCTGTCCGCATTCTTGGAATGTGGTTTAGGCCCGACCTCCATTTGGAGAAAAACTGATCAGAAGTACTGGCAAAGGTCGACACGTCGGTCGAGATTTGACGTCTAAGGATGTTGTCCTTAAAAGTTTTGGCTGAGGCGTGTGTTACATACGTCTTTCCTATTATCCTGTGTCAGTACTTCCACTTTGTAAACGGTGTAGGAAGGCGATCGAGCGTTTGCTAGTCTCCCTTCTGTGGAGAGGACGCAAACATTACGTCGACAAACGTGACTGTTACCAACGTCTGTGTCATGGGGGTCTGGGAATGCCGTACCTGATGGACCACAAGGTTGCGTCAAGGTTGGTTTTTCTCAGGCTTGCGATTTTAGAAGACATTGCTGGCGGGAATAGTGAGGGACATGTTCCCTAGCCATACTATCATCTCGAGGCGGTGCCGTAAGCCTCGAAGGGCGATGGAGTTTTCTCCTCGAATGTCTGGCGGCCTTGTGGGCCATTCCACGGTCTAGTGACCTTTCACAGCCTAGGAGAGTCTTCTATCGTGGGTTAGTGGAGGGCATCGCGAAGGTTTCATTTCGTGATGTTCTCCGCTTGTCGAAGGGTGAGTATCGCTCGTTCTGGTCTTGGGCGCCAGGTAACGATTATATCAGCAAATTTGAGTTTTCGCTCACCTGGCGATTGGTTCCGAATCGGTTGTCTCTCAATGACAAGGCATTCATATGGGACCTGGCGGATTTGCCAGACTGTGAACGCTGCAACCTTGGCTTGGAAGAAACGACTTCGCACGCCTTCTACCATTGTTCGCGGGCTCGCCCTCTATGGGACCGGGTCGGTGAGTTGACTACTTGAATCGCGCCGCGGGAACTTGTGCTCATTGATCGTACATTCGCCTGCGACAATGTGTCGCCCCCGTTCTCTGGGATGAAGCGTATGGTGTTTCTCTCGCTGCTAGCCACGGTTTGAATGGTGATTTGGACGACGCGAAAGGAGGAAGTGTTGCATGGTCAGCGGCTTTCACATCAGGGTTTGATCCGATATTTTGTGTACCAGCTCAAAATGAAGATTAGAACTGATTGGAAACGTTTGACTTCGACGGCCTTCCGCAAAAGGTGGGTAAATGTGGCAAGTATGGTTCGCGTGAACGGGGCTAGACTTGGTTTTCTATTTTAGATCTGCTGGTTGCATCGGAGTGGATTCAACTGGAACCCTCTCCTGTTTAAGGTAGTTTTTTGTGTACCTAGTTAATATGAATGAATGTGTTCCTAGCCTGTGCCCGGCTTTCACTTTTGTTATGACTCAAGTCGAGATTCCAAACCTCCCCAGTTTGTTTTGGTCTCCTTTTATCTCAGCTGCGTCAGACTTTGATTTTCCCATTGCGTTACCCCCTCCCCACTCCCTTAGCGAGTGCGCTTCTTAATTTCGCCGTTTGGTGGAATACAGCGGCCACTCTTTTCTGGAATGGACGGGTCTTACTAACATTTATTTTATTTTAGTTTGAAAAATTATGTTGTATTTCATTTTTTTTTCGGGTTCATCCCACTCCCATTATTTCATTGTTCATTAAATGTTTTAAATATATTATATCATTGTATATAAATTAATTTTTATGTCATGGGTTTTCCCCTCTTTGTAGGTGTCCCTTGTAAATATGTGGTATTGTGGTGTATGAAAGAGTGGAAGGTGATGGATGGGTTCTTGTGGTGGATACGCAAATTGTAATGAGTGATTGGGTCGTGGCAGTGTTTGGCTAGGTATAGGATAGATTACTGAGGACCATCCTGAGTTTTTGCCCCCTCATTTCGGCCTTGTGCCAAAATTTTATATATATGAATAAATAGTGTATAGATATGTACCAAAACTTCCAATACCCTCTTTTTTTAGTGGGGTACATTATAGAGTCTCTTTGCAAAATATTAGTAAAGTTAATAATCATATTAAACAAAAATTAATACAAATAGTATTCATAAAATATATCTTTTGTTTTGTGATTAGAAAATCTTTTCTTTCCATTTTTTTCCTTTATATATATATATATATATATATATATATATATATATATATATGTATATATATGTTGTTTTTTTTTTAATCAATATCAACAAAGACTTAGTTATATTTTGTTCAATGTTAAGTTTTTCAGGTTAATCAATATTAATAACACTATTATAAATGTAGTTTGTGACCCAATCACAAAAGTGGGGAAAAAAGTTATTTTACCCATAGCTGGAACCCATTAAAATAAACAATATCATTCCGGGTCAGAGTGATTCTTAGAGTTATTCATAGGAGGCTTGGGATAAAAGTAGAATTATTTATATTTATACCTCAAAACTAACAATACTAAAAACTAACTTCCCTAAATCACTAATGGATGCAGTTTTACGTCATACACAAGACTAACAATTAAAAGTACCAAATATGACTGACAATTCTCCATACTAAATTTAGATGGCATATTTGGATTGATTCATTTCTCTTTTTTTTAATAATATTACCTTTAAATTCGAATTGTATACCAAGAAACAATAGTCGACCCAAACAATCAAAATTGCATTTTAATAAACCAGCTGAACATACCGTCGACCCAAACAATCAATATTGAATTTTTTTAACAAAGCAGCTTAACATACCGTCGATGCAAACAATCAATACCGAATTTTTAACAAAGCAGCTTAACATACCGTCGACACAAACAATCAAAATTGAATTTTTTAACAAAGCAGTCTAACATAACGTCGATGCAAACAATCAAAATTGCTAATATTTCATTACTTTTAACGAATTTCTAATTTTTATTAAATCAGCTTCATATCGGCCACCCAACTTCTGAAAATTGCTAATATTTCATTGTTATATATTTTTATATACAGGTATGCATTAACTGGGAAAATGTTATTCAATTCAATTATGAATGTAGTAATTTATTCCACTTTTCCGTTCTGTTTGAGCTCATATAGTGATTTTTTGATTTTCCACATATAATTTTCACCATTTTTCAAAACCTCCTGGCGGTTCTATGCATATTTTTATTGGACTGAATGTTTCTACATAATCTTCCCCGTACATATGAGAGAATCCCTTAGCTCTAAAATGAGCCTAATACACTGGCAAGCCATCCTCGGGCCGCTTTACAGTATAAATCAAACGGCTACCGATAATATTTTTATTATCCGGAGCCGTTTTCAATTCAAAATATCATTTGACACTAAAGATTCCATTTGTTTGTTTTTTTGCATGGCGGCTATTCATCGCTTAGAATTAGCAGAATTTATGCCTTCTTAATAATTCTTCCGGATACATTGCACCGAATAACAACAATGTCGCAGATATTCCATTGACCTATCCCAAAATAGTCTGGTTTTCTTCTATTTCTTGTCAGATAACGCGGAAATTTGCCCCTCCTCTTTGGTTATAGCTTTTAACTCAAGGTCTGCGTCTGATGTTTCATCGCCCATATCATCTAGAATAACATCTTCCTTTAATGGTGTATTTTTTATTGTTGAAATTCCTAGCACTGATTCTTAGTTCCTTTTAAATAACGTAATACTTGCTTCTTGTGCGGGATGTGCGTTGTGGTGCAATGGATATCGGCTCGGAACGAGAAATTGGGAAGCCGAGTTCGTATTCCAGTTGAATTCGCTGCATTCACTTACGCGCAAATACCCTTGGGAAAGGTATTAATCCGTTTCTTCCTTCCAGTTATGGGTTAAATAACAGGACAGATTGGGTTCTATAGCCTTGGCTGGCAACCAATTTACCGCAGAAAGCAATGGCAACCTACTGCGGGATAATCTTCTGCCCAGTCAGTCATGTCCCTTTCGAGACATGATCGCCCAAGCGTATTTCACGTATGGCACTTACCTGACTGAATACTTGCTTCTTATTATTATTCTATGTGGCCTGTCCCTTCAGGAGGTAGGCGATCATGGCTTTCCACGTTTGCCTATCCCTGGTGGCTCTGAGTAAGCCTTCTCCTGTTACATCATGCAATCCTCGTTCCGTCATCCATCTGCTTAGGTCCTTCAAATATGTTATCCATTATTTTCCCCTGTCTCTTTTCCCCTCTATCTGGCTGTTCTCCAAGCCCTCCTTCCTCATTTCATGTCCCAGGAACCTCTGTCTCTTCCTGATGCTCAGTACTAATTTTATTTTTGTTTCCATCATTTCCAAGACCTTATCATTGCTCGATCCATGATATTCGCGGCATCCTTCTGTAGAACTACATTTCAGTTGCTTCAAGTTTTTTCTTCATCTTTGATTATATTGTCCAGCATTCACTATCATATTGAAGGACGGACAGCACGTAGCAATCCAGTACTCCTTTCCTTGTTTCTAGCGAAATTGTCCTGTTTCTTAATACTTTACACAACTTCTGGAATGCTTCCTTCGCCTTTTGGATCTCTGTGTCGCACTTTCTGTCTTCTGTTATAACGCTTCCCAGGTATTTAGGTTTTTGCACCTGCTTGATTCTAGTATCCCCGGCCTATATTTGGCATATTGGGCTGCCCTTTTTATTGATGTCCATGTGTTCGGTTTTCGTGAAGTTTTTTTCTAGTCCTTTCTTGTTACTTTCTTCAGCTACCTTCTGTAGGATGTCTTGTAGTTTCATTTCTGTGTCTGCTATTTAGCTCTTGTTAAATACACAGTCCTAGGTTTACTTAAGTTTTGAGATAACTTAGTAACCGTATACCAGATGTCTGGCCTTGTTAACGTCCTAACGAAAATAAGACTTCCAATCAATATTCTCCATTTTTTTCACACGGCGCTATACCATCTTTATTATTCATAATTGTGTTTAAATCCATTTCAAATGGAGTAGTTCTTGTTTTACCAATCTCTTATTAAGATCCTCCATTTGTTCAAAGGAATCTATAAATCTGACGCATCTGGTCATCTTTCTTATTTTACTTTGTGGAATAAATCATGGAAGCTGGATTTGTTTGTCATAACCAATGAATATGCCTCCTTCACTTTTTGGATCTAATTTTACCCTGTGATTGTCATATGTGTAGCAAATCGTGCCAAAAATATGCACACCAATTACATTGGGTTTGTAATTCGCATAAGCCAGCCTCGTAAAAGGAGACTTTTAATGTTACTATCATGGCAACGGTTTCTTATATACACGGCTGTATTTAATGCATAGACCCACAGACTCTTTTTTTTTTCGAAAAATATATAATATGTCCTGAATATTCGTCAACAAAATTTAATACATATTAATAGGTTCCAATTCCTATTAGTGAAATGGGACCAACTACGTTGCAATAAACTCTGAACAAGATGTCTGTTGTTCTTGGGATTTAATCCCTATTTCTAAATTTCTATTTTCTATTTAATACACATATCACAATGTTGTAAAGAGTTGGGTGATGTCATTTTCATTCCAGTGACATGTTTTTGCAATCTTTTAACATCGGAATTATTGCAGTAGCCTAATATTCTATGTCAAGTCGTGGGTAGCTGGTTTTATAAATGTAATACTTTTTAAATAATACAAACGTCCATTTTGTTGTATATTAAATTCAGTTCCGTCTGGGTATATTAACCCTCTAGGGCCATTCGTATCATATTTGATACAGTATTTCCCTATAAGGAAACATTTGGTATTTCCCTATAAGGAAACATTTGGTATTCATTGACTGAGCAGTCAGTACTGCTTTCATTTGAAATTTATAAAATATTTCTCTTAAAAACTTTTTCAGGAAAATCTTTCTTTCAAGGCTTGTTTTCATACTGTATCAAATATGATACGAATGGCCCTAGAGGGTTAACTTTGAATTACCTCCTGTAACACCAGTTTCAGCAACAGACTGATTTGAGAAAAAAAGTTGTTTAACTTTAAGTATACATATACGTATCACGTAAATAAATACAGTCATCGCCTCTTTTAAAAGTTAAATTATTAGCACTGGTACCGTCAGCCAACTCAAGAAAGTGAGAATTTGGCTCGAATTTGAAGTCCAAATTAATAAATTTATTATCATCTGTTATTACATGATTTCATCGTTATATCTCCTCAAAGATAGGAATAATTCGATAGTTTGTTTATCGTTAACTAGCAGTGTAGCCCGGCGTTGCTCGGGTGTAATGAAAGCTTTAAAACTAATCCATGGTTCTGGAGCTCAGACTCTTTTTCCAGTTAAAGCAAAACCGTAGAAAGAAAAATGGATGTAAGTCAAATTTTGATTTCCTGATATCGATATCAAATAAGTTTTTTTCGTCGTAAACTAAATTTTGAAGACTAAATAAGTCATCTGAGTAAATGGTATCATGGCTGAAACTAAGATCTACAATTATACCTACTTAGAGCCAAACCCGAAGCAAAAATTAAAATAAAAGGGCTGAAAAACATACAGGCATATAGGCAGATAAACCGACACAAACATCTTGCCTTATATATATATATATATATATATATATATATATATATATACATATATATATATATATATTATCGATTTTCTGCACTATTGTAAGAACTGTAACCTTGAAACTTCTGAATATCGTTTCTTATGTCTTTGTCTATGAGTGTATCAAATTTGATTAAAATCGGACAAGTCCTTCTACAGCCCGATTTTTTCAGTTATCGATTTTCGATATATACCGGGTGTACCTCGACACAAAACCTAGAAAAGAACACTCGCAGACGCTTATAGTACATCTGTGTAAATTTTCAAGAATATCGGTTCAGCCGTTTCCGACTCTATAGGTAACGGACACACACACACACAGACACACACTCACACACACGCTGACAAAGTCCCATTTATAAATAAGTTTAGATTCTATTGTTGGTTCATTGTTATGTCTCAAACAATATGTTGGTTGGTTCGTCATTTCTTTGCAAAGAAGAAGTGTTTGTTCATCGTTATATCGCTTCAAAGATAAGAAATTTTGAGGTTGGTTCTTTGTTAGGTCTCTTCAAATACGAGGAAATTTTGATGGCCCCTTCATCGTAAGTCTCTTCATGAACAACGACAATACATTGGGTCATTCATCATTTAGTCACTTCAAGTAAACAGACAATTCGATGGTCTTTTCATCGTTAAGTCTACTAAAAAATGAGAATAATTCGATAGTTTGTTCATCGTTAAGTCTCTTCATGTATAAGAACAATTTAATGGTTGCTTCAATGTTTGGTCTCCTCAATGAGTAGTACAATTTGCTTATTGCTTCAGCCTTAATTCTCTTCAAAATAAAAACAGTTTGACGGGTTGTTCATCGTTAAATCTCTGAAAAAATGCGGATAATTTTGTGGTTGGTTCACCGGTTAGTCTCTTGAATGAAGCGGCTAATTTGACGGCAAAATCATCGGAGGCAACAATTTAAACAACCTAGGGTACGCAGATGATACAGTGCTGATAGCAGACACAGAAAGGAAACTACAAGACCTCCTACAGAAGGTAGATGAAGAGAATGATAAGAAAGGACTCAAATAAACTGCAAGAAAACAGAATGCATGGTCATCATTAAAAAGAGCAGCCCAAAATGCCAAATAAAGGTCGGGGATACTAGAATCAAGCAGGTACAAAAATTTAAATACCTGGGAAGTGTTATAACAGAAGACGGAAAGTGCGACACAGAGATCCAAAAGCGAATTGGCATGGCGAAGAAAGCATTCCAGAGGTTGAGTAAAGTATTAAGAAACAGGACAATTTCACTAGAAACTAGGAAGAGAGTACTGGAATGCTATGTGATGTCAGTTCTTCAATATGTCAGTGAATGCTGGACAATATCATCAAAGATGAAGGAAAAACTTGAAGCAACTGACATGTGGTTCTAAAGAAGGATGCTGCGAATATCATGGATCGAGCATGTGAGCAATGATGAGGTCTTGGAAATGATGGAAACAAAAAGGAAATTAATACTGAGCATCAGGAAGAGACAGCTGAAGTTCCTGGGGCATACAATGAGGAAAGAGGGCTTGGAGAATATGATACAGGGACAAAGAGACGGGGAAAGCAACGGTTAACATGTTTGAAGGACCTTATCAGGTGGATGATGGAACGAGGGCTTTATGGTGTAACAGGAGAAGGTGTGCTAAGAGCCACCAAGGATAGGGGACGTCGAAAGACATGATCGCCTGCGTCCTGAAGAGACAGGGCACATAGAAGAAGATGAATCATCGTTTGATATAGTTTTGAATATGGCTTTTTGTGGCTTTGTTGTCGCTGGTGCTTATTTTATTTGATTTGTGGATTTTGTATGTTCGTTTCCTTGACGATGAAATGATGTTGACAGTAACGTCTGACCTTTTATCAGTGTATTTCTCTTTTTCACCTTCGTTTTCTGATTTGCATATTATAAGTGATCTGAGATAAACTCTATGATTAATCCCGATTTCTTTTTTTTTAGCGGCATTTGGAATAGAAATTGATTACTTCTGTTTTATTTATTGGTGAGCGGTAAAATTTAAAATCTAATTTCTTCTTTCGTATTAAAATAATGTTGAAGGAAGTTTTTTTTGAGTCTTTTTTTAGTTTTCATGCAGATTTCGAGAGTTGGTTCTACATTATTGAGTTTTTTATGATGTTTGCGAAGATATATTAGAAATATAAATCTAAAATTTATCCGAGATAAGTACAGATTTTAGGCAGGTTTATATTGGCTGAACTGTAAAATACTAGGCAAATTTGTTCTATTGACTTCTTTTATTGATATGACGTTTTTCTTAACGTGTCAGTTTGTTTTGCCACAAAACTGTTTAGTTGGGTTTTTTTTTTGGTGGGGGGTTCATGGTCTGTTTAGTTTTTTTCGGGGGGGGTCATGGTTGAGTGCTTGTGTTTTTATGTATATTTGTGTTTGTGAGCTTTATATGCTTTCTTTTCTTTTTTTCGTTTTGTGGTTGTCTTATTTTCTCTTTTTATCGTGATTGAGTGTATGTACATGTTTTTGTTTATTTTAATATTAATATTAATTGCATGTTGTGTTTTTGTTCATTATTTTCTAATTATTGTCGTGATTTACTTTTTGTATATTTGTAATCATACTTATATTTTTTACGTTTTTGATTTATTAATTTTTTTATAAAGACGACGGGCTTATAATTCTAAGAAATTATAACAGTAGAAATATGGAAAAATATAACAAATTATAAAACTCTTCAACACGCTAGGAATTACAATAGACAAAGAAACATATCTACAAATTGTAACTTTCCTAGATATAACACACAACTTAAACAAAAACAAATACAAATCATGCATAAAAAACAACAAGCCCATATATATCAACAAAAATTCAGTCATACTCTAAATATATTTAGACACATTCCAATATCTATACAGAAAAATAAATTTACGAACTCAAGTAACATAAAAATATTCAACGAAAAGGAAAAAAAGCTACTGATTCACCACTATGTAATATCAGATGCTCAAATAAACTTACACGCAAAAACGAAGAACATCGAAACTCAAACAAGAGAAAATGAACATAATCTGGTTTAATCCATTCTACAACAACAATATAAAAACAAAAATAATAAAATTGTTTTTCATCATAATAGAAAACAGAATTCCCCAAACACAGACAGTAGGACTCCATCAGTCAGAATTAACCATGGTTAGCATCCTAGTTGTTTGCTTGGCTGGAGCATCGGTGTTTCTGAATGTAGAAGCCGATGCTGGAGTGACAGACTCTGTAGCATAGGGTGTATTTCTGTTGTTTCTGGTCTGTCGGAGCTGTCAATTTGCTTTCTGCTTACCCGCCTCTTCATTGTGACAGATGACAACAATACAAACAAAAATATTTACATAAGCGCAACAGAAAAACCATTCAAAGAAAGATTCATTAATCACAAACATAATTCAACACAGAAAAATACAAAACAATAAATCGAATTCAAGATACATATCGAACCAGAAAAACAAAACAAAACATTACCACCAAAATTAAATAGGAAATAATAAAAGGGTTACCACAACACAGCAGTAATAGCAAAAGTTTTAAATAAAGGATGGAAGAGAAGCTAGCAATAATTATCTTTAAAAATAAAAAATAAATAAAATACGATACAAAAGAAATGAGATAATGAGAAATGTAAACATGCGAACAAATATCTACTGCGGAAACAATAAATAACAACAAAATCAAACAAAAATTAAACATTTTGGAATATAAACAAAAAATAGAAATATAAATACAAATATGCAAACACTCAATCGCAACATAAACGGAAAATAATAAACAAAAACGAAGCATAAAAAGAATATATATATATATATATATATATATATATATATATATATATAAAAGATATAAAAACACTCAACCAAAAACAGAAAATTACAAATGTGTCCTTCTAACTTTAATAAAACTCCATAAGTGGAGAGAGAATAAACGGATTAATACCTTTTTAAAGGTCGTTTGCTTGTAAGTGAATGAAATGAATTCAACTGGAATTCTGCACCACAAAGAAAAAGTGAAACTTCTCCAAAATATCAACATATCAATTCGTTTTAATATATAAAGCAAACGCATTGTGTTTTAGATTAAATTCAGGCCGCACACGTTTGTCTTAATGTCAAATGAAGTTATTAAGCATATATGAACAGATGGAGAAAGATATATTAAAACACCAACTGAAACAGATAGGGACAGATCGATAGATAGGAAAGTTTGAATAAATGTTAATTTTAATAAATATACAACAAGTATTACTTAAATTCTAATATGTTTTTTTTTATTTCATCCATTTTGTCCTTTTATCGTTTTGATTATATTTTTAATATAACGTTTCAGGTAGCATATGACACCTTTCTGTATATAGCAACACTCAAAGACAACCGGGTGAGATATATCTGAGGAAGGTTGAGGTCAACTAAGAAAAGCTTTTTCTGTTATGTACTATATCCTCCTGTTTCTCTTGGCTTCAATATGTCTTGTGTGAGTTAAACTCTTCAAGCCATCTCTCCTCATTACTTGTCTCAGAAATTTCGAGAGCCTCTTTATGGCTGTAAGTATTTTGATTTTTTCTATATACATTTTCGTTGCTTATTCATTTTTCGAGTATGATCAACAGGGTACATTCACATTTCAAACACACCTTTTACTGAATATTAAAAAATATTCTCACACATGTTAATTCAAACTACAATCATTCTAGGACAGTTTAATAAGATATGTAGATAGAGTACGGATACGCGGGGTTGATATTTCTAAAATAAATAAATAATTAGAATAGAATAGTCAGCTCGGCCTGTCTATGAAATGCGAACGTCTATGAAATTTGTCCATGATATGATTAGTAGTCATCAATGGAACCATATTTCCTGTCTCTTGATAATCTGCTTACTTTCTAAAGGGCCACTTTCTCTATTTTAATGCGCTTTCGGTTTTACAGTTCATATTCATATATCACTTCAAGGCTTTTATATTTCTGTGAGAAGTTTGCAAAACCCGTACTGCTGTATAGGAAAATATAAATTAAACATCAATTCGACACAATTTTTTGTTGTTGTTTGTAAGATAATTTGCCTGTCTCTTTTTAATCTGCTTAGTTTCTAGAAGGTAATCTTCGTTATTCCTATTCGCATTTGGATTCATAGCTCATATCGCTTCAAATATTCTCTCTTTAGAGAGGAGATCGTATAACTGTTACTGCTGTATAGAAAATTTGAAATTCCATAAGAGTTCAACGCTATTTCCTTTGTTTCTCATGATTTTTTTTCGTTTCTAAAACTGATAAGTTTGGAGAAAAAAGTCTTTCGCTATTTCTAGGCCCCTTTTGTATTTATAGATTCTATCTCTATCGTTTTACGATTTTTCCAGTCTCTTAATAAGAAGAATCAACTTAGTTTCTAAAAGGTAACTTATATTTCATATCTCTATCACTTCAATTTTTCCTGTCTCCTAATAATGTGTTTAGTTTCTTGAAGCCATTTTCGCTAGATCTATGCTCCTTTAGATTCACAGTTCATGTCTCTGTAGCTTCAGTTTTTTCCTTCATCTGTAAAGTAGATTGTACGACATTTACTGTCGTATAAAAGATTATATATTCACTATCAGTTCAACACTATTTTCTTTGTCTCTAAAGAAAATTTCTTGTCTCTTAATAATCTGCTTACATTCTAGAAGGCATCTATTGTTATTTCCCTGCTCTTACGGATTTATAGTTCATATTTCTCGTCATCTGTTCTACACTATTCAGACAGCGGAGCTCTTATCTTTGTGTAGTTAAAAAATGAACGGAATATTTATATTAAATGGTTCATATAAGAACGATTTTTTTTTATTTCTTTACTGACACTTGATTTATAAAACAGTGTTTCGGAAGCATGTTTTCGTTATATGAAGGCCAACTTGGATTTGATAATCAATAAGGAAAGTAAAGCGACAAGCAAAGTCGATATATCTTTTTTGTTTTGTTTTAGTTTGTGTTTTAGCAACGTTATTTAAATTATCTGAGTATTCATTCCAAATACTTTGACATTTTCCACTGAAATGCATTTTAATCGAATTAATGCGGACGTGGAAGACATTAGACATGTACACTGAATAGATACAAATGGATACAGATGTTAGTGCCTCACTAAAGAGAAACCGAGCCACGAGTTAAAATGTCAATGTAACCATTTTTGTTGACAGAACGCCGAAGTATTATTTTCTAAGCTTATTTTAGCAAAAATGATATAAGATATACAGTACGATACTTTGTAATAATTACACTATTTACATTATTCAAACTATTGTCCTTATCTTTGTTGTCGTTTGTACAATGTTTCGGCCGTTGTACTCTCCAGCCTTCTTCAGGTGCTAGGAATTTCGAACCGAACTCTTTATTACGATCACTGGGGTATACCATTTTCTTTCCTGATGCGAAGCATATTTTGGTAGTCATTGATTATCTCTATATAAACCGGACTGTCTAAATTACTTGTTCACTATTGCTATAGCCTGGTATTGCACTCACAACATTTTGAATCAAATCACTGGGACTAACCGACGTCTATATCCACTGAGCCATATGTCCTTAATTGTTACAATTGTCAACCATAAAAGCTTTCTAAATATTGGTCTTACTCACTAAGGCTTGTATCCACTTGAGGACATATCCAATGGATAAAAGTGTTGGTTGAACCCAGTGAGTTGACGCAAAGTTGTTTGAGTTCAATACTTGGATACGGCAGAGGTGAATAAAACTTAGGTAAGTGAGTTAAACTTAGATGACTGAGATATTACGAAGAGGTATAATTTACGAAACTAGAACAATCTAGCCACCGTGATTGAAATAAATAGTTCAGTTCGAAGTTCCAATCAGCTAAACAAGTTTTGAGCATACAACGTCTGAATATGACGACAAAGATCAAGAAAACAAACCGAATAATGTAAATAATGTAAATAATTATTACCTTGTTTAATTATTTTTTTTTTTAATCCAAATATGCCATCAATTCTGTGTCATTTGCTTCACTAAAACTTACTTTTCACTGATAATGCCAGAAATGAGAGAATGCGATTCGCTAAAACGTGCGTAGCATGGCGAGTTCTAGCCGTGAAGTTAGAAATGATGGCAGTAAGTAATGTAGTTTGTCGGATAACTTTCCATGAATGTAGACCGGAACAAAAATGAAGAAAACAATCACACAGTACTAAATCTTACTCAAAATTTAGGGAAGTTTAAGTTATACTGACTATTCTGCTATAAAATACGCATGATATATTTCATTCTGGGGTTGCATTTTGACCAATCAGGTTCCCATAGCGGAAAATACAACTATTTTTAATTCTTAAGCCTCAAACTCACAAACAATCTCATAGGTAGACTAATATCTAAATCTACATGTTTGAAAAAATATAAGAGAAAACATAGGAATTTTAATTTTGCATAAGTAAAATCAAGCTTAAAAAATGAACTTTTCATCTCAACCAGTAAATTTGTTTAAAATGTATTTGATAACAGGACTCCGATAAAAAGGAAATAAATATTGAACATCTATTTTAGTGAATTGTGCATTTACCAGACATAGGTTGTGCTTTAAAAGTAAGAGTCATCAAAACTTAAGTCATATTTGCCAAAAAATAAAAATATCAAGCCGACAAATAACAAGATGAATATATAAAAATACGTACATTTACTAACTCCACAGTCTAATAATTAAATCTATTTTACGCAATAAATGTTTAATTTTTATACACCTACCTTTTTTCCGAGACTCTTAATTCTATAATAAATATTAATTTCATCGCAGTTTTACTATCAAAATTTTACTATTAATTTCTATTTTTCATGTTAATGATTCCCCAGCATATAGCTACCATCTTTTAATTAATCATAAAATATACAAAACTTGTTTCTTCCAGGAAGATGAGGAGAGTCTCTGTTTAGCTTGAAAATAATGATGGCTAATTATTGCTATTATTTCACTAAGAATATCGGTGAGACATACACTAACAAAAAAAAAAAAGATAGATAGGTAGATAGAGAGATCGGTTGTAGAATCATTCATGATATCGTGGGTTTTATAATTAGGCTTGAGTATTGGCCAAAATAAAGGAGCCTGTGTTGCGTCATTGAATGAATTTGGTTTATCATGATAAAAGGTAATTGTGTCTTGAATTATTTTTCTAACAATCAAATATTTGTTTGCTATTTCCGTCGCAGCTAACAAGAAAGACCAAAGGACAAATAGTTGTATGTATATGATATACACATATTTTGTTTATTCAACATAAGATGAAAGATTCTAGTAAGCATACCTTCAAAGAAAAACCACAGGATGAAGCACGCCACTAACACCAGAATACAGCTCGTACGCTTCCTTTTGCTTGCAAACCGCCACATTGTTTCAGGCTCTGACTGCGACTGGCCGTAAAGAGTTCATTCATTTAAAAGAAAGTTTTTAAAAAAGAGTGAACAGAGAGGTGGGACTAACGGAATATCAAATGAAAACTAGACAAAAGAAAAAAGAAAAAGGAAAAAAGTTATTGGATAACGATAGCAACCTTGGTTTTCAAATTCACACGCACAGGGTAAAATTGTTTCATCGACAAGAAGATTTCACAGCTGTTACTACACCAGCTTTAGAAACAGAAGAAAATTATATATATATATATATATATATATATATGTGTGTGTGTGTGTGTGTGTGTGTGTGTGTGTGTGTGTGTGTGTGTGTGTGTTAAAAGGTGAATATTATACATAGTAAAAATAGTATAAACATATATGCAAATCT
Organism: Ascarosepion bandense; assembly: GCA_037127315.1. Lineage (NCBI taxonomy): Eukaryota > Metazoa > Mollusca > Cephalopoda > Sepiida > Sepiidae > Ascarosepion > Ascarosepion bandense. The sequence continues at coordinate 5,554,691 of JBBBDQ010001492.1, forward strand.
CTTGGAGTTTTAGCAATGACAGTGATTCAAAATACACATCTTAGTCTAGAAATATTTTGACATTAGTTATATAATTATCTTACCTTCGCCTTTACAGTGTCCTAACCTTAATCTGATTGTGTTATATAGCGACAAATAACAAACACGGGTGTATATAAAAATATATGACTTATATTTTTATTGATGAACGATGGACCGTGTGGCACAAGGCAGAGAATTGAGAGCGCGCTTCTAATGGGATTTCGACGGGAGCTGGCCTCTCTGCTTAGCTCGTCTAGCTTCTTCTTCGACTTCTCGAGACTGACTTTTCTGTGTTTTCGCAGTCTTTATATATCTTCCAAAAGCGGAAATTGTTTCTTCCGGTTTTTGCCTCGATCACGCGACGCCTACACGACGCCTACGTAATTCTCAGTGTCACCTGTCTGTTTGCCTGCGTAGGCATTTCCGCCGCTGTCGGAAATAGGGTCAAAGTGACATCCGCTACTTTTCATCAACCGGGAACGCCCACGCTTCATCGGCCTTCTTCGGCTGGGGCCAGATTATTATATTACAATTGAAAGCTAATGGAATAATTGAAATGGCTAATATCAAGAAAATTTAATGTAAAAATTATCCTGTAAATGTGCTGAGTGAAATTGTTTAGAAATCATATGAGGCAAAAAAGATGTATAATTGGCTGTTTATTTTGTCATGTCAATAAGATTCTTAATTCACTTTTTTGATTGCATGTATTCAAAATTAAATATGACATCTTGTGTTTGCATATATATTTACTATCCCATACCAATCTATGCGTTTCAAGAAAGTTTTTCTCCTTAATTAACTGTGCAATTACTTCCAGGTTATATATATATATAATGTAGAAATATGCTCAGTAATGAACTGATATTAAGGACGGGATGGTTAAATAAATAGAAGACAAGAGGAAAACTGTATTTAAAAGAAGAAAAATACATAGAAAGCACATTCAGAAACTTATTCTACCCGTATCACTTTATTCACAATGCAAAAAGAAAGGCACATAATATATACAATCACAACAAAAGAAACACTGTTAACAATAATAATCTAAACAATAACAAATACATCGCACTACCAACCAATTCCATTGCATCTAATATACAAAACAATCTATATCATATAAAAAACACACACATAGTAACAACTACCTCGAAAACTATTATGGACATTATCAGATCTAAACATAACCGAAATCATAATGATGAACAAGCAGGTGTATACGGAATAAATTGTCGGAATTGTTCCTCCATGTACATCGGAGAAACAAGTAGAAATCTAAAAAAACGTATATATGAACACAAAAGAGACATTAAAACGTTCGACAGAGTTTGGCACGCTGGCCTTCTATGCAAACTGCGGAGCTATGGTATAATGGGACATTTGTTTGAACTAATCCAGTCATTCCTCTCTAACCGCACATTTATGGTGGTATTAACGGACATGCCTCCCAGAACTACCATACGAACGCGGGTGTCCCTCAAGGCTCTATCCTAGGCCCTACGCGCTTTCTGATCTACATTAATTATCTCCCTGATACCATAAGAACCCAAGGAGGTATGTACGCCGATGACACCACAGTTTACTCTCGCTTCGATCAAAAATCTGGTGTGGGCGACAAAGCTAACCTTGCAGCCGAACTTGAAAGGACCTCCAATCCGTAGTAGACTAGGGTAAGAAATGGCTTGTAAATTTTAATGCTTCTAAAACGAAGCTACTATCAATTAACCATCATAGACAATCGCACCTACCTCCAATTAGCATGGACCAGGCTTGCCTCCCATAGAGTAAAACACTAGGCTTCCTTGGTCTCACACTTTTAGCGGACCTCAAGTGGAATGACTATATCGAATCCATTGCTAAATCCGCTGCTATGAAATCGGTTCTCTGTGCAGGGCCCGGAATTTTTTTCCGCCTGAATCTATCCTGCACATATATAAATCTACCATCCGCCCGTGCATTGAATACTGCTGCCATATCTGGTCGGGTGCCCCTGCTATTCTCCTCGGGCTTCTCAACAAGGTACAGCGGAGTGTCTGTAATGTGATCGATACCGACTTGGCAGACAGCCTGCAGACTCTCTCTCAGCGGCGCGACGTGCCTTCCCTGTGTCTCTTCTATAAATACTTTCACGGCTTCTGCTCCGATGAACTTAGATCACTGGTGCCCCCTAGGTACGAATTTGCATGAGATACTAGATTAGCAACTAGATCCCACCCTTTCACAGTGAAACCGATAAAATGCAACCCTAACTTCTACTCCAACAGTTTCTTTTCTCGCACTTCCCGACTTTGGAATTCCCTTTCACATGATTGCTTCCCCGACGGCTACAATCTCCAGGAGTTTAAATGCATGGTCAATAGACACCTCCTAACACATTAACTCGCTTCCATTCTTTCAAACACTCTTCCCCTCCACCCAACACCCAGTCTCCGTATTCATACTTATTTATCACCCTCCTTTTGACCTTTCCTATATCTAACCACTCCTTCTCTTTACCTTCCCCTATGTAGCCCCATGCGCAATAGTGGCAGAGGAAGGCCTTGCTTGGGGTGAAATGATTAAAAAAAAATACTAATAATAATCTAACAAATGCATTAGTGATTCACAGACATAAATTCCACCACAATTTCGATTTTAAAAATGCCACACTAATAAAAAGAGTAAACAATTTATTCAGAAGAAAAGTTCTCGAGAGCGCCGCCATCAAGTACTACCATGACATCAATTTGCGCCCCGGATTTTTCCTAATATCTCTTTTGCTTATGGAAATTATACTAAACCAGACTAACATACATCATAAAAAATCCAAAGAAAACGGTTAAATTCCCTTCATTTTTAACATCTCGTGACTTTGCACTGCACATGAAGGAATTCTAAAACTAAAATATTCTGTTAATCTTTTTGAATGATTTTTGAGCGGTTTTTTATAGTTGTCAACACTGTTTGATTATAGATACGTAATTTAGGATAAAGCTCATTTCGTCTTTCCCCTTGATAAAGTCCATCACAAGACGAAACGCGTAGGCGATTTGAATACAGTTTACTTCTTGTCTTCTTTATATTTAACCATATATATATATATATATATATATATATATATATATATATATAAACTTATTTATAAATGGGACTTTGTCTCTGTGTGTGAGTGTGTGTATGTGTGTGTGTGTGTCCGTTACCTATAGAGTACGAAACGGCTGAACCGATTTTCTTGAAAATTTACACAGTTGTACAATAAACGTCTGCGAGCGTTCTTATCTAAGTTTTGTGTCGAGGTACCCCCGATAGATATCGAAAATCGATAATCGAAAAAATCGTGTTATAGAAGGAGTGGTCCGATTTTAATCAAATTTGATACACTTATAGACAAAGACATAAGTACGATATTCAGAAGTTTCAAGGTTGCAGTTCTTGCATTAGTGCAGAAAATCGATAATATATATATACAAAAAGCAAGATGTTTGTGTGTGTGTCTGTTTAAGTATATCTTTTTTAAGTCACATTGGTAGGCCTTCAAAATTGACGGTTAGAATTACACTATGAATAACATGATAGGTGCGGCAGAAAACGTCCTGCTTTCACCCGTCTCATGAAAACCCACGATCGAACTGACCACATATTACAAAACGGGCAAGGCCCATAAAAAATCAACGTTATTTACCGCATCGACAATTAGTATCGCATACTTGCAGAATTCACATGAGAATCGAAAACACTTATCGAACTTGTGAGCAATAGTCATATTGTCTAACGTCTAGACCGCCAGTGCCAATACATACATACATATATATATATACACGACCAGTCATAATTATTAGGCAACCTCAGTTTTTTAAAAGAAATTATGTATTTCATACTATTTTTAGTATTTATTGCCAAATGAAAATAGAATGTGTGTTTTGTTATTATTAATCTGCAAAAATTTACAATTCAAGGAAACAAAGATGAACTCGTCCGAATCACCCTAAATTTTCTTCCTTCTTTTATTGATGAAACTGCCATATAGGTAATTATATTAAATATTTATGTTTAAAAGAAAGGAAAGGTTTAACCTTTAGAGGTTTTAGATATTAAAATTAGAGAGGTCAATCGATAATCTTATCATTGTTTCGATCTTTTCGGTTTCTTCAGGGAATTTGTATTTAGTTATGACGAAATCTGAATGGTCGTAACCATGGTAGTGTAACCGGCTGATCTAACCAACACACACACACACACACACACACACACACACACACACACACACATATACTAGCAGTATAGCCCGGCGTTGCTCGGGTGTAATGGAAGCTTTAAAACTAATCCATGGTCCTGGAGCTCAGACTCTTTGGACGTTGGCACGAAAGGCTAAAAAGCAATAGCCCCGTAGACTGAAAGAAAAATGAATGGTTGTATGTCAAATTTTGATTTCCTGGTATCAATATCAAATATTTTTTTTCGTCGTAAACTGAATTTTGAAGGCTAAATAAGTCCTCTGAGTAAATGGTGTCATGGCTGAGACTAAGAACTACAATTATACCTGAAGCAAAAACTAAAATAAAAGGGCTGAAAAAAATACAGACATAAAGGCAGATAAACAGACACACACACAAACATGTTGCCTTTCATATATATATATATATATATATATATATATATATATATATATATTATATATATATATATATATATATATATATATATATATATATATATATATATATATATATATATATATATTAAAATAGGATTAATTCAAGGATGTTGAATGACCATTTTGATATGAAAATCTCCACAGGGGATAACACATCACCTCAGCAACAAAAAAATCATTTCAAAAACTGTAGAAAAATCAGTCTAATTTTCCTTTTTAAATAGATTGCAAAGAAATTTAAAAAAAATAAAAATAAAAATAAAAAGATAAAATAAAATAAAATAAAATAAACAAGAAAAGAAAAATTGGCATCGTCTGGGTTCGCACAAAAGGAAAGAGAATTGTAACGTAAAAGGAACAGACGGCGTGTTGAAATGATATTAGGTTAAGCAAAACGGAAAAAAGGTGGGAGGTAAGAGAGATAAAGGAAGGGATAGAAAAAAGAAAAGAAAGAAAAAAAATTATATATTACAGAGGCTGGACATATTCAAAAACCTAACTTCCCAAAAACGTTGAAGTATTAGAAAAAGGCCTTTTATTTAAAAGTAAAGTATCTTTATTTAGTTTAAATTAAATGACCTAATTTTTTAAAAAAATTATTTTAAATCCTATATCTTTTTATTCCCTTTAAAAATAATTATACCTTTTTAAGTATATATTCAGACTATGATATCGTTTTAATTTTTGTTTATAAAAGCAACTAAAAGTTTATCCAAATAAAAAAAATGGCATAGTTTTACTGCATTTGTGTTTTCGCATTTCGGGGCAGATTTTCTATAGGTTTTGAAGAAAAAAAGATTAGCATTCCCCAATGACTCCTGAATTTAATTAAAATTATCTATATGTTGGGACCTAGTTGTATTCGTCGACACTTCTGGAAATTAATTGGTGGGGAGTAACATATGTAAAATAAAAATGATTTTAAGAATATTTTCTAAAAATAATTATTTCGAAAGTGATTTCAATTACTTATGAATAAGTTTTGAAACTTTCATCAAAATCCGACCATTATTTTATTTTTGCAAGATTTTCCAAATTAATGTGTCTTTCAGAATCAAAAGATGCCTTTGCGTAATATTACGTTTTGACGTAATAAACTCTGGCATCAATTTATGCTTCGCACTAACGAGCGAAAAAAAATTCTACCACTAAATGAACCTGTTAAAACCTGTTAGAAACAATTTTAAAAATTTCTAAAAATAATTAAAAATTATTTTGATCTATCTTCTTTATGATACCATAAACATTTTGCCGAGAAAACTTTGTTTTTATTTAGTTTGAGGCCTATTCCTTCAGACTATGCGGTTTTTTTTAGCAATTTTGTTGGATACATCTAGCAAAAAGTGTCCTAGGATTAGTTTTCTGTTAAATTTATATAATAAACATTTAAAATTTAAAAACATTTAATTAAATTTATAAAAAAAATTAATAAACATGAAATTTCTTTTCATATACAATTGGTTTCATATCAACCGAGTTGTTATTGTGCTTTAATTGAAATTTTCCGTAAATGCATTTTTTTTTTCAGAAACATTTTAGGTTATATGTATTTACGCAGACAGGTACATCAAACAACTTATTAACTGACGCATGCTAATTGTAAAATTTAAGTTATGTTGGCTGGTAAGGAATTTCTTCTGTAGACAATACTAAGCAGAATCTGTGATGATCCATGATATTTTCCGTACAGAGTGAGAAAATTACTTTTTGGTACCAACCCTATCACTAAATATATATTTTTGTTGATGAATTTGCATTAACTAAATTTAAAAAAATCATTTTCTGTGAGATACAAAGCGTTAAATGTGATGTTTCCTATTATTACATTTGTACGAACTTTCAATAAATGTTAGCAGAAATATATTTTATTCAAAATGCATTATTACAGAATAAAACATTTGTGTTGTTTTATTCAATGAGTAAAATACGATTTACTGAACAACTAAAGAAACCAAAATTGTATTGATTTTGAATCAATTTTGTCTACTTTCTACTGAAATAAAGGATGTGCGTTGTGGTGCAGTGGATATCGGCTCGAAACGAGAAATTGGGAAACCGAGTTCGAATTCTAGTTGAATTCATTATACATAACCATTCAATAGGAGTAAATTCCCACACTATCGCCTGGCGTTTTCTTGCGGTAATTCCATTGACACTGTCAGCTCTCTGCCTTCGGGCGGAGAGCATTCACCCAATGGTGGCTCCGCTGAAGGGTAGAGTCACGACTGGGCAAAATTAGACAAGAATATTTAACTGGAGCCGAGTTCGAATTCCAACCGAATTCATTGCATTCACTTACGCGCAAATACCCTTGGGAAAGGTATTAATTCGACTCTTCTTTCCAGTTATGGGTTAAATAACAGGACAGATTGGGTTCTATAGCCTTGGTCGGCAACTAGTCTACCGCAGAAAGCAATGGCAACCTACTGCGGGATAATGTTCTGCCCAGTCAGTCATGTCTCTTTAGAGACATGGTCGTCCAAGCGTGTTTCATGTATGGCACTTGACTGACTGACTGACTGAAATAAATACATTTCAATACAAATCTTTATCTCTTGATGTGAAATTTCTTAGCGTCATATTCTACAAGCAATGTACGTGCAAATTATTTAGTTTATGGTTACTATTATTTGGTTAGATATTATGGATTTATTTTTCTGGAAATTATGAATAAACATAAGAAGGAGATACAATAAGTTTCATGTTCCATTTTTGAAAGGTGCAGCAGATTGTTGGCAACCCGTGTTGATGAGGTCGTAGGTGCCAACATATATTGGAAATATCTTCGGGGTTTCAGAAAAATTATCAGCTCGAATACAAAGAAAGAGGATGAACATTTCTTATGGAAATGAGCACAGACTAACTTACAAAAACTATTCGTGAAGGTCGCAGTAGAAAAATGTTAGAACTTTAAATTAAACTTATAGGAAAAGTACACTAAAGCAAAGTGAAAATTTTATTTCTTGAAGAAGTCCATCTATGAATCCCAGTATATTGCAAATTTGACGCTGCTAGTAAGCAAAGAATGTAAATTGATAATTCGGGTCAGAGAGTACATTCTTCAGACATATTTCCTTCTAAAGAATATATGCTTAATCTCAAGACATGTTTCATTCTGAAGAAAACTTGCTTATTCTTCAGATATGTTTCTTTCTGAAGAACACATTTATTTTCAAGACATGTTTCCTTCTAGAGTGCACATGCTCATCGTACCGACATGTTCCGTTCTGGAGAACACTTGTCTATTCTGCAGACATATTCCCTTATGAAGAAAACTTGCTTCCTATCGAGATATGTTTCCATCTGAAAATCTCTTGCATATTCTCTAGACATGATCCCTTGTGAAGAACGCTTGCTCATTCTTCAGACATGTTCCTTTCTGGAGAACACATGCTTGTGCTCCAGACTTGTTTCCTTCTTAAGAACGCTTGCATATTCTCTAGACAGTTTACCTTCTGAAGAACATTTGCTCATTCTCGAGACATGACTCTTTATGAAAAAGACTTGCTTAATCTTCAAACATGAGTTCTTCGGAAGTAAACTTGGTTATTCTGAAGACGTTTTCTTCCGAAGAGCACATGTTTAAAACTGCAGACATGTTCCCTTCTGGAGAAGACTTGCCTATTCCTCAGACATTTTTCCTTCTTAAGAAAATTTGATTCTTGTCTAGATATGTTTCCATCTAAAGATCTTTTGAATATTTTTAGATATGATCTCTTCTGAAGAATGCTTACTCATTCTACAGACACATTCTCTTCTGAAGAACACTTGCTTATTTTCCAGATAGGTTTCCTTCAGAAAAGCATTGCTTATTCTCCCGATATCTTCCATGTGCATATATTAACAATACATTTGCAACAATATTTCTTAGTCTGTGTTCACTAAATACACCGAATAGCTAATGTGATATAAAAAGATCGAATAAATGATAAGTAATGGTCGGTCGCTCGTATACGAGGATGCCTAGGGCGGCCAAAAGATCTCTACTGTTGACACCTACTTAGCTACAGTTGTGTTTATTCAACACCCACAGAGTTCAACAGTGGTTTATACTGCGACTATGAAGAGTTGATCTTTGTTACACATCTTGAGAGAGAGAGAGAGAGAGAGAGAGCACATTATCAACTGTCTGAAGGCGGCCATTACGCTCAAATCCTAGGTCAAGATGTCTTACGTTTTCGTACTAACTAGACCATCGACTACTCCCACATAGTTATGTCAACCCAATTTCAATCACAATACTTGCATCAAAACGCAGTATGTTTTTTCGGTCACTTTCCAAAGGTTCTACACACCGGAATCTCATCTACATGCCGATAAATTCAAGAAGCCACCTTCTTGACATGGTGAGATTCGAACTCGAGTTTCATAGTCCAAACATTCTAGCCACTTTGATTGCAGTTATCAAGGGAGCAAGTAAACGGAAAGAATTTATACAGGTGAGAAGTGAAATAAAAGAAACTGTTGGAGTAGAAGAGGAGGTTGCATTTAACTATTTCAACAGTAGACACGGCAGATCTAGATGCTAATCTCGTATCACGTGTAAATTCATGTAGTCGGCGCACCAGGAAAAAATCTGATCATAGCAGTTGCAATGAATATATTTATAGAAAAGCCAGAGAGATACCACGCCGCCACGGCGAGAAAGTCATGCAAGTCAGGAACAATTGCATTCTTTGGAAATCATGGTAAATTATTAACATTTTGCTATAAATATTTGTCACTGAAAAAAAGGTAACTATAAAGATGCCTTAAAAAAGTCAATTAGTCCATTGTTAAAATACATTCTGTTATGGGACCTACTGTTTTTTGACTATAATGAACTCTTCCTATTATTATGAATACTGTCGAGGTATTATTTTATTTTTTTAGCAATGCCGTTCCATGTAATTAAGTGTAGCATTCTTTCAGTTATAACTTAGCAGTTCACCACCCTTTTTTTTTCAATTGGAGTAGATAGACTAAACTCTCGCCCGGTTCACACTCCACCCATGTCTATTGAACAGGTGAAGAGGCTCATCCCTTGTTCCGTGTTTAGGATGTGGTTTCCGGCTTTCTCTTTACCAATCTTTTCACTCCTTTTTCTTTCTTTTTTTCAATTGGAGTAGAGAGAATAACCTATCTTCTGGTTCACACTCCACCCACGTCTATTGAATAGGTGAAGAGGCTCATCCCTTGTTCTCTGTTTAGGATGTGGTTTCCGGCTTTCTCTATTCCAATCTTTTCACTCTTACGTAGCCCCCTGCACATCAGTGGCGTTACCAAGTTGCTCGGGGTGATATGATTAAAAAAAAAACTGGGAGAATAGGCTTCTCGGGGTTGAGTTGAGTTGAGTCACCCCGGTCTACTACTTGGCAGTCCGACTGACGTGTAACACACTTTGTACTTGTTCTTTAGTTAAATACATATGTTTCACTAATACCCGAGTTGGTGTTTTTCTTCCGGACCTATTCTGGGTACACAACACATTCTTATTATTTTTAAGCTACCGACGACAATTTTACTACTAATATAACTTTCTATATTCCCTTACACCTATGACATTATTTTTTCCTCTTCATAGGGTTCATGTATATAGCACTAGCAGTATAACCCGGAGTTGCTCGGGTGTAATGAAAGCTTTAAAACTAATCCATGGTCCTGGAGCGCAGACTCTTTGGACGTTGGCACGAAAGACTAAAAAGCAATAATTGTTTCCAGTTAAAGCGAAACCGTAGACTGAAAGAAAAATGAATGGATGTAATTTTGATTTCCTGGTATCGATATCAAATTCTCTACACTATTGTAAGAACTGCAACCTTGAAACTTTTGAATATCGTTTCTTATGTCTTTGTCTATGAGTGTATCAAATTTGATTAAAATAGGACCAATCCTTCTATAACCCGATTTTTTCTATTATCGATTTTCGATATTTATCGGGGTTACCTCGAGAGAAAAACCTAGCTAAGAACACTCGCAGATGCTTATGTGTAAATTTTCAAGAAAATTGGTTCTGTCGTTTCGGAGTCTATAGGTAACGGACACACACACACACACACACACACACACAGACACGCACACACACACACAAACAAAGTTCCATTTATAAACAAGTTTAGATATCTTAATGCCAAAGAGAATAATATACCATTGTTACTCAAATTTATCATCAGTTTAAATCGATGATTTCATTAGAGATAAAAGTGGTGCAGGATTTTGTGAGGACAATTTTAACTACAATTAATCTGGAAAACTAGAGTTCAAATCTTTCAAAGACATGTTTCAAATGTCCATATTTATAAGGACCTTTAAAGACGAATCTGATATTTAACCTGCCATTTTATTTTCTCGTGTTTATTCTGGTAACACCGATAGAAATTGCTCGTATTCATTTAATAAAAAAGCAAATAAAAATTGTCTATAATGCACTTAAATAAAAAAGAGATGTGAAATACTAAGATTTGCTTGTTAAGAAAAAGTTCAAACGTAAAACCTAGACTTTCCTATATTTACTTTTTTGTCTACTCGCTGTAGACCAATTTTCACTTGTAGTGACCAACACTTCTCTCAGGAATGAGCATCAACTATAGATAAACCTGGACGCAAAGGTCTTCAGATGAGCAAGCATTATTTCACTGTAATTCAAAACTGCTCTCTTAAAAGCACCGATGAAATGCTTTAAATCAATTCATGATTTTAGCTGTAAAGAATAAGTTAGGAAGATTGATAACGATTTTAAAAACTTTTTTATTCTCAAAATGGTGGCCAGATTATTTTTATGTATTTGAAACATAAGAAGACACGATTTGATATTAACATATATTGAATCTTATGCTGGCTAGTGTTGTATAATTTTATGTTAGGCCGCTTATGCACAAAGACTTTTTGAGCGGTTATTTAACTAAAATTCAATATTCCGTTCGGGGAAAATGGTAATGATTTTTGTTTTTCGATTATCATTCAGAAGCAAAAAGACACACGAAAACGTATATTGCAAATACATACAACATTTGATTCATTTGATGTTTTAAAAAATGTTTCGAATTGATTTTTGTTATTTACAGAAACCAAAGGCATTATTATTTCATTTCATAAGTTTGAATATAGGAAATGTGATCAGTCCGACCAAGTGATGGTTTCAAAAGAAATTTTTCGTTTATTTATTTGTTTATGAAATCAATAAAAATAACATCTTTATGCAAATATTGAAAAAAGAGTAATTAACTCAGGTGGATTAATGTTTTTCCGCCTGAATCCATCCTGCACATATACAAATCAACCTTCGTCCGTGTATGGAATACTGCTGCCATATATGGTCAGGCGCCCCTGCCGTTCATCTCAGTGTTCTTGGCAGGCTCCAAAGGAGAATCAGAAATGTGATAGGTACTGACTTGGCGGCTCGACTGCAGCCACTTCCCCACCGACGAAATGTGGCCTCCATTTATCTGTTCTATAAATACTTTCATGGCTTCTGCTCGAACGAACTTAAGTCACTGGTGCCATCTCAACAGGTGTTTACTCGTGCAACCAGACTGGTAACTGCGTCCCACCCATTCACAGTTAGGTTAGCCAAATGCAGACGACAATTCTACTCCTTCTCTCGCACTTCCCGCCTGTGGAACTCGCTCCCATATTCTTGCTTTCTTGACGGCTACAACCTCCAGGAATTTAAATGCAATGCCAATCCTCATCTATTAACCACATGACGCTAGTTCTTTCCCCACCCCGTATATCCTTTCCTTTCTCTCCACCTTTGAAACTGTCATCACACCTGTATTCTCATCCTTCTATTGCTCCTTTCTAACTGGTTCGTCTTTCTCTTCACCCTCTTGTAATTAATCTTTTTACACTTATGTAGCCCCCTGAACATCAGTGGCATTACCGCCTTGCTTGAGGTGATACGATTTTTTAAAAAAGTCGTAAATGAACACTAATTTCCCAGCTATAATAATGAATAACGTGGTTAAATGTATCCGATGTGTGGGTTCATCATTGAAACAAATACTTTATAAGATTGATGGCTTCAGGTTGAGGGCTGCAAAATCTGTCCTGTAAATTAACTACTTTCAAAAGCTGATTACTATGGAAACCTGATGAAAAGTGACGAAAGTTGACTCGTTTCATCAGGAAAATGCTGCAAAAGGGAAGTCCTTTGTTTCAACGGCTGCTCACCGTGACTGTGGATTTGAAGTGGTTTATCAGCCTCTCTATTCTCCTGATTTGACTATCATCGCCTAAATGGAAAAATAATTGGTTCGGAACCAGTGTCGCATTGATAATGATGACTTATTTTTTGATGATTACTTTTTGGCCGAACAGGATGAACAGTATTCTTTGAACAGTCATATCAATTTTCCTGGAATTAAACAATGCTAGTAGTAATCAGCATAGTTTAAATTAATTCATGCAAGTTTTCACAACCTTAGCATCACTCCTTAATATACAGCCAATGTACTTTCCAGCCAAACATCATATTTTCTGTCACTTTTAACTTTATTTATAGTTGAGTGGTTAGTTGAAAGCAGTCAAGCGAGCAAACGAGACGACATTCTTGTACATTAAAGGGTTGCTGGCATAATGAATATTAGTTCAATCCCTGGACAGGTTAGTGTAGAATTAAAACAATCATTTTCGGGAAAGCCGCTAATAAACAACCATCCATTTTAAAAAATATCTAAAAGTGAAAGTGCGTCATTAATACGTAAATAAAACAAAATATTGTTACTTTAATTATTGTTTTTAGAGAACTTCTTTTTAAAAAGTTTAAAATAGGGGACTTTTATATAAGTAAGAAAAAGTACAGACAAATTATATATACATATATATATATATATATATATATATATATATATATATATATATATATATATATATATTCCAAGTGAAGAGGACTCGAGGTTTTTTTTATATCTTGAGTTCTCTGGCCATTATTTTATTATGAACAGTGCTCAATATAATGAATATTATAGAGCTTAATGTAATATAATTATATGGTTATGTCAATTTTTCATTGCTACATGGAAATTTCTATGTTTCGAGATTAATTCTCATCATCAGGCAATGCTGGTGTGGTTGTGCAGACGATTTACATTCAAATGACAAATACTTTCGGTTTACTGTGAATGTATGTGAGAGTTTTTTGTTTTTTTTTTTTTGTTTTTTTTTTTTGTGTGTGTGTGTGTGTGTGTGTGTGTGTGTGTGTGTGTGTGTGTGTGTGTGTTCGGCTAATCAGAATGAAGATTCACTTAGGGGTTCGACCTCGAGGAATTTAAGTGCTAACCAACTTTTTTACTCCGCTTTTTTTTCTTTTGATCCTATTCCCCTCTTGTCTGCTTTCCTTCGAGTAAACCCCGAACTGCTATTTTTTCGCTACATCTATCAATTTGCTGTAAAGTTTACTATCCTGATACAAAGGGATATATATATATATATATATATATATATATATATATATATATATATATATATAGTCATTCACACACGTCCTACTTTGCTGTATTTCCAATTGATCAGTACGGTTAGACACCCGATTGCTTTCAGCCAGGATTGACATCAGTCGGAGATTTTCCTACTAAGCGAAAGACGAACGGTGGAGGAAGGCAGATTTGAACGTGTTATATGCACAATGTCAATACACGCCAGTAGCTGAGAGTGTTTAAAATCATTACTTAAATAAAGATACGTTAATACCGGTGAGCATCATCTGTTTTTAAAGTCCAAAAGGTCTTCAGTGCTCAATCGACTAGCGAGAGTGTATATAGTCATCCACAGAAAGTCCGGTTTCGCTGTATCACAGCTCATCAGTACGGTTAGACATCAGTATATGTTGAATGTCTAAGATATAGAACACAAGACAGAAAGATAGATGATAAATATACTGTTCTTTATTCTACGTACAAAAATTAAATGGCTTATTTTATACAAACAAAACTATTGTTAAAGACTAAAATAAATTTAACAAATAGTGTTCAGGTCAACAGCTTACATCTATGTATTGCACATTGATATTTTCAATAATGCCTTTATTTTACATCATAAACGACTCGGTAATGTGTATAAAATATTTCTATCCAAATACCGATAACTCTTTCATTTTGATTTTATGTAGTGCAAATATTTGAAACACATATTGTGTGCATCCACCAGTGAAGTTTTGTTTGTTAGTTTGAAAGAAACAGATGCTAGAGCTGCATTTTGATCTCACTATAACATTTCAATTAGAAAAATTCAATTCGCTGTTTGAATGTTTCACTGATAATAGGATTGATGAAATATTAACCCTTCCTCGTGTGATCATCTACGTTAACAAATCGATATTAATCTAAAATTTGGGATGTAAAATCCTTCCATTCAATTGTCAGTCTACCTCTTTCATCATTCTTTGAAAAAAAATATTATAAATTGAAACAGCTGTTATTCGTCAGGGAATTTTAGCGTTTATTTCTTAATTCTTACGAGTATTCTTGTACGTTGTGACGTACTGGCTACTTCCACCATTCCAGGCCTTTATACCAAAGATCAGCATGACGTCTACACGCGAGCGAACACTTATCATTTCCTTCATATTTCATTGGAAAGGAGAAACTTTTATTTGGAAGATTTATTCCCAAGGACTGATGCATTATAACCAACATCAATGGTTTGTCTCTTTTCGATAATCTAATAATAATAATAATAATAATAATAATAATGAATAATAATAATAATAAACTAGCCTTCATTCAAATAAATTTGAAACAGATATTAAGTATCGATGCTCTTTTAAGACTTAGGAGATATATTAACAATACAGTGACGAAGATGTGTCTCTGTCAGAGGTCACTAAATACACCGAATAGTTAATGTGATTGGTTGATCGTACGAAACATAAGATCGAATAAATAATAATTAATGGTTGGCTGATCCTTATCCGAAGATAAAAGATGAAAATACAAGACGATACATTATTTTAATCCTTTATGTTTCATTTGCCTGAATTGCCTAGTCGCTCAAAAATATTTCCGCATAAATCAATTCTCTAAAAGATCCATCATTAAAATGAGGATCAGCTGTACAAATAATTGTGTAGAGAGCATATAAAATAGATGATAGATTTTACATAGACTACATCATGTCGATAAGGATGTGCTTTGTCGTGCAGCGGCTATTTGTTCGGAACAAGAACTCGGGGAGCCGAGTTCGAATTTCAGTTGAATTCTTTGCATTCACTTACGCGTAAATAACCTTGGGAATGGTATTAATCCGTCTCTTCCCTCCAGTTATGGGTTAAATAATAGGACAGATTGGGTTCTATAGTATTGGCTGGCAATCCGTCTACCGCAGAAATCAATGGCAACCTACTGCGGGATAATCTTCTGTCCAGTCAGTCATGTCTCTTTCGAGACATGATCACCCAAGCGTATATTACATATGGCACTTTAGCTGATATCATGTCAATAGAAAAAAATTTAATCTAATTTTATGTGGCTTCATCTATTCAAATGTTATCAGCAGAATGTTTTTCTTCACCATTTTAAAGTAAAGTGGGAATGCCATCAATCTGCAGTCTACTACAGAAATTAAAAGTGAACGAAAATTCTAAGTCTAGGCAAGATTAAGGAAAGCACAAAAGATGAACGAGATTAAAAAAATAGAAGAGTGCATGGCGAGATAGTGAGAAAATAGAAACTGTTGTAGTAGAAGAGTCACGTTCTTCTTCTTCTATGTGCCCTGTCCCTTCAGGACGTAGGCGATCATGGCTTTCCACGTTTCCCTATCACTGGTGGCTCTGAGCACGCCTTCTCCTGTTACACCGTGCAATCCTCGTTCTGTCATCCACCTGATTAGGTCCTTCAAATATGTTATCCGTTTCTTTCCCCTGTCTCTTTTCCCTATATCTGACCTGTTAGTATCAGGTTCTCCAGGCCCTCCTTTCTTATTGCATGTCCCAGGAACTTCAGCTGTCTCTTCCTGATGCTCAGTATTAATTTCCTTTTTGCTTCCATCATTTCCAAAACCCCATTATTGCTCACATGCTCGACCCATGAGATTCGCAGCATCCTTCTGTAGAACCATATTTCAGTTGCTTCAAGTTTTTCGTTCATTTTTGATGGTATTGTCCAGCATTCACTGCCAAATTGAAGGACAGACATCACGTAGCAATCAAGTACTCTCTTCCTAGTTTCTAGCGAAATTGTCCTGTTTCTTAATACCTTATTCAACTTCTGGAATGCTTCCTGCGCCATGCCAATTCGCCTTCGGATCTTTGTTTCGCAATATCCGTCTTCTGTTATAACGCTTCCCAGGTATTTAAATTTTTGTATCTGCTTGATTCTGGTATCCCCGAAAGTAAAATGACGTAAATGTCAATCTAGTAGCAGGGAAAAATGCTCGTCAGAAGGATTCCATGAAAATATAAAAACCAAAAAGAAGACACGCAGTGTCGTTGAGTTAGTCAGGGAAGTCGAGACGTTAAATCTGTATCAATTAAATAGCTGATTCCTCATTGGAAAACAGAGGAAATTATTAAAAAATTGCTATAAAGGTCTCTTACTAAAAGATATGGTAACTGAGAAGATGCCTTAAAGAAGGCAATTAGTTCATTGTTAAAATTATTCTTATTAATTTGATGCTACCTAAGCCCAATCGTACTACTGATATAACTTTCCATATTTCTTTCCACTTATTACATTAATTATTACATTACGAAATTCTGAGTCTAAATTAATGTTTCGGACGAGCTCATGTGCGGTTCGCCTCTAAATAGAAAGTGGCACTGACTATCGCCAATCGGAAGAATTTGCAGGGTTACGTACCGGGCCTAAACGTAATTTTCCAGTGTTGAAAGCGCTTATCGAGGGTGGTCAGGAGGCTGATCCTCTCTGGTCGGGTCGGCGCGGTGAGTGGGGGTATGATGTTGAAAGACCCGAAACCTCCTAGTGATCCTCGCGATGACATCACTGACGACACCCTCTAGCGCCCCCATTAGGGTGCGTATGTTTGAATTATATTTGAATTTGAATAGGGTCCGGGAATATCGCTTATCGTAATTCCTAAAAGAATATATTTATTGTTACTCAAATTTAGCATCAGTTTAAATTGATAATTTCATTATGGATAAAAGTTGTACAGAATTTAGATTGGAAACAATGTTGACCAAAAAATAAACTTGAAAACAGTTTCCAACCATTTCATAACAAAGAGCTCCATTCTTTCAAAGACAGGTTTAAAATCCGTATTTATAAGAACCTTTAATGACTAATATGATATTTAATCTGGAATTTTTTTTCTCATTTTCATTCTGGTTACAATAATAGAAATTTCTCGTATTGGCTTTATACATAAGCAACAAAAATGCCTATTATTTTTTTTTTTTTTTAATCATTTCACCCCGAGCAAGGCAGAAACGCCACTGATGTGCAGGGGTTGCATAAATGTAGAAAGATTAATTAGAAAAGAGTGAGGAGTACAAGCTAGTTAGAAAGGAACAATAAAAAGCTGAGAAAGCAGGTGCGATGACAGATAAATAGGTGGAGAGAAAGGGATGGTTATACAGGGGAGGGGAGAGAGCTAGAGTCCAGTGGTTAGTAGGTGAGTATTAACTTTGCTTTTAAATTTCTGGAGGTCGTAGCCGTCAGGAAAGCAAGAATACGGGAGTGAGTTCCACAGGCGGGAAGTGCGAGAGAGGAAGCTGCGTTTGGCTAACCTGACTGTGAATGGGTGGGACCCAGTTGCCAGTCTGGTTGCACGGGTAAACACCTGTTGAGGAGGCATCATTGACTTAAGTTCATCCGAGCAGAAGCCATGAAAGTATTTATAGAAGAGACAGAGGGAGGCCACATGCACTCAAATAGAATAAAAATAGATTTAAAAGCCTAAGATTTGATTGTTAAGAAAAAAGTTAAGAAAAAACATAAAATCTAGACTTTCTTATATTGTTTTCTACTCTTTTCTCAACTCGCTGTAGACTCAGTTTCATTTGCCACGTAACCCAAACTTCTCTCAAAAATGAGCATCAACTACAGATCAACCTGGACGCAAAGGTCTTCAGATGAGCAAGCATTTTCTTTACTGTAATTCAAAACTGTTCTCTTAAAAACATTAAATCATTGCAGATTCGTTTTACTCATGATCTTAGCTGTAAGGAAAAAGTTAAGATGATTGATAAAGATTTTAATGTCTGATTTACTCTCAAAATGGTGGTTGGAACATTTTATGTATTTGAAACACAAGAAGACACGAGTTGTCATTAACATAAGTTAAATCTTATGCTGGTCTGAATTGTATAATTTTATGTTAGGGCGGTTGATATATTCGCATATACTTTTTTAGCGGTTACATAACTAATGATCATTTTTCCGTTGAAGGAAAAAACGTCAACGATTTCTGATTTTGGAGGTTAATTCTTGGAGTAATTCAGAAGCAAATGTAGAATAAATTGCAAGTATATTAGACATTTTAATCATTTGAATTCGAAATGTTTGAACTGATTTTGTTTGTCAATATTTCTGAGATGAGGTAGTATTTACAGTATTTATATTATTCGAACTATTGTCCTCATCTTTGTTGCCATTTGTACGACGTTTAATAATAGATCATTCTATTTGTCTATATTTCTGAGATGAGGTAGTATTTACAGTATTTACATTATTCGGACTATTGTCATCATCTTTCTTACATTTTGTATGACGTTTAATAATAGATCATTCTATTTGTCAATATTTCTGAGATGAGGTAGTATTTACATTATTCGGACTATTGTCCTCATCTTTATTGCCATTTGTACGACGTTTAATAATCATTCTATTTTTGAATATTTCTGAGATGTGGTAGTATTTACAGTATTTGCATTATTCGGACTATTGTCCTCATCTTTATTGCCATTTATAAGACGTTTAATAATAGATCATTCTATTTGTCTATATTTCTGAGATGAGGTCGTATTTACAGTATTTACATTATTCGGACTATTGTTCTCATCTTTGTTGCCATTTGTATAACGTTTAATAATAGATCATTCTATTTGTCAATATTTCTGAGATTAGGTAGTATTTACATTATTCGGACTATTGTCCTCATCTTTATTGCCATTTGTACGACGTTTAATAATCATTCTATTTTTGAATATTTCTGAGATGTGGTAGTATTTACAGTATTTGCATTATTCGGACTATTGTCCTCATCTTTATTGCCATTTGTACGACGTTTAATAATCATTCTATTTTTGAATATTTCTGAGATGTGGTAGTATTTACAGTATTTGCATTATTCGGACTATTGTCCTCATCTTTATTGCCATTTATAAGACGTTTAATAATAGATCATTCTATTTGTCTATATTTCTGAGATGAGGTCGTATTTACAGTATTTACATTATTCGGACTATTGTTCTCATCTTTGTTGCCATTTGTATAACGTTTAATAATAGATCATTCTATTTGTCAATATTTCTGAGATTAGGTAGTATTTACATTATTCGGACTATTGTCCTCATCTTTATTGCCATTTGTACGACGTTTCGGCCGTTGTATGCGCTGGCCGTCTTCAGGTGCTAAGAATTTCGAACAACCTTTTATTACAATCACTGGGGTATATAACTTCCATTCCTTACGTAAAGCTTCGATTGGAAGTCATGAGTTATCTTCCTCTAACCCTCCAAGTTACTTGTTCACCACTGCTCTAGCCTGGTATTGAATTCACAACTCTAAGAATCAAGTCAGGAACTAACTAACATCTATATCCACTAGGAAAAGTACCTGCGAAGTGTAGAACCACTTCTGAAGATCTTCCTGATGTTATATAGATCACAGATGCTTTGTATTTTTCGCAGGTACCTCTCCCGAGTAAGACTCCCAAAAGAGGCGGACACGTTTAAAGACGGTCTGTACGCCATTCTAATTGTGAAAAGAAATATAAAGTGGATTTTTTGTTTATTTGCAGAAATCAAAATCAACTTCTATTTTTTCATTTCATAAGTATTGGAAATCTGTTTAAATATGACGAGGAAGACCAAGAATTGATTTTAAATCAATTTTTGGCGTTTGGTCAGTTATTGATGAAATTAATCAAATATTACCTTTATGTAAATATCGAAAAAAAGAATTATGTAAGTTGAGTGAATTAGCAAATGAAAACTGGTTTCTAGGTAGTAATGAAAAATATCTATGTTAAATGTTATTACTAATTTTAGGATGTGCCTTGTGGTGTAGTGGATAACGACTCTGAACGAGAAATCGGAGAGCCGAGTTCGAATTCAAGTTGAAATCGTTGTATTCAATTCCATGCAAATATCCTCGTGAAAGGTATTGATCCATCGCTTTCCTCTAGAAAGGACAGATTGTGTTTTAAAGCCTTGGTTGCCAACCAGTCTAACGCACAAAGTAGTGGCAACTTACTGAGGGAAAGTGTTATGGTCAGTCAGTCATGCCTCTTTCAAGTCTTGGCCGTGTATGGCACTAAACTGATTGATATTAAATGTTGACATTAACGTAATCTTATGCTGGCTAAAGTTATATAATTTTATATTAGGACGGTTGATGTATGCACCGATACTTTTTTAAATTTCAGCTTCCCGTTAAGAGAAAAGTATTAACGATTTGTGATTTTCGATCATGTTTCTTTAATAAATTTAGAAGCAAATAGAGACACAAAAACACCTATTACAAATACGTATCACATTTAATTCGTTTGATTTCAAACAATGTTTTACAAAAACGTTTTTTTAAATTGTTGTTTGGCCATATGTCTATGAAATCAATTAAAATATCATTTTCAAGTAAATATTGAAATAAGTAATTAACTCGGCGAGATTAAGTCGTAAATGAACACTAATTTCCCCGCTGTAATAACGGATAGCTAGATTAAATGGATCCGATGTACGGGTTCATCATGGAAATAAATGATTTATAAGATCGATGGTCTCAGGTTTAGGGGCTGCAAAATGTGTCCTGTTTATTGACTATTTTTAAATGCAGAGTACAATATGATTTTATTGAGTCAGTCAGTAAAGGCTGTAGATAAATAGATAGATAGTCATCCGCAGACAGGTCTGTTTCGCTTTGTCACAGCTCATCAGTACGATACACATCCGATTACTTTTACTCAGTATTGAAACCCGACCGAATTGGTCTCAGTCTGCGATTCTACCTCTGAGCTATTGGCGCTCGGTAGGAAGCAGGCTTTTAGCGTGTGATGTATCATATACCAATAGCTAGAGTGCTCTAATTCATTACTGAATGAGTGATGCGTAAATGTTAGAGTAGCTACTGTTTTTTCAAAGTCTGTCATTCTTCCAGAGTGCTCAATCAAGGGGTGAGAGCGTAAGTATTTATTCAGAAGCTATTACATAAATATGTTATATCACTACAAACTTGTGTCTTATCACGTGTTGAGGTTTATTTCAAATTGAAGAGTTTTAAAAGATTAAAAACAAGCCAACCCCCTTAATCAGGGAGACATTGATGCATAGACAGTGTGGACCAATCAGAATACAGTAACTTCTAATTTGTAAAGTATGAGAACAGACTCAAGAAACAATTTTTGAGGGCATTAATATTAAAATTTGATTAAAAATGAGATCAGCATTATTAATTGTCTATTGGCTTCACTTTAAAATTCGCAATAAAAAATAAAGTGAATCTAATAGTCGATTGCGTTGTGGTGCACTGGATATCGGCTCGGAATGAGAAATCGGGGAGCCGAGTTGGTATTAATCCGTCTATTCCTTCCAGTTATGGGTTAAATAACAGGACAGATTGGGTTCTATAGCCTTGGTCGGCAACTAGTCTACCGCAGAAAGCAATGGCAACCTACTACGGGATAATCTTCTGCCCAGTCAGTCATGTCTCTTTCGAGACATGATCGCCCAAGCGTGTATCACGTATGGCACTTAACTGACTGAATAGTCGATTAATAATGCTGATCTTATTTTAACTTTTCAACTTGAAATAAGCCTCATCACTTGATAAGACACAAGTACTGTCGAAACAAAAAAGCTACATTTGTAATGATATTCTAACATATTTATGTTAGAATTTCTGAATATATATGTATATATGTATGTATGCATGTATATTAGTTGTTTAGACTAATGGTCATTTGTGGTCGAGAGATCTAAGACGTGCAAGATATGTGGATAGAGGCCGTAGGTTCGAATCCTGCCAAATGACGCACATTTATTAGTTTTAACGTTATTTTTAATGGATACACTTATTTGAGTAGATGTTCTGTATATTTTAATCAAGTAAATGAATTATATATATATTTGTGTGGATCAATAGGAATAAAGTAACTACTAATTTGATGAATATCAGAACAGAGTCAAGAAACAAATTTCAGGGACATTAATATTAATATTTGATTAAAATGAGATCAGTATTATTAATCGACTATTAGATTCACCTTATTTTTTTTTTTTGCGAATTTTAAATTGTAAATTTAACAAATCGTTAGATTTAAATTATAATTAAATTATCCAGATATTAAAAAAGGAAAAGTCATGGACGTACACATAGAAATCTACAAACATCCACACATGGACAAATAGACGAGTATTCTCACATATACTGACATACAGACACATATACAGATTAATATATGCACGCATATATACATACACAATTTTCAAAATTTTGTTTTTATCGACCTGTCAATTTATCTGTTAAATTTTAAAGCTAGTCTTGGAAAACGGATGTAAAAGACTACTATAATAGATACATGTAAGTGCGAATTTGTAAGATGACAAGAGGCTTGAATGAATTCTTTATCATTTATTATGTAGAGAGGGGAAAGAGGACTCAACATAAGAGACACAAAGTTTGTTAATAAAAGCCGGATCGTCTTATGATTAATTAAAGCGAGAGGGAATATGCAGCGTTTCTTCTATATGAACCCATTTTTCGTTCCGTCTCGAAAAACCCACCGAGTGTAAACGCGGAGGGGAAAAAGGGGAAATAAAAAAAGAAACAAACTAAGTACTTGAACATATGTCAAAATACTCGTTGAAAAGAAAAAAAGCCTGAGACAAGAACCCTAACACTAAAGCGCTCAATACAATAGTAGAGCAAATATATATATATATATATATATATATATATATATATATATATATATATATATTACTCATATCACCCCAAGCAAGGCGAAAACGCCACTGATGCGCAGGGGGCTAAGTGAGAAGGAAAAGATTGGAAAAGAGATAAACTGGAAACCACATCCTAACCAGGAAACAAGGGATGAGCCTCTTCACCTGTTCAATAGACGTGGGTGGAGTGTATATATATATAATATGCCCCTTACACAAACCAACATCCAATTATATAATTGTGCCGATGAGACTGTTCAAACTTCTATCATAAACACATACCCCAAGTTTTTCTCCGAAAAACCAAATAGACTCCTGGACATGTTGGAGGCATTCATCACAAAATAATCGAACCCCATGGTTGATAGATTCTGTTTTGACTCAATATATATATATATTTTGTACACACACACACACAGATATATATATATATATATATATATATATATATATATATATATATATATACCCGATTGAATACAGAACGAAGAAAGAATTCTTACAACGTTCAAAACATTAATTTAAAACAGTCCTCGATATGTAATATATAGAGCTGTGAATATTTATTATAAATTATATTTTAGAACATGTCCATAATTATTCTATATATATCCGCTACAAAGTTACGTTCGTTTCGACATTGAAACTTCAATGTCTCATCAGGTGGTGTGTAAAGTAATGGAAATCCTCTTTCCTTATATTTATTTAGTTTTTTGGTTGGTGGGGGTTAGTGATAGGGGAATAAGTCTCTGACCGTTGGAATTTTTGCAGAGGGTGTTTTTTAAGTGGTTGAACCAACACTTCTAACAAAACTTGTATTCTATTTCGCAAAATCTTTCTGTTTCAAACTCATTAACGCTAGGAAACAGGTCTTCGTTTCTACATCAGAATTTATTTGGAATGCTAAACTTCCAATTATTCTCCCAACACTCTCAACATCTACCCAACCCTCATTCTCGGTATCCTTACCCGCCTATCACCCACCTTCTGACATTTCCTATATTTAACCATCCTTTCTCCAATTTATGTAGCCCCCTGCGCAATAGTGGCAATGGAATGCCTTGCTCGCGGTGAAACGCTTATAAAAAAAAAGTATCATTATTGGATAAAAATATCGGTTTCAATCAACAAAACTCAATTTTACATAAAAAATGAAAAAGAATTAATATTTTTTTCGAAGTCAGTTTAGACTAAAGTAAGGTAATATCTATTAAGTATTGTACCAAATGTTTCACTCAGATCAATGAGGTAAGTATTACCATTGAAAAGAAGAAATCAAAATTTGATTTTAATCGCAAACAACAAAGTGTTTTTCTCACATACAGTGACTTTTATTATTGAACTTCATCTCATGCATTGACTACAACACAATAGATAAAACATACCCATTTCATTGTTCAGAAAGATACAATTTTTTAATCAATGAAATCTGTCCTGTAATAACAGCGTCTCATCATCTAAATTTTTATGTAATAATGCGCCTTAAATGACTGCAGCTGCTACAGTAATTAGATAACTAGGACAAAATATTTGCATACATTTTCCAAAGTTATTTGAGCAAAAAACAAAACGGATATTCAATAATTGGAAAATATTAAAATGCAAGAATTTTTTGTAATAATAAATTTAAACCAGCGCATATCCATGGTGAAATAGCAAGGGTTCATTGAAATAGATGCAAGTTTGAAAATAGAAAATACTACAAGCTTTTTTAGACATTCACGTTTTCGGTTTTATTATTATTTTTTACAGAATAAGTAATTCGATATTGGATCCCACAGGTGCAGAGAGTGGGAACAGCTGTTTCTATTATTTAACTTGTTAAAGCTATTTACATACTCTGTTTTCAAAAATATTTAGTTGGGTGTTTTGATCCTATCCAGGAAGAGTAAGGTTCTGAATTAATGAGATCTATTCAGGTCTCTTTTGGCAAAGATAAAAGTTTCTTTTGTTAATGATTGTTAAATGATAATTTGTAAAGTTCTGAAGAAGCAAAGGCTACAAATTTCGATCTCGTGAATATTAATGCTTCCAAAACGAAGCTGCTATCTATTAACCATTATAGACAATCGTTCCTACCCACCCCCATTAGCATGGATCATGCTAGTCTCCCTGAAAGAACAGCACTGCGCCTCCTCAGCCTAACTCTCTCAGCCGACCTCAAGTTGAATGACTACATTGAATCCATAGCAAAATCTACTCTTAGAAGTGTTGGTTCACTGTGTAGCGCCAGGAAGTTTTTCCCATCTGAATCCATCCTGCACATGTATAAATTTACTATTCGCCCGTGCATTGAATACTGCTGTCACGTTTGGTCGGATGCCCCTGCTATTCATCTTGGTTCTCTTGACAAAATTCAGAGAGAATCCGTAATATAAGTGATCCCGACCTGGTAGTTCATCTCCAGTCAGTTTCTCACCGACGTAATTTGACTCCCCTCTTCCCTTCTGCAAATACTTTCACTGCTTCGCTCCCTTCTGCCCCCTCTACATTAATTCACTTGAACTACTAGACTAGTGGCTAGGTCTATTCTTTTACAGTGAAACCAATCAAATGTAACCTCAACTTCTAATCTAACAGCTTCTTTGCTCGCACTTTCCGCCTGTGGAATTCCCTTCCATATACTTGTTTCTCTGACAGCTACAACCTCCAAGAATTTAAGTGCAGTATCAATTGCCATCTCCTATTTCCTTAAATCTCATCTTTTTCCTGACAACTACTGTATAATTTTCTTTTCCCCGTTCACTCTAATCTCATGCAGCACTCTTCACACCAGTGTTTTCCTTCTTCTGTTACCCATTTTCTGACACCTCCTGTAACTTGTTCCTATTTCTCATCACTTTCCTCTTATGTAACCCTCTGTGTACCAGTTTCAGTACTTCCTTGCTTGGAGTGAAATGATTATTAAAAATAAAAAGAAAAAAGAAAAATGATACAATTATGACGGTGGAGGCTGGTGTAGAAACAGCCGGACACTTCTGATAAAAAGTGATCAAAGTGAAATTTCGCACAGTATGCCATGAATTCTTCCAACAGTTAGATCTGAATACAGAGTCTTCATTCTTGAATAGTGGCTGACAAACAAAGCAATTTAAAGTATGAAGATATTTTTTCATAGCTTTCCCAAAAATGTTTTTGCTAAAATAAACTCAGAAACCTCGGATGAAATTTAAACTCGACATGATGATCCAATGCCCAGATAATGACTAAAGTACCAGGATATGCTGCATATATGGTGGACTCCCGTCAGGGACGACAATTAAGGGATTAGTAAAATAAAGATGCACTCAACCTTTGTAAATACGCATGCCCCTCCTGACACATTTTTTGTTCTTCTCGTCACTAAAGTATTCTCATTCTCTTTCATTTCTTTTAATGCTACCTACGGCCTACTGACATTATCACCTTGAATGGGTGAAATTATATTTTTTTGAATTTGTAAATTCTTATAAGAAGTATTATATTGCTTTTATCGCCTGAGTTTTGTGCGACAGTATCATTGACCAGCTTTACATCCACAGAAAACTTTTAGTCACGGACCACAGTAAAATATAGATAGTTTTCTTCCATATATATATATATAAACTAGGTTTTCTTCCATATATATATATATATATATATATATAAACTAGGTTTCTACCATGAGTAGTGTCTTTAGGCGATTCTCAATATTGTAAATTGCCTGAAGACACCACTCATGGTAGAAACCTAGGTCACGTAATAACTCGTTTACAAATAGAATATATATATATATATATATATATATATATATATATATATATATATATATATATATAAGATCATCTTGAATAAAACACAGAGAACGAACTCGGAGGGAAAAGGAAGGGAAGTAAAAAAAGAAACAAACGAAGTCCATGAACAAGAAGTCAAATACTCGTAGGAAAGAAAAACAACCCAAGACGAAAACCCTAAAACTAAAGCGCTCAATACGAAAGTAGAGCAACAAAGACAGAAAAAAAAAAAAAAATATATATATATATATATATATATATATATAATTAATTTATCATTTTCGCGACGAAGAATTTCCCATATTTTGGAATCATATTTTTACTATGACGCCATCTTCAAGTGATCATTTTTTGGTGACTAACTGAAACTTTTTATCAAAACTATTTTCTCCATTTTGTTACGTTCTCATACCCTGATTAAGTAGTCGGGAAAAATGGTAGACTTGGACAAAACTGTAGCTACTCTAGCATATACGCATCGTTGACTCAGGCGTATGATATACATGGTATATCACACGCTAAAAGCCTGCCTCTTATCAAGCGCCCATAGCTTAAAGATAGAACAGCCGACTGACGCCAATTTGGTCGGGTTTCAATCCTGGTTAAAAGCACTGATGAGCAGTGATACAGTGAAACAGATCTGTCTGCGGTATATATATATATATATATATATATATATATATATATATATATATATATTCTAAACATATACTGTTAAATATAAGAGACAATGAATCTCTTTTATGTTTAATCATGAGCCGTTCTAAACGTTTTATTTTGGCTTTAATTTCAGTTGAAAATAAAGACAAAAATTCTCCAACATCTGGATAATTTTTTATTAATTTGGTTCTAAGCTTTCGGCTCACATGAGCCATCTTCAGAGAGGTTATTAAGACGTTAATACAGCAACATCCACCATCACCGACGATTTTATTTTGTGTTGACATAAAACTCCGCTAGGCACCGGCAATTTACCAAAATTAACAAATCGCCCGGTTCACACTCCACCCACGTCTATTGAACAGGTGAAGAGGCTCATCCCTTGTTTCCTGTTTAGGATGTGATTTCCGGATTTTCCAATCATTTCACTTTTTTATTTTTATTTTTTTTTCAATTGGAGTAGATAGACTTAACTATCGCCCGGTTCACACTCCACCCACGTCTATTGAACAGGTGAAGAGGCTCGTCCCTTGTTTCCTGTTTAGGTTGTGGTTTCGGGTTTTTCTCTTTTCCAATCTTTTCACTCTTACGTAGCCCTCTGCGCATCAGTGGCGTTTTCGCCTTGCTTGGGGTGATATGATTAAAAAAAAAACTTTCTACACTTCGAATACAAGTTATAAGACAAACAGTTACTTATATATACCCAGTTATGTTGGATATCACAGCGTCTATATCACAGGTTTCCATAAACCTCTATTGTTGTCAGGAAAGGGAGAGGTGGGGATCTTTAGAGTTTAGTCATGGTCATGCTCCAAAATACCAAGTTAATAATGATTCACTATAATCTAGTACACGGTAATTTTTCCGGTCATTTTCAGTGGCTTTACTCTCTTTGAAGATATTTGACTTGGAATATATAAGACACGATAAATTAAGAAACAGTGGCTAGGATTGAGGAATTGAAAAGCCGAGTTCGAATTCTAGTCATGCTCATTATATTCGCTCATGTGCTAATAGTAATAGATAATGTCTGGATCAATCTTTCTCCGTGGGTAAATCGCAAGACAGACTGACTCCTATAGCCTTGGATGGCGAAAGGTCTAGGAAAAGGATAGCACTAAATTAAAGAGGATCGTTCTAGGGCTTTTTTGCATGCGTTCATTAGTTCTCTGTATTCAGCTATTAATACTCAAGGCGTAATATGTCATTTGATTATGGTGTTTACCATAATGATATGTCAGGGTATTTTGGCACTGGTTTGTAAGAACTGAGGTGCTTGACCCTCAACTACTGGAGAGGCCAACCGTGCATATATTATTTTTGGTAACTATTGCCGTTGCCAAGCGGAGTTTTAAGTCAACACAAAATAAAATCGTCGGTGGTGGTGGATTTTATAATATTTCAGTTTAAACAACCTCTCTGAAGATGGCTCATGTGAGCCGAAAGCTTAGAAGAAAACCAATAAATAATTATCCAAATGTTGGAGAAGTTTTTCTTTATTTTCAACTGAAATTAAAGCAAAAATACGACGTTTAGAACGACTCATGGTTAAACATAATAGACATTCATTATCTCTTATATTTAACAGCATATGTTTAGAATATATATATATATATATATATATATATATATATATATATATATATATTATATTTTAGAACATGTAGAGATTTTTTTATATATACACCACAAATTGTATATTTGTTTCGACATTGAAACTACAATGTCTCATCTGGTGGTGTGGACAGGAATGGAAAGACTTATATATACATATATATACATATATATATATATATATATATATATATATATATATATATATATATATATATAAAAACGTGATTATAATTATACTGGTCTCGAAAGCCTTCCTCGAAAACTTTCGAACGAAGTAAAAAATTGTTTTCGAAAAAAGAAAGAGCTTAGGACATGAAATTCTGACAAACGTGTTCGGACAGAAAGCAGCACGAAGCCCAAAGAAAAGAAACCGCCACGATTAACCATCTAACAGAAAGCGCTCTATACAAAGGTAGAGTGAACTTAATAGTACCTAATGAGCCTGATGAACCTGCCAAGGTTTCTTCTAAACGGATATATATATATATATATATATATATATATATATATATATATATATATGTATATATATATATATATATATATCACCTCAAGCAAGGCAGTTCTGCCACTGGCACGCAAGGGGTTACATAAAAGGTGAATGATAAGAAAGATAAACAAGTTGCAGGAGACGTTCTCGAATGGATAAGAGAAGGAAATGAACATTGGTGTGAAGAGAGCTGCATGAAAGTAGAGTGGAAAGGGAGAAGAACATGATACAAGTGTTGTCAGTGAAAAAAAGCGAGTCAATGAAACATGAGATGGCAATTGAATTACATTTAAATTCTTGGAGATTGTAGCTGTCAGGAACACAAGTATACGGAAGGGTGTTGCACAGGTGAGAAATGCGAGAAAAGAAGCTGCGGAGTAGAATCTGCGGTTACATTTAATCGGTTTCACTCTAAAAGGGTAGGACCTAGCCGCTAATCTAGTAGTTCAAGTGAATTCATAAAATGTGGGCACCAGGGAGCTAAGATCGGCAAAGCAGAAGCCGTGAAAGTATACGTAGAAGAAACAGATGGAAGCCACATTACATTAGTGAGAAAGAGATTGGTAATGAGCTACCATTGCAGATTCTCCGTTGAATTTTGTCAAGAACGCCGAAGCATTTCATTTCGCTAGCCAGTTATTAGCCAGTCCACCTCAGATTGGAAGTCTTTTCAATATCAAATTATCGAGGCAGGAATAATTGTTGGCGTCGTCAGCGCAGATGCCTACTTATGATCTGATTACATAACGGAGATCGTCCATTGATGAAAATTGGAAAAAGCGTAGGACCTAAAATAAAATTCTTGAGTGACACACGCGTTCGTATGACAGTATCTGGAAGCATGTCCATTCAATAAAACCTTCATTCAGTCAGTTAAGTGCCATACTTGAAACACACTTGGGCAATCATGTCTCGAAAGAGACATGAATGACTGGCAGAAGATTATCCCGCATTAGGTTGCCATTGCTTTCTGTGGTAGATTGGTTGCCAGCCAAGGCTATATAACCCAATCTGTCCTGTTATTTAACCCATAACTGGAAGGAAGAGACGGATTAATATCTTTCCCAAGGGTATTTGCGCGTAAGTGAATGCAATGAATTCAACTGGAATTCGAACTCGGCTCTCCGATTTCTCGTTCCGAGCCGATATCCAATGCACTACAACGCACATCCTTACTAAGTGAATACAATGAATTCAACTGGAATTTGAACTCGGCTCCCCGATTTCAAATTCCAGTTGAATTCATTGCAATCATTACGTGATTTGAATGCAACGACTGGATTAGATCAAACAATCGTCCATATCATAGCCCTGTAGCTTGCGTAGAAAGTCAGAATGCCAGACTCTTTCAAATGCTTTGGAGATATCTAGGGCAACAGTTCGAGCTTTGCCTGGTATATACACTTGGTGATGTTGGTTAGAATATCAGCAGTAGGGTTGGAGAAGCGAACACCATACTGTTTGTCAGAAAAGAGACTGTGGGCTGTGATATGTTGAACCACTTCAGCATTGGTAATAGCCTCGTACACTTTGCCAAAATCTGTAAGAGGCTGACCGGGCGATAATTAGAGGAGTCAGAGTGTTCTCCAGAATTCTTAAGTACAGGAATCACAGAGGAGGACTTCCAGCAAACAGAAAAGCAAGAAACAGAGTGGCTGTACTTATAGAGTTTGGAGAGGACAGAGGATAGTTAAGGGGCCAATTTCTTCAGGACAAAGACTGGGATTCTGTTGCCTCTACTTGAAATTATGTTAGAGAGCAGCGAGGGGGTAATGTAAAAGTCACTCAGTTGAGCTTCAGTTATAGGTGGGAAGTCGGGTATTTTATTATGCTGGTACTAAGCTTTCGGCTCACATAAGCAATCTTCAGATGATTATGAAGATGGCTCATGTGAGCCGAAAGCTTAGAACCAGCATAATAAAAAATATATTCAAATGTTGAACAATTTTTGTCTTTATTTTCACCTGAAATTAAAGCCAAAATACGATGTTTAGAACGGCTCATGATTAAACATAATAGACATTCATTATGTCAAGTCTGTGAATGGTGAGGGTAATCTAAAAAGATCTACCTAATATAAAATGGATGTTGTACAGTGGATATCGGCTCGGAACGAGAAGCCGGGGAGCCGAGTTCGAATTCCAGTTGAATCCATTGTATTCACTTACGCGCAAATACTCTTGGGAAAGGTATTAATCCGTTTCTTCCTTCCAGTTATGGGTTAAATAGCAGGACAGATTGGGTTCTATAGCCTTTGTCGGCAACCAGTCTACCGCAGAAAGTAATGGCAACCTACTGCGGGATAATCTTCTGCCCAGTCAGTCATGTCTCTTTCGAGACATGATCGCCCCAGCGTGTTTCACGTATGGCACTTAACTGACTGACTGAATATAAAATATTAAACGCTAGATCTGTATAAAGAGCTCAATGGATCTTATCCAGAGCAATATAATATCCCATAAAGAAAAATCAACATATC
Source organism: Ascarosepion bandense (assembly GCA_037127315.1). Classification (NCBI taxonomy): domain Eukaryota; kingdom Metazoa; phylum Mollusca; class Cephalopoda; order Sepiida; family Sepiidae; genus Ascarosepion; species Ascarosepion bandense. The sequence continues at coordinate 5,587,382 of JBBBDQ010001492.1, forward strand.
ATATAAAATGGTTATAAATAAAAATTCATTTCTATGAACTAATTTGTGCATTTCTTCAGATCACATTTTTTTTTGTTTCATTCGGTACAAATTTGTCGTGGACCCAGTTAAAGGTCCAGTAAGTATAACGCAAAAACAACCAAATACGAAAATACGAATATATATTAAATACGGAAAGAATACAATACTTGGAAGTTGATTAGGAGGAACGATAATACGAGTTAGTGTAGAATACTAAGATTCGATCCTCGGTTTTAAAACTGGGACTCGTAATGGTCGTTAATGTAGCAGTGTTCGTAGACCAACTCTCGGCCGATTTTTTAGATGCTCTGGGGGTGCTCTCCTCAGGCAAATCTCTCTCACCTCTTGTGAGGGGAGGTATAAGGAATGATTGGAACAATCCATTCAGTCAGTCGTTGATGCTGCCATGACACATTTTCTGGGAATAAACATTTTTTAAAACGAAATGGAAATCAAGTAACATGAGCAAGAATAGAAATTTTAGCCTTATCTCGGGTAAAAATCACTGCGGCCAAGGAAACAAAACGTTCACTGGGCAAAATGAATGGCAATAAAACCATTATACGCCCACTTACATTCAGATAAATATGTATACACATATAACTCTACATATGAACATACTTATAGGCACGTACATTCACATACACATACAGCCATGGCCAAAATTATGGAGCGCCTATAAAAAATTGAGATAATAGTTTAAACCTACGTATTTAAAGGTTAAGAATCGTACAGTGAACAATTGAGAGCAAATGTAAAATATTTAACGGTAGATTGTACTATTTTTTGCTTTAAAGCCTCTCTCAAGAGTTTTAGCTAAGTTCCATACTAAATTCATTCCAATATTCAAAATGATTCATTGTCATTGTTTCTTATTTTTCAGGTAATATTTGATTCCTACCAGTGCTATAATAGTATATTTAATTAAAAATGCCTCCTAAGAAGCAGCATTCAGAGATTAAAAGGGCACAAATTGTTGCTTTATCTGGTGAAGGATATTCTCAGGTAGAAATTGCAAGAAAGATGGAATGTTCAAGGAAGGGAGTTTAAAAAACGATTAAAAGGTACAAGGAAACAAAGTCTTGCAAAAACAGAAAAGGACAAGGCCGTGAAAAGTCTACAACCGCCAGGGAAGACAGATCTTTGAAAAGAGCATCCCTTGCAGATAAAAAGAAAAGTTCTTCAGAGCTTGTTGCTGAACTTAGGGAGGATGCAAACAAAAACATATCAGCTCGAACAGTAAGAAGAAGGTTATTAGAATTGGGATTAAAAGAATGCAAAGCAAGGAAGAAGCCATACTTGTTTCAGGCCAACAAGAAAAAACGACTGGAATTTGCAAAAAAACCATAAAAATTGGACACCTGATGATTAGGTCAAAATTGTTTGGTCTGGCGAAAGTAACTTTGAGGTAAGTTAACAGCTTCTATTTTCTAAACTTTGGAAGGAACAATTGAAATTTTTATGTGAATACACATCCATAACATTTATTCAAAAATTGTAACAATCTTTTTTTTTTTTCATCAGATTTTTGGCATCCCTGAAGCGGTTTATGTTTGCCGTAGGGAAGGAGAGGATTTCATTCTGATTGTGTGGTTCCAACTGTCAAATTTGGAGGAGTAAGCGTAATGGTTTGTGGCTGCATGGCTTCTTCAGGCACTGGAATGTTGTACACATGTGAGGGCAGAATGAACGCCACAATTTATACTTACATGCTGGACCAGGTTTACCAAACCTCTTTGACTAAAATATTTAATAATAACATTCCAAGTGATGTAGTCTTCCAACGAGACAATGCCCCATGCCATACGTCAAAAGTTTCAATGGGTTGGTTTGAGAAAAAAGGGATTACATGATGAAGTGGCCCCCTCAATCCCCAGACCTAAATCCCATTGAAACTTTGTGGTCTCATCTAGGGAAAAGTATGAGAATGCACATGAAGAGTGGCAGAAAATAGATCCTACCACCTGCAACAACTTAGTCAATAATATTCAAAAACGAATAAAAGCTGTTATAAAGACAAAAGGAGGACATACCAAATATTGATTGTTGTTAGAATAGATTTATTAATGTTTACTCCACTATTTTTAACCTTTATATATATAAGTTTGAATCATAATTTCGATTTTTCATTGGTGCTCCATAATTTTGGCCAAGGCTGTATGTCCATACTTGCACATTTGTACATAAAAATGCGTCTATGCGAACACCTACATAGACAAACATACACACACCCATCCATATTCACATATAATTATTGTGTTCGCTTATTCACATACATATTCATGAAAAATGGACTTGACAATTCCAAGTATTCTTCAAGCAGTTTAAAACATCACTCTCACTCTTTGGGTATGTTCTTCAAACTCTACTATCTATTTTATTCTAACCTAATTCAGTGGAAGAGGGGTCATGAGATTAAGGTGGTCAATCAAAATTTCTAAGATTTACATAATTTAGAAGACATCTGTTTTCTTGAAAGTTAAATTTTAGCTCAATTATGTGTAAGCCAGATGGTATAGCATGTCTTTGCAAAATTGAATGATATTGTTTTCTTTTTATTTTCATGATTCCCTTAACCTGAATCAAATCACAAACCCTCTCTTTCCCAAAATACTCGCACCCCTAAAACTTAATCGCCACCATGATTAACTGTTAGAACGACACATTCATTATTAAGTCTTTCTCCTGACTTTTTTCTCAAATGCACTCTCCTCTTTCTTTATATAAATATCGAATTTGAACTCTTCTGTGTTCCATGCATTTTGCTATTTTTTCAGTGTCTACTTCTTATGCGTTTTAGTCTATATCAGTCCCTTTTGCTTATTCACCTGTCTTCACAAGGGTTTCTATGACTAAGTCAATTTTTCACAGTTAAGTTGGTGTCAAGAGAAATTATTTTCAGCTTTTTTCTTTTGTTTCTTTTGTTCACAATAATCAAATGTTTATTTTCAACAACGGTTTTCAATTTGTGGTTCTTTATCGGGATTCGCGTCAGTTTCTAACTCTTTTTGTCAGGAATATTGCGCCCCATGTGTAGAAATCTCCAACTTCTTGAGATTTTGTCTTTGTGTGTAGCCTAATTTTAATAAAAATTCAATTATGAGTTTTGATTCCACCTGCGGCATGGTGACATTATCACTTTTAATGGGGTGAAATTATAATTTCTTTTTAATTCATATTTTTTAAGTAGTATAAGATTTCTTTTTTACCGCTTGTGATAGTATGGCAGTAAAATTAACCACCTTTTCGTCTACATAAAAAACTTTTATATATGGTAAATTGTTATGGTGACAGATATGGCGTTTCACAGCAGCCACCCTCTTCAACCACGGCAGTATATATATATATATATATATATATATCAAGAACCATATTGGGGAAATTGCATGAAAAAGTGCAAAAGATATTACTGTGACGCGTTTCTCACTCAGGATCTCATTCGTTACGGGAGATTTTAGGATTTTTGTTTTTAAGAATTTCGTTTTTTTTAGACGAATTCCTTTACAGTCATTTTCAATAAATTTCCATCACTTTTTTTTTAAGTAGGAATGATTAAATAACATATTAGATCACTTCAGTGCTTAGATGATTTGATTTTGCCATTTTGTGTAAATCATGTCAAAATTGAAAAATGAATTATGAAAACATTGTCGTAATGGCACAGTCACTTTTTTAAACAGAAACAGCTGTATAATTTTTGTTTACAATATGTGTTGAATTAACATTTCGAACCTGAATTTATGTTTAACTTAGTTTGAAAGTTTGATTTCAAACATACGCACCGTAATGGGGGCGCTAGAGGGTGTCGTCAGTGATGTCATCGCGAGGATCACTAGGGGGTTTCGAGTCTTTCAACATCATACCCCACTCACCGCGCCGACCCGACCAGAAATGATCAGCCTCCGGCCCACCCTCGATAAGCGCTTTCAGACACTGGAAAATTACGTTTAGGCCCTGTACGAAACCCTGCAAATGCTTCCGATTGGCGACAGTCAGAGCCACTTTCCATTTAGAGGCGAACTGCACATGAGCTCGTCCGAAACATTAATTTAGATGCAGAATTTCGGAGAATTTTAGCTGATAATTTGGAATCCAGGCACTTTCTCTTTTGATCCACAACCAATTAGCTGTTCTTTTCGCTGTTTCAGTTATGGACTTTAGTGCTTTTCTTTTTTTTTTACTCCCACTATCCCAATATCTGTTAAGGCTTTGCATGAGGACCTTGCTGCAAATCCTCTAGTCCCCACTTCTATAGGAGTGCATCTAGCCCTCCAGCCTTTAACCCTGCAACTCTCCAGCAGTTCGTCATATTTTAACTTCTTCCTTTCATGAGCTTCCTCTGCGTTTTCTTCCCAGGGGACCGTCAGTTCCCATAAGACTATCTTCTTCAATTTATGTGAGAAGAAAACTATGTCTGGGCGAAGTTTTGTGATGGCAATTTGTTCTGGGAATTTCAATCTTGAGCCTATATCGGCCATTAGTTCCCAGTCTGCCGCAGAAGATAGCAGGTTTGGTTTTACCTTTCTATTTCGTGGGATTTTCGCGCCCGCTTTAATAAATTTTATCTGCCTTGTGTCTGGGTTGTAAACATTCTCTTTGACAGCATTTTGAACTCTTTTCACGATCTCTTTCAGAATTTCATCATGGCGCCACCTGTAACGCCCATCAGCTAAGTGCAGATTTACAGCTACTCAGGATATGGAAAACATATACTGCTTGGTTAATGGTGAAAACAAAATATTAGGTTGTTACAAAGATAATGTCCGTCGATGTGTTGTATTTTGAAAAGCTATTTTAACATAATATTATTGGTATATATCAAGAGAATTTCGATAATCAATGAGTTCTATTTAATAATTTTAACTTATTTTTATACAGAAATATTCTTGAAGCATAGAAGTCCTTACTTATGAATAAGACAAAACCTGATATTCGTATACTTTTATTTTATGAGTTTAAACTTGGGCACAGGACCTCCTAAACTTCTGTCAATATTGATAGAGCATGGAAGATGGGTCCACAAATCAACAGACAGTATGAATGTGGTTCCAGAAATTCTGGACTTGTGTAGAAAGCCTTGAAGATAAAAAAGGTAGAGGACTGACATGCAGTCTTGAAAACAAAAAATTGCAAGCAGCTGTTGATCACGACAAAGTGTCAGAGAAATGTCTCAGACGATTGGTGGCAGCACCACAATAGTCTCACACCAGTTGCAGAATACTGACAAGGTTAAAAAGCTCGATAAAGTTCCTCATTATCTCAATAAAAATTTAAAATATTAGGCGTTTTGAAGTGTATACGATGCTCTTTCTGCGTAACACCTATGATTACTTTATTGACTGAATAATCACTTGTGATGACAAGTGGATCATTTAGGGTAACCGTAGTGACTTGATCGGGATGAGTCCCCCAAACATTTTTATTGTGGCGAATGTCTCGTGGTCTGCAACTGGTGTTATCCACTACAGCTTTCTGGAAGTCAATGAGAGCATTAATGCAGATATTTACTGCAATAAACTTGCTAAAATGCATGCACGCCTGCAATAAATGAAACCTTAATTGGTGAATCCACTGGTTCATTTCTACTCTACACGATAATTCGGGACCACAAGTTTCAAGAATAACATTGCAAAACGTCACAGACTTGGAATACGAAAGTTTACCACACCCTCTTGATTATCCTGATCTTTCACCCACTGATTATCATTTTAAATATTTAAGCTTATTTTAAACGTTACAGCTTTTAGAATCAGCTTTCAAAGATTTAGTTTTGTCAGAGCCATTAATGTTTTATCAAAGAAGAATAAATAACCTCGCCGATCGATGACAGATGTGTATATATGTTCATAAATCGAATTTTGTCTACTTCTAACATCTCTACAGTTAATTTTTCAAGAATAGAATTATGCTCATGAAATTGGCCATTATTTTTCTAACAACCTAATATAAAGTCTTTCATACAAAATATTTACAAATTAACTAAAATATATTTTGGACAGTCGAATCTAAATTTTGGTAGCTACTCGTTCTGGCATTATATCTTTTACTTTAAAAATTATCACAGTTGAAAATTGTTTCTTTTTTCGACGCAAGATCGCCCAAGCTTTTTAAGTGTATATGGGGGCTATATACACTCCTGATCAAAAATTCAAGAACATTTAAAAATCTTTAAAAATATTTTTTTTTACAGATAGATTTTAAATTCCTACCACTTAAGGTGACTAATACTACAATCTAAAAGTTTATGGAAACAAAAAGCTACATTCCAAAGATTTTATTTAGAAATTTACATTTTTATAAAATGAGGCAATTTACGCATGATCAAAATTATAAGACCAGAGACAAAAATTCTACGAAATTGAACAAAAAGTGTATGAAAACATTCAACAACCAAATTTAATAATGAGTTCTACCTCCACTGCTTTTGATGACTTCAATAATTCTGTCGGGCATGCTAGAATTAAGCGTTTCCATTAAGGTGTGGGGGATGTTGCTCCAGCTTCTCATGTCTCGAAAGAGACATGACTGACTAGGCAGAAGATTATCCCGCAGTAGGTTGCCCTTGTTTCTGCGGTAGACTGGTTGCCGATCAAGGCTATAGAACCCAATCTGTCCTGTTATTTAACCCATAACTGGAAGGAATGGACGGATTAATACCTTTCCCAAGGGTATTTGCGCGTAAGTGAATGCAATGAATTCGGTTGAAATTCGAACTCGGCTCCAGTTAAAGATTCCTGTCTAATTTTGCCCAGTCGTGACTCTAACCTTCAGCGGAGCCACCATTGGGCAAATGCTCTCCGCCCGAAGGCAGAGAGCTGACAGTGTCAATAGAATTACCGCAAGAAAACGCCAGGCGATAGTGTGGGAATTTACTCCTATTGAATGGTTACGTATATTTCTGCATCGCAAACTTGATTCTTTGAATGACAAATAATAGAAAAGAAAAACTTCGAAACAAAGAAGAGTGCTGAGCTGCTATATAATATGCATCATTCTCTATGATAGAGAATACTGACCATTGAGAATTGAAGTAACAGAGATGAGATTCGATAGAAGGTTAAAGAGAATAATTTGAACAGAACATGTGAACAATGAGGGGGTCTTTAAGAAGAGTGGTAATAAAAGGACAGTAGGTTGCCATTGCTTTCTGCGGTAGACTGGTTGCCGATCAAGGCTATAGAACCCAATCTGTCCTGTTATTTAACCCATAACTGGAAGGAATAGACAAGGACAGTTGAAAGCATGAAAATTGTTTCCCTCATGGGAAGTACTAAACGCACGATGAACAGCTATTAATATACCTGACGAATTTTTCAAACAGATGGCTGAATATAAACTGCTATCCATAGTCAAGGGATAGAAATTGGCTATAACTATAAAAGCTGGAAAGTTGAAAGGGCCATGATCGTCCATATTCCTGAAGTAATTGCTCACTTATTCATACGAAGAGGGCTGAAAAAACCCCGGACAAAGGTATGCTCCCTAAATTCTGACGAAACACAAGATTTATATTTTCTCCATAAACGTTCTTTGGTTTGGACCGAGATTTTTTAATATATATATATACACACACACACACACACACACACACACATTCGCGCGCAAATGCTCGCATACACGCGCATACACATAGACACACACACAACCGCGCACAGATCCCCCCCCCCACACACACATATTAATGTTGATTTGAATAGATATGAAGGCATTTTTCATAATCTCAAGGAATCCTTTCAGTCAACACTTCTTCAGAAGGTACCGTTTGCAAAATCAATTAGCGTAACAGAAAGATGACTAATCACGGAGACGTAGTGAATGAGAAGGGCAAAGGTTGGAGCACGATTATCATAATTTATTCGTAAAAAAAAATTAAGAATAAGAGTGTCATACTCCAGCAGATTATAAAAAGAAAAATAGTGGTACTCACAGCCGACCAAATAAACAAAGAGAACAAATAAAGTTCTATTTTTGATGACACAGGCTCGGTTTGTGTAACGATGCATATTACTTCATGTACACGCAAGTGGATTGCGAAACGAACTCTGTGCAAACATTAAAACAGCTGTCACCATATGCCACGGCACAGTCTGGATTGTCCAGCTCGTGCTGGTTTATCGCTGAGTCATGAGCAAACTAAGTCGTCTTCGTTATTTATCGGCCTCTCCACTGAAGCTTAATATGACAAAATATCATATTTACTGTGAGAATTTTGAGCCCATAAGCCAGAGCAAAATATTCCCGTAGGCAGGGTCGAGTTGCTGTCTATTCTTTCCCAGACGAGACTCTACCCTTCGGCGGAGCATCGTCTTGGTTCATCCTGTCCGAACTCAAATCTCAAAATGTGTTATTCTCAAAGGGTGACTCGGGTTGCTGGCTTATATGTTGGTCACCGATTCAGGTTTCTAGTCTTTGACTGGTCCGTCTCACATATTCAGTGTCACAGTGACATTTAAATTTGTATACAACGGAACTATTTTGTAAGTGGGAAAGCCTTTATTTGACAAAAGAGGGACACACTGATCTGTTTCGGAAGACATCACGTAACCTGAGAGTTGTGAAACCTGAAATAATGCAAGCAGACATCCTGCTAACAAGCATATGACTTTTCCTACCTAGTCACGGCAGTTTCAGGTAAATTGTTCAAAGACTCAGTCCAAAAACTGCCGGTACTTTAAAGAGACTAACCTTGCGTTCGATCAAGGTGCTTAGTGACCTTTGTAGGATATCAATTCTCACTCAAAATGTGTTAAATGTTTTCCAGTTCTTGGTCACGTGTACAAGAAGAACGAATGATCAGCGAGCAGTTAACGTTGATTTTCGGGACTTAAAAACAAAAGAATTTCAATTGGTGTACATGACTATGAACGTAAGTCTGCGATGAACAGATGTAATGAACACATCTTTACATTCAAAAAGGACGTCCAAGAAATTTTTTTTTTAATCATATCACCTCGAGCAAGGCGATAACGCCACTGATGTTCAGGGGGCTACATAAGAGTGAAAAGATTGGAAAAGATTGGAAAGCTGGAAACCACATCTTAAACAAGAAACAAGGGGTGGGCCTCTTCACCCGTTCAATAGATGTGGGTGGAGTGTGAACCGGGCGATAGTTTAGTCTATCTACTCCAATTGAAAAACAAATAAGAGTAAAAGATTGGAAAAGAGTAAAAGATTGGAAAATATTGGAAGGCCGGAATGTAAAGTATAAATATTTTCTACTTCAACAGTGAATTGCAGAGATGGATGAAGGGAATTATGTTGAGTATGAAAAACCGTAGCGTCGTCAATCGAATCAAAAATGGAAAATGTATCGTCGATATAACATAAATAGAACTGGTGTTTCCGGCATTTTAAAAGACTCTCATAGAAGCCAACAAAAATGTTGACCATTTAATTTCCAAAGAACTGCCTATCGAGACCCCATCAACTTTGGCGTGTACAGTATTATTGTTGTGGATTCTTGTTTAGAAACCACACAAAATAATAATAACAAAAACAGAGAAATAAAATGTATGTATATTGAACAAAATATATACAACCTGGAACACGGGTTAGTAATTCAGGAATACTAGGAATACTGTTAGTAGGAATCAAATATATACAATCTTGTAGTGAAAAAGTAAGTCCGGAAAATGAGTCTATCTTCTTACTGACCAACTAAGCGGCGGTCAAACTACTCAACGGAACTCCTTACAACTATTTTACACCTGCTCTCTGTCTAAGCAGGATTATTTGTACACCTTATACGAGTTCATTTATTGTGCAATAAAGGTGTGATCACCAACAATTATCAAAACTAAACTCAACATCAGCAGTATCCAAGTGGCCACTATTGAGAGCGTCAGTAAAAGTATTTAGGGTGTTTTGAAGAAGAACATTGGTGTACAAACTACCGATGTCGAAATACCCTAAAGATTTGTCATCAGAACGAAATTCAGAGTTTCTGATGAAATTAGGAAAAGTAAAAGAGTCCGAAATATAATGAGCGAAAAATAATTCCAAGACTGGCTAAAGTATTTCAATCAAGCATTTTGTCTATTCGCTGTATGGACCCAACCGATCTAAAAGTTACATCACCTTTATGTACCTGTGGCAAACCATAGATCCGGGGACGTTGACAAACAACAGACCTAATACAATTGTGAACCGATTTAGAAGTTATGTCGCTCTTATATACTGTGAGTAACCGTTTTTGTATTCTTGACCGTTTGTAGGTGTTCTCACTGGTATTTTCAGGACAAATCTTCCGAAATTTAAAAAATAGTGTAAAATGTATTCCATTTAATCGATGTATTTCTGAATATTCAAAATAACAGTCTCAGTGACTTTGTCAGGTTTAGTGATGTAAATAGTGTTTCTAGATTTAATAACTTAATAGTCTGGAAGTGGACACTCTGTCAAGCAAGAAAATGACGATCAGTGAAGAGAGATGAATATTCGGTAGATAATTCAAATAACCGCGTTTTGTATAAAGAAAACTTATCAAGAGAAATAAGTTTAAGCAAGTTCAACTGAGAGAACAAAATTTCAAACTCAGTGAAAATTATTCTTTATGTATTTTAGAGAAAAGAACGCAAAAATTCAACCCTATAGAAAGAACAGGTTCTTCATCTCTTTAACAGTGATATTGGAAAAATTAAATATATGTTTATCCAAATCACCATTTCCGGAATCAAAACTTTTAAACTCGAGATATCTTTAATTTTTCAATTAATTCTCATTTCAAATTGCAATCAGTTATAAAGAGCAGGAAAAGCGAAAATATCAAAGGAGTTCTCTTTGCCCTTAATATCAGCAAAACACGACCGATATAGGCGAAAGCATAAGGAGAAATGCTCAAATAATTTTTACGTCAGTTTTGTCAACTGTACGTTCTGAAGAAATGTTGGCTTGAAAGGTTTCCTAAAAATTAACAAAAAAATGCCTATGGTCTATTCAAATCAATATAAATGATCAATGGTATCAAGTCCTTGTTTAAATATATTAATGTACATTTGAGAATCGGCCTTTCTTTTAAATTTGTATGACTCTAAAATAAAATACCTGTTAGTGTTATACAACTATGGATGAAAACGTTATAACTTTACAATTTTGGAAATTGCACGTTCATAAATATCCCCGTTATGTTAAGCGTTCCTTAAAAAAACGGTACAATCAGTTATTGTAAATCCCCTGAAGGCATCACAGGTCACGTGATAACTTCATTACAAATAAAAAAAATATTCAAGAGTTCTACAATATAATTATATCAAATATTTTTTAATAAAACTGTCTACTGGTTATATTCAATTATGACCAAAAACTAAGTAATTAAATAACTATATATATATATATATATATATATATATATTAAAAAAGGATTAATTCAAAGATGTTGAATGGCCATTTCGATATGAAGATCCCCACGGGGGACAACACATCACCTCAGCAACAGTAAAATCCTTTCAGAAACTGGAGAAAAATTAGTCTACTTTTCCTTTTTAAGTAGATTGCAAAGAAATTAAAAAATAAAAAATAAAATAAAATAAAAAGAAAAATAAAGTGAAAGAAAAAGAAAAAGAAAAAGAAAACGAAAAAGAAAAAGAAAAAGATAGAATAAAATCAAATAAATAAGAAAAGAAAAAATTGACATCGTCTGGGTGCGCAAAAAAAAAAGGGGAGAATGTAACTAAAAATTAACAGACAGCCGTGTTAAATCGACATAAGTTTAAGCAACACGGAAAAAACGTGGTAAGAGAGATAAAAGAAGGAAGGGAGGGAAAAAGAAAGAAACTAAAGAAAAAATTTTTTTTAAATATTACAGACGCTGGACAAATTCAAAAACCTAATTTCCCCAAAACGTTGAAGTATTAGAAAAAGGCCTTTACTTAAAAAGACATAATTATTAATAAAAGGGAATAAAAAGATATAGGATTTAAAATAAAATTATTTTTTAAAAAATTAGGTCATTTGAAATTAAACTAAATAAAGACAACACTAGGTAAAAAAAAAAAAAAATTAATTACAATTATACATACCTATAGAAGTACACACATACATACATATATATACACACACAATTCTACGAATAAGAATACATATATACATACACATACACACACATACATTCAATAATTTACACACTTATATACATATACATGCGCATACACACATTTATATGTGTGTACACACCTATATACAAAAAATTCATATACACACAATATACATGTGTACACATACATGCACACACACACACACACACACACACACACACACACACACACACACACACACACACATATATATATATATATATATATATATATACATATATATATATATATACATATTCCATATGCACTCACACACATACATATAAAAATATAAAAAATTAATGAATATTATGAAAAGGAGCATTTAAATAGCAAAAAAATTTTTTCCAAAATTACATATAGCCCACATACATAAATACATATATACATATATATACATATATATACAAATATGCTCATCCACACACAAACATACACATATACATAAAATAAAAAAAATTAAAATTAAAATTTAAAAAATTAAAAAAATATAGAAAAATTTAGAATTTAAAAATTAAAAATTAGAAGTTAAATTTTAAAATCCGCCCTATGGCAGCACTTGTTTATAAATTCCCTCCTAAGGTTCAAAAGTAATTCCTGATGAGGATACTTCAAAATCAAAATCTTCTCCAATAAACACAGACGACACCTATCGCGTAAACTTTTAGGAGTACAAGCTTAGCCTATTAATTTCCAGCTGATTATAGGGTCCTGCCCTTCCTTCTTCATTTCCCAGAACCTACGTGATAGTGCCGTCTGGAATCTCTGTTTAGGGTTCGAAAACGAGTACTTGTGATTATAAAGCCTCTGTTTGAAAGAGCCCGCTGACATGCCAATATAGGTCCGGTAATTGTCCTTGTTATTAGATGGAGAAATGCGGGCTTCATAAATTACATGGGTGGATTTACATTTGCCTTGCACCGGGCAGGCATCCACAGAATAACAATTGCATTTATCGACAATTCCGGATTTAACTTCCGTATTATTTAGGTTCATTAAAATTTGTTTATTGTGGGAATTAATTATATTATCTATATTTGAGGTGCAAGAATAACTAATTTTTAGGGTGAACCTATTAAAAATTTTATTTAAGGGATTGTTATTATTATTAAAATGTTTATCGATTAATCTGAGAAAATACTTACTAATATTTATATTAGTTAGCTTACAATAAGGAGGGTTAAACCAAATTATCTTCCTTTTTCTACATTTTCGGGTGTTTTTAGTTTTTGATGATTCTGGGTTTATAGCAGGCTTATCATACTTTAACTTATTAACAAAACCGCTTTTCTGAAGGGCCTTATCGTAAATTTCTTTGCTTGCGTTGAAAATTTTTATATTGGAAGATAATTGGTTAACCCTATTATTTACTATCTTGGGTATTTGTCTTATAATCTTCTTGGGGTGGTTGGATAAACTATTTATATAGGTGGGAGAACTATTTTCTTTGAGAAAGGGTTGGTAGGAACCATCATTTAAGTTAAGGGTGATATCTAGATAGTTTAAAATTTTGAGATTGGAAGTAACCTCAACCTTAAAACCAAGAAAATTTAGGGCTCTGATAATTTTTTTTATGAATTCTATTAGTGTAAGGCCCATTGGAATTAGGAATACATATCAGTCCATCATCCCGATATAGGCCTATTAGTTTAGGGTCTAAAAATCTACCTAAAATATCTAAAATATAAATGCCTATTAGATCTGCTACCTGGGCAGAATCATAGGCTCCCATAGGGACATCAAAACTATCTTCAGGCCCTTTAGTCCAAGTAGAACTATCAAAGGTGAGAATAGATTTTCTAGCTCCCAGTATAATTCTATAGTCACAATCCGAAATATTAACATAACCCCTAGCAAAGTCTAAACAATCCACAAGAAGTTTTTTGATATAGAGGAATAGAAATCCACAATATCAAATTTAAGGAAAGTGGATTTAGATTTGTCATTGATATTATCAAACCATTTCATGGTATCTAAGGAACTCTTCCAAAGATTCAGTTGTAAATTAGATTGTAACTTCTCTATTAAGTTCTTCAGAACCACCCTAGAAACTATGCCTAATTCACTCTTAGTGGGATTAATTAGTCTAGTTTGTAATTTATTTTGGAAATTTGGCTTGTGGTCCTTAAATAAAATGTAAGCTTCTTTGGTAGAAATTTTTCCAATTCTATCACTAATAGTTCATTTGCAAATTTAGCCATATCGGAGTTAATTTCCGATAAAATTAGGTTACCTCTGTCTATTTTGTAATGACTAGTTATACTATTTTTAAGGATATTTAGGTAATTGGTGGTATTACACTTGTAAATGTTATTTGATTTGTCCGATTTTATCCATAGGTCTTTGGAATTCTTTAAGGTATTAATGTTCGACTTTAATAAATCCTGAATTCATTTGAAGTACCCCGGAACTTGATTTTGGGGATCAAATTAAAAAGGTCTTTTTCAAACGAGTTTAAAAATTTGCATACCGGTGGAGTTCTTAGAGTTTTTAAATCAAAGCACTCTGTAGAATCAGGAGAAGAATCCGTTGAACGCAGGTAAAAGTAGTCTTTCCATCGAAGCCTCCTCACAAAACTTTCAATTTAAAAAAAAAAACATATCCCAAAACAAATTATAAAACAATATTTCCAAAAATCTTTCAAAATTTAAAATTCCCTGCATCTATCGTTCCCGCGCATGTGCAGTCACATTGTTCTTCTAAATTGTTCTTCATATATAAAAATGTATATAGAGTTCTTCCATATATATATATATATATATATATATATGGAAGAACGCTATATACATTTTTATATATGAAGAACAATTTTGGTGGAAAGATGTATGATAAAACGAAAAAAATTTTCGAGTTACGCGTTACGTCCTTTACGACTTCATCAGACTAAATTTGGCGACGTTAATGCGACTGCACATGCGCGGGAACGATAGATGCAGGGAATTGTAAATTTTGAAAGACTTTTGGAAATATTGTTTTATAATTTGTTTTGGGATATTTTTTTTAATAATGTGTTTATAATCTGTTATTAACTTGTTTTAATGCATTTTCTATGCTGATCTATGGCAAAATTAAGTAAGCATAACCCAAAGCGCTTTATTAAATAAACAAAACTCAAAACACATTATTAGAAGGATAGTTATTATTATTTTCAGAACTTTTAATTTCAAGGGTCTCACGTTCATGCACGTGTGTAATCAATCGCAATAACGTAAACAATCCTCGTCTGATGAAGTACTAACGAACGAAACGAATGAAAATTGTTTTATATATATATATATATATGTATATATATATATATATATATTATAATGAAATGAACTATTTTGGGGAAATGCTGATCTATTACTTGAAGAAATTTATGTCCCAGCTTGAAGTTAATTGATTAATTAAAAGGATGGTTATACCATATGATTTTTCGGTTCCTATTTTTGCTTTTTGAACTCCTGAATATTTCCACAAAGCTAATTTTTGATGATTGATATCTATTATCTTTAAGGATTTTATCGTAAATTACCTTGTGTTTATCAAATATTTCTTTACTGGATGAGTGTGTGTTAATGCAGCGTTCTATCGATGATGGGATGGATGTGTTTGATAATAGATAGTGGGTGGTTAAAGTTGGGGTTTATATATATTGGGTTTGCATTGTTCTTCATGTAAAGTTGGAAGGTGTTCGATACTAAGTTCAATGTTATGTCTAAAAAGTCTATTTGCTTGATGTTGGGGTTAATCACTACATTAAGACCAAAGGATTTAACAACTTTATGAATTAATTTTCTAGTTCTATCAACCTTACCTCCAGTAGATTTATTTATTATTTATTTATTAGTAACCAATAAATGTTTAACGAAATCCCTGATATATATATGTGTTCGACTTCATCCATGGAGAATGCCAAGGATGAAAAACTGTACATCGGCAATACCACGAACGCACTTAAAAACCGATTTTACAATCACCTCTCATCCTTCAACAACAAAGAAAAACAAAACATGACATCCCACTCCAAACACCTTTGGAAACCAAAAGACGAAAACAAAACACCCAAAATTAAATGGAAAATCCCAAACAAGCAAGAACAGCTAAATCTACAAAGGAACCGTCCCCAAGAAAAAATTGAGATCCTTAAATATATGTGTTAAAGAAGATAAACAACAACCAGTTGTAAGTATAGTGAACAGGATATTTATTTGACCGAATGCTGTGTGCGACTGGTCTCTAAGAGAATGTAATCCAGAATGCCCCTTGTAGCCTCCCCTCTTCCTCATGTTCCCCTCGCAGCCCCTCTCAGGTTCATGGGAAGACAACCGGTCTTCCAAACTTTTGGGATAGACTCTGTTACATGTTAACACTTCCCCTCTTTTCTTTCTTGTGCTGAGGATATATTTTTTTGTTTTGATAAGAGCATCCTGATGCTATCTGTTGAAAAAAAAAACAAGAAAAAGATTAACAAAATTATATGTCTGGAAACTCAGAAGTTAAATAGAGGATCCTTTGGGTTCAGTTGTGAATCCAAGAATTTTGAAGGAAGGAACCCCCTTTTTAGTTAAGGCATCTGCAATTTGTTTTTCAGTAGGTATCCATGACATATCTTCAATTTCTCCTCTGTCAACCATTTCTCTGAGGATAGCCATCTCAATTCGAAGTCTTATATCAAGAATTTGTGTAGTGGAATGCACTGAAGCGGATATATGAAAAATCCAATGTTCAGGCATTTACTTTTATAAAGAGTGTTGTATGCAAAGTAGAGCTTAATATTGTAATTTTGTTGTTACAATGGTTTATAAAAGCATTATAATAACGAAAATACAATATATATTATTTATTTTTATAACTATGTCGTCTAAAGCAAGGCATTTTACTGCCACTGTTGAGCAGGGGGTTACATAGGAGGAAAGTTATGGGAAAGAGTGACAAGTTACAGGGGTGTCAGGAAGTGGGTAAGAGAAGTTTGAAAATACTGATGAGAGTGGAATGGACGGAGAAAAGAGCATGAGAGAGAGAGGGGGGAATGCCGGTTAGTGAGATAGGAGATGACATTACATTTGAATTCTTGAAGATTGTAACTGTTGGGAAAGCAAGTAAATGCAAACGAATTCCACAGGCGGGAAGTGAGAGAAAAGAAGCTACTGGAGTAGAATTTGCGTTTACACTTTATTAGTTTCGCCGTAAAAGGGTGGGAACTAGTTGCTAATCTTGTGGCTCCAGTAAATTCATATATAGGGGCTACTAGTGAGCTAAGCTCATCGGAGCAGAAGCTGTGAAATCATTTGTAGAAGAGACATAGGGAAGCCACATTGCGCCGATGAGAAAGTGACTGAATCCGAGCTGCCAAGTCGGGATATATATATATTGGCTCTACAATAGAGATTCATCAAATTAGTAATCAATCAATCGTCACATTACCATTACAAGTCGATGTCTTTGCAGATTGAATCATGAAATTATATCTGTTTAAATTTGTCTAAGTAATTATATATAATCGACATGGCTATGATAGGAGTTATGTCGATGTTGTTCTTCCATACTTCACGATACGTCTTCTGTGTTTGCGTGGTATTTACTACTTAGCCTTTTTTATATTTCTGGCATACTCATTGGATAGAAGGAATTTTGATTCATAGTTTTTAAGCCAAGACTGACTACCAACCAAGGCAAGAGAACCCAGTCAACTTTGCTATTTAATCCTTTCTGTATATATCCGCTTACAGCGATCGTTCATTATTGTTTCAACAAAAAAACATCTGACTGTTTTGTATCTCAGCCTCCAAATCACATTTTTACTATAACTATTGCTACCTATTTCATTTAAACAACTCAAAATATATTTGTGCGCAATTCTAACAGAATTTTGATTCGTTCTCAAAAATGTTCTACTCTTTATTACAGCTTCATTTTACAATAAATCGGTCATTCATTGTATCATTTTAATTTATTATTAGAACAGAAATTTGGTAAACGACTAAAATGAATGAATCGTCTGTCAAAAACATACATACTTTCTTGACACTCCCAGGCTGCAACAAAGAAAATCTTTAAGTTTTTGTACAAAAATAATGGCCGCCCGAAGTGTTGTATTTTGAAAAATCCATTTTAATATAGTATTCATGGCATATATTAAGTGAATTTTGTTATACATATTAATTAATCCATGCTCTTTAATAATTTTTAACTCATTTTCAAAACAGAAATGTTCTTGAAGCATAGAGGCCCTTAATTATGAATACAACAAAACACGATTTTCGTTTACTTTTTATGTATGAGTTTAAACTCGGGCACTGTGTCTTAAAGACATCTGCCAATATAAGCACAACATAATTGGTTGGTCCACAAGTGACTGGACAGTACGGAGGTGATTTCAAAAATTTCGTACTGGTGATGAGGGCCTTAAAGATGAAGAATATAGTGAACGGTCATACAATCTTGACAAAGTTTTGGAGAAATGTCTCAGACTTCCCTAAACATTTTCTAAAGTTAATGTTGCGTTAGCAAAAGATTGTGGGTAATGTCTTTATGGGATGCAATTGGTGTTATCCAGTACAAATTCTGGAAGCTAATTAAAGCATTATTACAGAGCTTCACTGCAATCAACTTGCTGAAATGCACGCTCGCCTGCAATAAATGAGACCTGCATTGGTGAATCGACTGATTCATTTCTACTCCACGATGATGTGCGGCCACATGTTGCAAGAATGACATTTCAAAAACTAACAGACTTGGGATACGAGAGCTTATCACATCCTCCATATTTTCCTGATCTTTCAACTGCAGGTTATTATT
Source organism: Ascarosepion bandense (assembly GCA_037127315.1). Classification (NCBI taxonomy): domain Eukaryota; kingdom Metazoa; phylum Mollusca; class Cephalopoda; order Sepiida; family Sepiidae; genus Ascarosepion; species Ascarosepion bandense. The sequence goes on from JBBBDQ010001492.1 coordinate 5,606,254, forward strand.
TTGTTTAAGCACTTAAGCACATTTTAAATGGCAAGACTTTTAGGCTCAAACCATAGGTGGAATCAACTTTCAATTATTTCGTTTCATCACAGCCAATAACTTTTTATCTACAAAGAATGAATAATCTCGACGATCGATGACAGAGTTGCATAGATAGACAAGACTCGTATTTTGCCTAATTTTAACTTTCCTAACGTTAAATTTTCAAGAATATAATTATGTTTCTTAAATCGGCCATTATTTTTCTAATAACCTAATATCAAGTAGGAAAATTGGAGCGCGTTGACTGTTTCCAGTCACTAATTTATAAACCAGACTCGAAATGATTCGTTGTTGATTTTTTGCTCAAGAACTAATGAAAAAACACGGGTATTCAACTTCCTGAGTGTTTGCTATTCTCGCATACTCCATTTAATGAATTGTATCGTCGGCTGTCATACATTGCCTACACAAACAGATCATGTCGGATAAAATGTTATCCTTACGCCATTAAATTAAAATCTTTAGCTTACAGTGTCTTGCAAATGATTAGAATCTCGACTACAAACCATGAAAATATTTTTGAGTCTAAATATATGCTATATCCCGGGAGGGGATAAACAGAGAAAGAGTAGTGCAAGAAATAATTCTTAACACTGAGGATATAGGAATAGAGATTTATTATACCTCAGTACAATAAACCAAATACACGTACACCAAAGAACAATTAACAAGAATAACAATCAAGAAGACAATGTCTCTGTGTAGGACGTATGCGTCCGTCTTGAGAAGAAGGCTTCCGTCTAGTGACGTCTAACTCTCGTCTAAGGCCGATGGCTCACGACTAAAGTCGATGACTCTTGTATAATAACGAATACTCTCGATCACTCCCGTGTAATGACGAAGACTCTCATATAGTCACGAACACTCTGTAGTTCGTTCAAGTCCCGGGCCATACCCATTCCTGGGTAAGACAGGATATTCCTCCACAACAAAATTGATTACACTCTTCTCCTGAGGTTTGCCTGCTGGGGTCTGTCTGTATCAGCTTCTTATATCTGCTTTTTGGATCAGAGCAGCTTGTATCACACTTGTATCTGATTCTGAGCTTCCCATTGGCTGATAAATAAAATTCGCGTAGGCTCGCGAAATAGAAATTTAATATTTGATTGATTTTTATTTTTCAACCGGAACATCTGCGCTGAGCTGGCGGCGTACGGACGACTTTTGGACATTTTTCCTTTTTGTCGTGATAGAACAAACATCCGGTCCATCACTTTTGTTCGGTCGGTATCACCACACTCCCTTTATTAGTATTAATATATTCTTGATACAATAACAACATATTTCACGAACAGAATGGAACAGCTGATAGGATATGAATGATGAACATGGTTTTTTTCTCACAGAAAAAATTATAACGTTAAATTATCCGTAAACGTACACTTACATATTTACAAGTGGCCCATACAGTAAAACAGTAAGTAGTATCTAAAGAGCAATTAGTAATCAGTATGAAATGAACAACAGGAATTTTAATATACCATTAAAAAAAAGAAAGAAATGCTCGATTTGACTGCTGAAAGCTGAGATAAAATATTTTCATTTGGTGGTATACATTGTTTTGAAATATTTCCTTCATCTTTGTTGTTACTAAAAAATGTTTAACTGATACTTCGAACTTCCTCATTACAGGATATAGAAAGATTAAAGATCGCTTATAGATAACAGCAGAGGAAGCAAAACATGGCATCAGTCAATTATAAAGTTAAAACCAATTAAAAATTATCATAATATTATTATCAATATATAAAGACAATGCGCGAACTTCGATGGAATTTTACATTAAAGTCACGTAGACATTTATATTCAAGGGAAATAACTCAAAAAGTATTTTAAAGTTATCTACCTTATTCCATTAATCCATTTTTAAATTCTAATCATCTTTCAGTTCACTCACACAGGCACACACACACTTTTTAGCTAAAAACTAAAAAGACATGAAATTGTTTAGAATAAATTAAAAATCTTCTTTTAAGTAAACTTTTTGTTTCTAGTTGAAGAATAATAGCTTACCTGTAAAAAAAGAAAAATAATTTTTAAAAATAATTTTACTCAGTTTTAAGATAGTTTTCAAAACATTCTTACGGTTAATAGATCACTGAACCGCCAGTTTCATTAAAGATTATAAAAAAATTAATACAATTTTAAAAATCTGTTAAATATCAATTATCTAATCCATATGTAAACGAGATATTTGATATTTAAAACATATTTTCATATATATTTATCATTTTCAAAGAAATTTAGTGAAATTAAGGATAAATTAACAAAATTTGGTAAAAATTTTACTTACTTCATGTTTAAAGTATAGCGAAAAACACAAGATATATTTAAAAAGTTCGTGCTTTAAACAGCAGCAATTAACACTGCGACAAACACTATAAAAAAAACTGCACAAGTTTAATTACATACAAAAAGGCGAAACCACCAAAATACAAGATCTAATTTCCTTAGGTTTAAATAAAATAATAATGTTTAACCTTCCATAAATTAAGAACTAAAAACATTTTGGAAAAACCCAAAGTAAAATTGCACATCCGCAAATGTGGATTCAAACAACTAATCAGAAGTCAGTGCGAAAAGCAAATCCGGAATCCTGATTGGATTAAAAACAGAAAATTCATAATGACGTTATTTCACATCGAAAAGCGAAAATACTCGCTGGAGCGGTCACATGATCACATTGAATTACTCAAGAACATTCTGTGACCGGTCAAGATAGTCAGATGGGAGCCGCGAGACGAAACAACTAAATCTTCAACTTTAAATCGACCCAGAGATAAGATCAGGTCGCACCTTGTTCTCTTTCTCGTTTTCTCTTTCAAGAATTACTACTACGAACATTTTCTACATTTCTTGATATCCATAACTTTCTCATTGAACACGAACTATAACCTTAACCTCTCTTATAATGTTTCTAATTGCTTATTAACTTCTACAACTTGTGTTATTATTTCCCTTTAATAAATTTGTATTTTAAAATACAAAATGCATATTTTTTTATTCTTAGACTATTCCACACATTCTAATCTGCCGAGAACCAACCTTCTGATGAAAACCTTCTGATGATAATTCTGATGATGATAATTTTGCATAAAAACTTGTAAGCTGTAGGGAGTTCGGTTCAGTATGACACAAGGCCGAATCAAAGAAATATCAACCAGCCCTTATAGCTTCAATAAATAGTAAAAAATAAATTTTTATCCTTTAGGATTTTAGGAAAATTTTGTAGAAGCATTATTTTTTAAACATAATAGAAATTGAAAAATAATAGGAAATAGTATTTTTATTTTTATCTTTTTTTATTTAATCATTTCACCCGAGCAAGGCGGAAACGCCACTGATGTGCAGGGGGCTACATAAATGTAAAAAGATTAATTAGAAAAGAGTGAGGAGTACAAACTAGTTAGAAAGGAACAATAGAAAGCTGAGAAAGCAGGTGCGATGACAGATACATAGGTGGATAGAAAGGGAAGGTTATACAGGGGTGGGGAGAGAGCTAGAGTCCAGTGGTTAGTAGATGAGTATTGACTTTGCATTTAAATTTCTGGAGGTTGTAGCCGTCAGGAAAGCAAGAATACGGGAGCGAGTTCCACAGGCGGGAAGTGCGAGATAGGAAGCTGCAAGAGTAGAATTGTCGTCTGCATTTGGCTAACCTGACTGTGAATGGGTGGGACCCAGTTGACAGTCTGGTTACACGAGTAAACACCTGTTGAGGAGGCATAAGTTCGTCTCACTAATTTGAATAAATGTATATTTTATTTTGAGTAGATGTATTCATTCTGGCTTATATCTGTCTTTTCTACAAACATTTTCATGGTAACCGTTCTAATGACGGTCTTTTTTTCCCCTTGTGCCTCGTCCTCGTGAATTTAAGCGTATGCGCGTTGTGGTACAGTGGATATCGGCTCGGAACGAGAAACCGGGGAGCCGAGTTCAAATTCCAACTGAATCCATTGCATTCACTTACGCACAAATACCCTTGGGAAAGGTATTAATCCGTCTCTTCCCTCCAGTTATGGGGTAAATAACAGGACAGATTGGGTTCTATAGCCTTGGTCGGCAACCAGTCTACCTCAGAAAGCAGTGGCAACCTACTGCGGGATAATCTTCTGCCCAGTCAGTCATGTCTTGAAAAAGACATGATCGCCCAAGCGTGTTTCACGTATGGCACTTAACTGACTGACTAGACAGGCACTTAGGTCCTACTCTATAACAGTTAAAATAATTAAATGCGACCGATACTTCTATTCGAATGGTTCTTTTCTCGCACTTCTCATCAAAATCTAAATTTAACGCCAAATGCCATCATCTGTATTCTTGAATCCTGTTTATCTTTTTCTTTTTTTTTTTTTTTTAATCATATCACCCCAAGCAAGGCAGTAACGCCACTGATGCGCAGGGGCCTACGTAAGGGTAAAAAGAATGGAAAAGAGAAAGCCGGAAACCATATCCTAAACAGGAAACAAGGGATGAGCCTCTTCACCTGTTCAATAGATGTGGGTGGAGTGTGAACCGGGCGATAGTTTAGTCTATCTACTCCAATTTATCCTGTCTATCTTTTATCCTTTTTTCAATACCCCTGTACCCAGTCTTTTTTCTCACTGTAACTGGTTTCGTCTAGCTTTGCATAAAAAAATCTGTTCAAGAAATAATGGTATTTTCTTTTTTTTAATAACGTTGTCTCCTTTTCGAATAAAATTATATTTACTTTCAATTAACAAAAAACAAAGCAAAACAAACTTTAATTTGAATAGATGTATCTGGGCGGGTGAATGACTCGATATCAAATCTTTAATTTGAATAGATGTATCTGGGTGAGTGAATGATTCTATATTATTCTGATTAGTATGCTTAACACAACTGAACAATGTTGCAGTATTTAATGCTGAGACACTTTTTAGGTGTCTATCATTGGATGTGCATGGGTGGTGCCGTGGATATCGACTCGTAACGAGAAATCGGAGAGCGGAGTTCGAATTCCAGTTGAATCTGTTGCATTCACTTATGCGCAAATGACCGTCTTCCACCAGCTTTGGTTAAATAACAGAACAGATTAAGTTCTATAGCCTTGCTTGGCAACCAGTCCACCGCAGAAATTAATGGCAAAAGAATCGAAAAAGACATGATCGCCTTAGCGTGTATACCGTATGATATTTAACTGCCTGACTGATTATTGTATACCGTAACCTTTTCGGAATTTTGATTCGAGATCATTTGTTCTCACTCTGCCTTCCATGAAAACCCTATCTCTCTGTTATGTTTCATACCAGTAAAGTGCCATACGTGATTCATGCTTTGGGCGATCATGTCTCACAAGAGACATCACTGACCGGGCAGAAGTTTATCTTATCCCGCAGTAGGTTGCCATTGCTTTCTGCGGTAGAGTAGCTGACAGCCAGGCTATAGAACCCAATCTGTCCTATTATTTAACCCATAACTGGAGGAAATAGACGGATTTATACCTTTCCCAATGGTATTTGTGCGAAAGTGAATGCCAGGAATTTAACTGGAATTCGAACTCGGCACCCCGATTTGTCGTTCCGTGTCGATATCCACTGCACCACAACGCACATCCATATTTCATACCAGTTAACTTTAACATGTCTTATTCATTTTTGTGTCACTTCTCGTTTTGTTTTCTTCTGAAACAACGTATGTGACTCTGGGATTGAACTCTAAACAGCGACAAAACAATTACTGGAAGAACGATCAGTTTATTCTATGACTTCAGGAAATAATTAATTCCTTCAGCCATGCGTTTTCATGTGTTTTCATGTGTTTTCCTTACAAAAGTCAGATCATATAAGCAACAGAGGTATTGTTATGGTACCTGTTGGAATTTTCCAATCCTCAATTTTTAGGCATGATAAAGTGCGAAATCGTTTATGCAGATTTATGGGCGATAACTTCATTTCCACTCTGCAGTTTCTATCCTATAGATTCAATGTTGCAATTCTGATTAATAAGATTCCTTCATTTTACCAGTTCAGACGCGTATACAATTGGGATAGATCCTGCCATTTCCACAGAGTTGAAACGTGCGCATTTTCTCTGTGCTCCAAATATAATTCTTTATTATAAGTGACTAGCAGTTTTGTTTGGCGTTGCTCGGGTGTAATGAAAGCTTTAAAACTAATCCATGGTCCTGGTGTAATATAACAATCTGGCCCCACCCGAGGAAGGCTGATGTAAGCGAGGGTGTTTCCGGTCGTTGAAAGGAACGGATGTCGTTTGACCTTATTTCCGGCAGCAGCGGAAATAACTACAGAGGCAAACAGAACAGGTGTCTCTGAGAATTACGTGAGCGTGCGTGGGCGAGGCAAAACCGGAAGAAAAAGTCCCGGTTCTGGAAGATTATAAAAAGACCTCGGCACACGGATTCGCCAGTAGAGGAGCAACAGAGATCGGCCGGTGAAGAGAGAGACACAACAGATAAGACTACACTCCCGTCAACCCATTAGAAGCGCGCTCTCTCAATTCTCTGTTCCCTATTCTAACCGGCTCAGTCATTAAGACGCATAATTGGTGCCTAGTGACTTGCTGTTTTGAGACAACAAAACAGTTAGATGCGAGCTGGTTGCCACGGCGACGATTGAAATTCAACGGACTTAAAACTACCAGATAGAAAGAAAAAAGAAGACGAAAATAGAAGCAGCCGCACGACTATAGACATCAGCCAAGGTAGGTGACTCTTTGATTTGATAGTGTGTGTTCTGCTCTTGTTTATAAGTCTAGTTAGAAAAAAAAATAGAACAGCATACTTTTGCCGATCTGACCCTAGAATTGAGAAATGTGGATTGTTCGGTGTCGAACACATTAAGGGTAGAACGGAGGGGGTGCAGGACTACATGCAGAGAGTAGTACGCCTAGCGGAGAGCGTATAGGTTGGGGTTGACGGGAGGAATAAAGTTGAGATATTTACCTATCTGTAAGTATAAAACATCTGAGTTAATGATTTATTTTTTTTGTTAATATTTTACCATATATGTGAAGTGAGTTTACTGGTATGTTGCTTAATTAATCTTACTTTTATTGAGTAAGTGACATGTAAAATCATGTAAAGGAAGTTTCTTCTACTCTTTAAAGTGGATAATTGGATTAACTTGTTGATAACAATGTTTTCTTTGGTTTGTGCAGTGTTAGGTTTTCTTTTTTTTTGGATTTCTTTTCAATGACTGTACACTACAAAATGATTTACATTTCTATGTTTGTGAATTATGCTTTTGTGCAGGTTCCCATCAATTCAACATCCTCTGTGAATTTTCATTTATGTGACTTGGGAAATATCTTTTGAAGATATATTAATTTCTGAAAACTTTATATTGACACGGATAGACCTGCAGATTTCACAGTTGATCGGAACAAAAAGAAAGAACAACTGAAAAGTCTTGTAGACTTATTGGCTGATATGCTATAGGATTGGGAAAGAAGCAGTGGGAGGATTAACGATAGTTTAAGTGAAATAGTTAGGAAGATACAAACGTGGAAAATTATTAATAGTATCTAAAGCATAAAGTAAATTATTCGTCTCTGGTGTCAGTACAGAGCGAGACTAACGGCTTTGTCTTTCGTTTCAGATGGCAAATCTTGTTCTGTTGGTCCTGCTGTTTTTTCCTGGATTGGACGTAGCGATTGAAAATTACCAGAACGTCGTATTTATTGAACAGAACGAGATCTCACTGTCACGTGCAAGGTGGCTGGTGACATTTTCGATCAATCTGACACCATACGACGCTGCGTTCCAATCATTGAAGGGATGCATACAAAATGTCCAGTCGGGCGCAAAGGAAAATTTCCCACAGGAATTCCTTGGGGACGTCACATTCGAAACATTGATGAATCATGTAAATGATGAATTTAAGCAAATTGTAATAGAACGTGAAAGGCTGTTGTTAAAATACAAAGATTATAGGTCTATGACTCGCAGAACTAAGCGGTCCGTGTTGCCCTTTGTAGGGAATGCTCTTAGTTACCTTTTTGGAGTAACATCGGAAGATGATCTACGTGTGATCAAAAGAGCATTGGGTAAGTTAGCAAATACACAGGAAAGGATACTACATATGACAGAGGATAGCATTTCCGTAATAAATGTTACGAGACATGAGGTATCTAATAATAGACACAAAATAAATGAAATTATTTCTAGCCTTAAAGGGATTGTAGGTTTCATGGCAAACGCAACACAGGGGTTGGATAAACGAGTATCCAGATTAGAGATCCTTACCCATAGATACTGGTTGTACAAGATTATAGTCGATAAATTAGGGAAATATTTCTTAGACGTCCGTATGGCTTTAAGCTATTTGGAACTGCAGCTCAACTTATTGTCGATTGGTCATTTGTCTCCTAGCATAATCGCTCCGCACGACTTAAGGGGATTGATGCATAAAATAGCTCAGACGCTTCCAGATAATTTCAAATTAGCAAGCGATCCAGATAAAGACATCTGGTATTATTATAAAACATTAAGTTGTAGGACACGTTTTGACTCAAAATCGATTGTGGTTGTGGTGGACGTCCCATTGGTGGATAGAGAACACTCCTATGTAGTATATAACATTTTGAATTTTCCTCTTCCGTTGCCCACACGATCAGGTTCAGCGTTCGGATCCAAGTTGTCGGCCAGGTTTGAAATGGAGTCAAAAATGATCGCGGTAAATAGGGCTGGAACACGCTATATTCTCTTGGGCCAGGCTGAAGCGACACGGTGCTCGGCAAGTACCGACGGATTGTGCGAGGTATCCGGTCCCGTTTATGCTACCAATTCAAGAGAATCTTGCGAGATGTCGCTTTTTTCGGCATAATCAAGCAGGAATAGAGAGGAACTGTCGAGTCACAGTTAAAACGAATACTCGACTTCCAATCGCAATCAGGGTAGACCGGGAATCTTGGATGGTCGCTGCTACCAGGGATTTGCACTTTGCAGTTCTTTGTGGTGGCGGGTCTCGGAGCAAGCTTGTCGCCCAGGCCCCGCTGGCCAGTATACGGATAAAGGAGGGGTGTACTGCGTACAATGATCACATGGTGTTGGCTGCACAGGTTAACGGTGACTCAAGATTTAGAAACGTAGGGAAGCTACAGCTCACACCCATAAACGTCTCTGGTTCAGTGGTTTGGTCCCCAATTACGCAGAAATTTCCCAATTTTTCAGTGGACACCATGCCGGTAGAATTGCGCGATATGGAGGAGATTCCTATCCGCAAACTAGTAAATACCTTGGAACAGATAGATATGGAAAGATTTAGTGAAGGATATGAAGAACTCCCGAAGAAGTTGACGATAGGAGTCATTGCTGGCATAGTCGGCGTTATGATAATCCTTGGAATAATAGCTAGGAAGCGGATTTTTAAGTGTGAAAGAAGCAACAGTGCTTCGGGAAAGGAAAGGGAGTTATCCGTTGTGAATAGTACTCCGGGGTCAACGGGTGTTCAACACTCAAATGTCTCTGCGTTAAACAGAGAGATGTCAACAAATCAGATATGCTTGGATTCGAATCCAGAGGAAGTAGTTCAAGGAATAGAAGACATTGTACAAACTAAGGAACTACGAGTCACGGGTCCATTTTTTTAGACTAAATTAATATAGATGAAACCTCTAATCCTCCACAAGTAAATTGCATGCGGATTAACGTTGGAATCAGGGTAATTTTCTTCATTTTCTATTGAACACTTCTCGGTCAGACTATGAATGATATGTACTGCAGATAATGGCCATTTTTCTGTGTTCAAACATAGTATGTTTGAAATTAAATTAAATTAAATGAAGTTACATGTGTAACAATAAACTCGAGCAGAAGCACGCATGGTGTTGGTCAAAGGTCATTTACTCGATGTCAGTTTAGAAACTGGGGCGCGGTTACCGCCTATGATCATGTGGTCGTGCATCGAGGCGTCTACGCTTATGGACAGAGTCGAGAAAGAAAATGAACATTTTTAAGAACTTTGCCCAATTCTGTGAAAATGGATATTAAAAAAAAACCAAAAAAAAAAACAATGAAACATCGAGCTGGTAGAACAATTTTCACGATGGACACGAACATTGTTGGGTTGCCGATGTAGGCTCCCCTATATATTTTTTTGTTGTTTTTTTTGTTTCGGCATGCACATGTTTTGTTGTTTTGGCGTGCACATGTTTTATACAATTGTCGGGCTTGTGTGGCATGGGGAGGAGTGTGAGGGTGTTGCGCTTAAAATGTTCTTAGGTGAACATTTTGGAAAATGGGAGGGCGAGGAATGTAATATAACAATCTGGCCCCACCCGAGGAAGGCTGATGCAAGCGAGGGTGTTTCCGGTCGTTGAAAGGAACGGATGTCGTTTGACCTTATTTCCGGCAGCAGCGGAAATAACTACAGAGGCAAACAGAACAGGTGTCTCTGCGAATTACGTGGGCGTGCGTGGGCGAGGCAAAACCGGAAGAAAAAGTCCCGGTTCTGGAAGATTATAAAAAGACCTCGGCAACGGATTCGCCAGTAGAGGAGCAACAGAGATCGGCCGGTGAAGAGAGAGACACAACAGATAAGACTACACTCCCGTCAACCCATTAGAAGCGCGCTCTCTCAATTCTCTGTTCCCTACGCTACACGGTTCATCGTCATTAATAAAAATATAACTTTATATTTTTATATATATGCGTGTTTGTTGTTTATCGATATATAACAGACGAGCTCAGACTCTTTGGACGCTGGCACGAAAGACTAAAAAGCAATAGTTGTTTCCAGTTAAAGCTAAACCGTAGACTGAAAGAAAAATGAATGGATGTAAGTCAAATTTTGATTTCCTGGTATCGATATTAAATAAGTTCTTTTTCGTCGTAAACTGAATTTTGAAGGCTAAATAAGTCCTCTGAGCAAATGGTATCATGGCTGAGACTACGAACAACAATTATAGCTACTTAGAGCCAAACCCGAAGCAAAAAATAAAATAGAAGGGCTGAAAAAAAATACAGACATACAGGCAGATAAACAGACACACACACACAAACATCTTGCCTTTTATATATATATATATTATTGATTTTCTGCACTATTGTAAGAACTGCAACCTTGAAACTTCTGAATATCGTTTCTTATGTCTTTGTCTATGAGTGTATCGAATTTGATTAAAATCGGACTACTTCTATAACCCGATTTTTTCGATTATCGATTTTCGATATTTATCAGGGATACCTCGACACAAAACTTGGCTAAGAACACTCGCAGACGCTTATAGTACAACTGAGTAAATATTCAAGAAAATCGGTTCAGCCGTTTCGGAGTCTATAGGTAACGGACACACACACACGCGCGCGCGCGCGCACACACACACACATACACACACACACACACACACACAAAGTTCCATGTATAAATAAGTTTAGATAAATTCAGTAATGCGCCTGCTTGAAATTTTGCTTGAACCAAATCTGTTCGACTTCTGATATCCTTATAAAGATCTTGAGGATTTTGGCATATATTCATAAACTCAAATACAGGTTTTTTGGGGGGTTTTTTCAGTGACGAGTGTTTTTCAAGGTCAATTGCGTGTCAGTTCAAATAATGAATGATGAGGAAAATTAACCAAGAAAACACACAAACGTGCAAAAAATTCGTGCACTCTCATTCACTAAGGGCATCATCAAAAACTACAGCTCCATATATCACTGGAATAAATTATTGTGTAGTCCAATAGATTTCGTCTATATGATGGAGTGAAATTTAGAAAAATATTCTCGGAGATCGTTACAGGTGGAATGAGTTTGATCCTCACATGTATACATGAACATTTATTGATATACACACAAAACAGCTCGCATGATAACAAGCGAATCGAATCTGTAAGACTCATGTTTTTTAGAAAACTTTTTAAATGTTTAAAATATTTGAGATTCAAATTTTATATTTAGAATTTTACGTATTTAATTTTTGAAAATAATTAAGATTTTAAATATTACACCATTTTTGGATGTTCCCTGAGCACTTTAAATCTAAGGTCAATTTTTATCTCTTCTGTTTAATCATCTCTTCCAACTACCTCCTCTTTCAGTCATCTCACACATTCATCATTATCATTATAGAATTAAGCCTCTAACTTGAACGGCTCTTGAGACGTTTAATGGATGAATTGCAGTATAAAGAAATTATGTTACGGCCAACACTTTAATCCACTACATTCTAGACCTCTCGATGAAAAGCGTGTATCGTATAAAGGGCGAAATGAGCATGTTGATCTGAATGAGTAAAAACAAAGAATTTCTAAAAGTTTCACCTCAGCCAAAACATTTTTGGATATTTTTTTTTCATTTCACCCCTAGCAGGGATTTACATCGGGGAAGGTAATGAGAAAGAGTGGCTAGGGGGTTACATAGGGGAAAGTGATGAGAAAGAGTGGTTAGGGGGTTACATAGGGGAAAGTGACGAGAAAGAGTGGTTAGGAGATTACATAGTGGAAAGTGATGACAAAGAATGGTTAGGGGGTTACATAGGAGAAAGTTATGCAAAAGAGTGTTTAGGGGGTTACATAGGGGAAAGTGATGCGAAAGAGTTTTTAGGGGGTTACATAGGGGAAAGTGATGTGAAGAGTGGTTAGGGGGTTACATAGGGGGAAAGTGATGAGAAAGAGTGGTTGGGGGTTACATAGGGGAAAGTGATGCGAAAGAGTTTTTAGGGGGTTACATAGGGGAAAGTGATGCGAAATAGTTTTTAGGGGGTTACATAGGGGAAAGTGATGTGAAGAGTGGTTAGGGGGTTACATAGTTACATAGGGGAAGTGATGAGAAAGAGTGGTTAGGGGGTAACATAAAGGAAAGTGATTTGAAAGAGTGGTTAGGGGTTTACATAGGGGAAATTGATGAGAAAGAGTGGTTAGATATAGGAAATGTCAGGAGAAGGTTGATAGACAGGTATTGATACCGAGGATAAGGGTTGCGTAGATGGGAAGAGATTTTGAGAGAATGGGTGCGAGTTAGTGTGTTAGGAGGTGTCTATTGACCTTACATTTAAACTCCTGGAGATTGTAGCTCTCGGGGAAGCAATTATACGGAAGGGAATTCGACAGGATTATTAAAGAATACTTTCTTCCTTTCAATCGTGTTTTTATTTTTGGTCTCTTCTCTGTAGGTGATATCCTTGAAAATTGTGGGATTGGATAATTCGACGGTATTTCGAACAAAACAAAAAATAATCTATGTCAGCAACTTGGAATGTGTTGATTAAATCCAAAATACAAACTGTTTTAAGACGTCTAAAGTTGCTGTGTGAAGTACTTACTACTTTCCAACTTCCAATACATCTCATTACTTAGAAAGAAATAACTAAAAACTAATAAAAAGATACTTAATTGGAATGAAGCTTGTTTAATATAAGCCAATTTCGCAGTCAAAGAAGTTTAACTCCCATCAAGAAAAAAAAGAAAAAGATCTTAGAAACCGACGCTCATTCAGGAATTTTACTAGCACGATATTAACCACAAAAGATATATATATATTCAAAAGAGACACTTTGGCGTGAGTGCGTGATATTTTTTTATACTGGCACCAAGATTCAAATGTTAATTTTCGAGGAAGTAAAATGGCGTCTGTATTTGAAACACACGAGAAGTTAAGACTGTTCATCGTCTGCATGTTGCCTGGCTAAACTAATTATCCGTTCTTCTCACCGACGTGATATGGCTTCCCTCTGTCTTTTCTTCAAATACTTTAACGGATTCTGCTCCAACGAGCTTAGCTCGTTGATGCTCCAAGATGCGTCAATTTAATCGAACTATATCGACTCGGAATGACAAATCGGGGTGCCTAGTTCGAATTCCCTCCAGTTATGGGCCAAATAATAGGACAGATTGGGTTCTATAGCCTTGGCAACCAGTCTACCGCAGAAAGCAATGGCAGCCTACTGCGAGATAATCTTCTGCCCGGTCAGTCATATCTCTTTCGAGACATGATCTCCCAAAGAGTGTAACACGTATGGCACTTAACTGACTAGACTAGCAACAAGGTCTCATCCTTGTACTGTGAAAACACTCAAATGCAACCACAACTTCTACACTACAGATTCTTTTCTCACACTTTCCGCCTGTGGAGCTATCTTCTCTGATAGCTACAATCTCCAATCTCCAAGAGTTTAAATGCAACGTCAGCTGTCATCTTTTATCCGCTTGATTCCCATTCTTCTACTCACTTTACATTTTGCTCTCACGCAGCTCCCTTTACATCAATGTACCCGTCCTTCTCTTACCCATTCTCCGATACGTACTGTAACCTATTCTCTTCTCTCTTCACTCTCTTATTATGTAATACCATACGCACCTGCGGCAGTACTGCCTTTCTTGGGGTGAAATGATTATACATATTATGTGTTGCAAAATTTTAGAACACATTACAAAAATGTTTTTAGGTATATATATATATATATATATATATATATATCCATGAGAAAATTAACCTAGTGCGCCAACAAACTTACTAAGGTTTCACCTAAATGGATCTTCAGGGAAGGTTGGAGCCAACCTTCCCTGAAGATCAGTTTAGGTGAAACTGTGGTAGGTTTGTTGACTCACTAGGTTAATTTACTTATTCTGCTCTGCTTGCGTATTGAGCTATTTTTTGTTATTCATTACTCGTCTCGAGTTTTTTCTTTGGGCTACGTACTGGCTTGGTCCAAATCGCTTTGGCAGATGTTCATGTGCTTAGCTCTTTCTTTTTTTACAACCATTTTTCCTTCCGCATATATAAGCGGAGGGTTTTTCGAAACGAGTATAGTGATAAGTTTTCATATATATATATATATATATATATATATATATATATATATATAATTCTCTCTGTATATAATTATATATCTGTGCTTCTACCAAGAAACACGCTTTGGATTTAGCGGCTTGGTTGGAGAAGTCGTGGCTTGGGGAGGCACTATCCTATGGGCAAAGGAGCTTGGATTAGTTCCACCACGGAATTCGTGAGGAACGGCGCACTTCATCGAGCTTAATTCGTTACCTCTTCGTCACCGTGGTACAGTTGGTATGACATCTGCTTAATAACCTAGCAATCGGGTTTCAATTCCTGGTAGTGGATGTGCACTGGTGATGAGTCCCACATATAGGACGAAACGCTTTCTACATTTTGTTGAGGTCGAATATAAAGCTCGATGATTTACTTAATACTATCTATCTATATATATATATATATATATATATATATATATATATATATACATATTATTATAGAGGTCATCTGTTGAGGTATGTATATATATCGCACGGTTCACACTCCACCCACGTCTATTGTACAGGTTATGAGGCTCATCAATTGTTCCCTGTTTAGGATGTGGCTTCCGGATTTCTCTTTTCCAATCTTTTCACTATTACGTAGCCCCCTGCACATCAGTGGCGTTACCGCCTTGATCGGGGTGATACGATTAATATATATATATATATATATATGTGTGTGTGTGTGTACTGCTTGTCATATATATATATATATATATATATATATATATATATATATATAGATAGATAGATAGATAGATAGATAGATTGTTCGCATTTTTGTAAAATTTTAAATAAAATAATTCATAAAGTATTATATGTTTTAAATTTCTATATAAATTTATACCGTTTAGTTCATATTGTTATTAAATAAAAACTTTAATTCCTAATCATATATTTATTAAAATTAAATTTACTAAAATTTATAGACAGAATATTTTAAAAAGAAATTCATTTTTTTTTTTTTTGCCTGTATATATTTATAAACGTTGGCCCGTTTTTATAAATACGGACGTCCATATACGACGTTATCAGAAAAAAAGATCTACACTAAATTTGACGCCAAACTATGTAAAATTCAATAAACATTAGAATATGGGGAATATTTTCCCAAATTTTCATGCTTACTGAGCTATTAAAACTTTTTTTTTTCAAAATGCCAAAGAATAAGAGTTAAAGATTTTATGATTTGAAGAACTCACCTCAATTGAAGTTCCACGGACTTGTCAATTTAAGACCTGAATTAAATTACGGCCCAAACTGAACTTTCAGCCCAAATCGGTCTTATAGCCGAATTCGCTCTTATAACCGGAAACAGAATTAAAAAAGAGGCTTTGAAGTTTTATGGAGTGAATTGAGGAAACCATTTTTATTTCTTTAACATTTTCATTGCTGTTCTTTTTTAATCTGAACCAGAGTTCTTTTATTTTTAAACCAGAGGCCCAATAAGCCCTTAACAGGAAAAAACATTTAAAAGCGACTTTTATGCTAGTAATAAATAAATTAAGTTTATTATGCTAATCAGTTTTTAAACACTAAGTTTGTGGTGCTTGTCATTCAAAAAATGTTTATTATTCTACTAGCTGGATAGCCCGTTGCTCGTTTTTTTTTTCTTCTTCTTTGGTTATGTTGAAATGGCAAGGTCTAGTCAGTCAGTTAAGTGCCATACGTGAACACGCTTGGGCGATCATGTCTCGAAAGAGACATGACTGACTGGGCAGAAGCTTATCCTACAGTAGGTTGCCATTGCTTTCTACTGTAGACTGGTTGCCAGCCAAGGCTATAGAACCCAATTTGTCCTGTTATTTAATCCATAACTGGTAGGAATAGACGGATTAATACCTTTCCCAATGGTATTTGCGCGTAAGTGAATGCAATGATGCTTATTCAAAAAGCTCCAGTATGAGATTGCCGTGACGCGTAAGTTAAAAAAAATGCGATATAAGTATTGGTTTTTGTTGTATTTATAAAACGCGATTCGTGCTTGGTCAATTTTGTCAATAAACGGGACTGATGTATGTCCAATAGGAAGAACGGAGACCGGCGTTAAGGTATCCTATAATGTGATGCGATAATGCAATGTCGGAGAGGTTGACACCTTGTAGAAAACGTGAAATTGTTATGGCAGAAGTTACAAAAATCCTGATTTTCGTTGGAATACATTTCCATTAATTTTTGCCGCACCCTGTGTGTCAATTGAAATTTTTGTTCGCATGTCAAGGCATCAGTCCTGGATCTACCAGTGAATCGATTTTGGATGAGTTTGAGTGAAGCGTCTAGGAGAAATGCATAAAAATGCGATAATTACCACCTGATGTTTGTCGTTGATTTCTGACAAACCCTGCACATTGATTAAAATAAAATATTTGTGTACATCAAAGTGGCAGACCTTAATCTACAAGTTCCCCGAATTTAGTTGAATCGCATAAGGCGACTCGGGGAGAAGAGTTGGTAAAGTCTAAGCGTTTCGGTGATTTCTGCCGTACCCTGTAAATCGATTCGAACAATGTATGCGTACATCAAAGGTTCATGTCATGAATTTCGGTTGAAATCGGACCAAGGGTATCGGAGGAGTATGGTTCGTTAAAATGGACACAGACATACATACACACAGAGAAAGACACCACACTGATGAGCTGTGATACAGTGAAAGAGGCTTGTATGTGGATGACTAATATATATGTGAAATGTTTATATATATATATATATATATATATATATATATATAAAGTGAAAGTGTTCAATATCAGTGATAGAGCTAACATATTCATATGGATAGGTGATAGGTGTGAGTTTGTGACCCTGGGTTTCACGCTCTTTTGATTGTCAGACAAACTGATTAATCTTTGTAAGAAATTGGCCAGCAAATGCCTGAAACCCAGGGTCACAATCTCCCACCTATATATATATATATATATATATATATATATATATATATATATAATAAACACAATAAAAAGAAGCTTCAAATATTGGAGGCCATCTACATTAAATGAAAACAACACACACTAAATAAGATCCCATTTCAATCTAATCACAACACATTACATTGCCTTTATTCATATGGTTCTGTTAACATTTCGGTCTCTCACGTGGTGTGACGTCATAAAAAAGTATTACAAAGTTACGAACTCTGTCTGCTATTCGGTGACTGTTATCGTCGCATATCAATGTTTTATGTCAACACAAGATAAAATCATATTTGATGGTGATGTTAACGTCCCTGTAACCTCTCTGAAGTTAGTTCATATGAGCTGAAAGCTTAGAACCAGTATAATAAAAAATATCCAAATGTTGAACAATATTTGTCTTTATTTTCACCTGAAATGAAAGCCAAAATACGATGTTTAGAACGGCTCATGATTAAACATAATAGACATTCGTTGTCTCTTATATTTAACAGTATATGTTTAAACAATTATCTGCTACCTCGATACACTATAACTCAACCATATTCCTAATATACACAATGTTTCAAGCAAATTGCAAAACTTTCTTATATATATATTGGCCAATATGTTCCCATCCATATTTCAGACTAGCAGTATAGCCCAGTGTTGCTCGAGTGTAATGTAAGCTTTAAAACTAATCCATGGTCCTGGAGCTCAGACTCAACCTAAAGAATATTTGTGTGAAGTTTGGTTAGAATCGGATAAAAATTGTGGATTTGTATAAAGGACATACAGACAGATAAACAGACACACACAAAAACATCTTGCCTTATATATACTACAGTATAACGCTCTACATCTGTATCGAGCACTCTTTATAAAAGTAAATGCATGAACAAAAGGTGAAAAAACCTACGAGTTCTACAACTTAGTTAAAATACTATATATATATATATATATATATATATATATATATATCCGTGTGAGTATAGACTGAGAAGAGAAAAAAGAAAAAAAATTTTCTGTCCAAAACATAAATTTAAAACAGTGCTCGATATATGATGTATATACACAT